>CAHIKZ030004896.1:7700000-8047500 GCA_903632075.3 Acanthosepion pharaonis | reverse complement strand
TTGTTCCGCTATGTTTCCCCATCTTTGAGGAAGTCTCATTATTCCATCCTCCCAGAATTCTTCTGCCTGAGGAACTAGTATAAGTGGTTTTTACATGCTATTTTTTCAATCATTTCACCCCAAGCAATGCAATAAAGCCACAAAGAAACAAAGGATTGTTAGAGAATATGAGATGAAAAAACATTATTAAGGAGAGAAATCAATAAAAGTCCAGGAATTAAGAAAACAGAAGATAACAATTGACATTGCATTGAAATTTTTGTAGATCAAATTTGACTGGAAAACATAAAGCCGGAAGAATGTTCCACAAACAAGAACTTCGATAGAAGAAACTGTTAGCAGAGAACTTATGGTTACATCTAGGAATTTCAAGTGTAAAATGATGAAAATTTGTCACTAATCTTGTACTGCGCTTAAATTCATAAAGTCTACATACCACAGACGAAAGTTTGTTAAAATAATTACTAAAAAGGAAAGGTACAGAGAAATTGACTAAAGCCGAGATGACAAGTCAAGACCAATAATATTGCAGATTCTTTGTATTTTATCAAGAATCTCTAAATACATATCGTGAGCATCAGTCCAAATGTGGCAGCAATATTCAATGCATGGACGGATAGTAGACCTATAAGTGGTTCTAGAAAATTGAAGTTCTTCCTGTTAAGAGAATTGTGTTGAGATCGAAATAAGTAGAAATCTGCAGGTGCAAGATCAGGTGTATACGACGTGGATAGGAGAACATCCCAGCCAAGCTGTATCAATTCCTACCGTTAGGCCGGATATTGTCCTTATGGAAGACGATGGGTTAATTCTTGATAGTTTTAATCGATTGCTGCTTTTAATCGATCCAATTAGGAGCAGTACTTGCCTGAATTCAACGTGTGATTTAGTGAAAGGAGCTCGTACTACACAATGCCCTTCTTCTGAGTTTCGAAGCAAGAATTTGATAAATACGTACCAGCTGAGGACGTTATGACAATTTGCATTCGCTTTTTAATGCATCCGGGTTTACGACTCCAAAATACGTCATAGGTAATACGAATTGTGGCTTATGTTTTTTCAAAGATTTTTATTTCTCAGTCGTCAGCAGAAAATACTTGAAACTATACGTATCAAATATCAGCAACAGTGGTCGTTAGTCTCTGTTATTTGTTTATGACTTGTAGTGCTGATTGTCTCTGATAATTTCGTCCTTGATTATATTTGAATAATCTGTAACTTCTATGAATTCACATTGCGAATAAAGAATTAGTTCATTAAATACACAACTTAGAAAGAGAAGTAAATCAATTAGATTACAGGACAACTCAACACCGCCGACTCAACACCACCGACTGAGAGCCGGGATAACTCAGGACCGAGACAACTCAGCACGAGAAAAACAACAAATTTATTTTTTTAATGAAATAAATTGACATATAAAATATAATTCAATAAAACACACTTGTTCTTAATTATTTTTTTAGTATATTAAATCGAAAAAAGCAACAAAATGAAGCAGTCTGTTTTGTTTTTAATATTTTTTACTAAAGTAAATCGTAATGTAATTTATTTTTTACTAAAGTAAATCGACATTCTAAAATATTTTTATAAAAATAATTTAATAATTTACGATTTATTTTATTAAAAATAATTAAAACCAAAAAAATGGTTCATATTTTATATAATGCCTTTTCAAATGCCTTATTTGAAGAAAAATATTCACTAATTAAGGTTTTAATCCTTAATAAATTACTTTTATTCGGTTATAAGAAAAAGTTGTTTTTCTGGTGCTGAGTTGTCTCGGTCCTCAGTTGTCCCGGCACTCAGTCGGCAGTGTTGAGTCGGCGATGTTGAGTTGTCCCTTCCCGAATAAATGATATGTTTTCTTTCCGGATTTCCTTAACCTATAGAGTGGTACTCTCCTGAGAGAATTAGAAAACCTACCATGATTTATAACTAGCAGTTATCATCTTAACAACGTCGGATACGCGTATGAGAGTTTGCTAGTGGCCGCTTCAGTCACTGAGAGTACTTGTAAAGGAAATCAATAAGAAAGAACTATTAACCGTATGCAGACAGAAAGCATGGTTGTCAGAAAAAGAGGCAGTCTAAAGTGTAAACTATATATTGGGGATGTCAAAATCAAGCAAGTATAGAAATTTAACGATCTGGGTAGTGAATTAACAGACGATAGAAGTGTGACAAAGAAATCCAAAAGCGCTTAATAACAACGGATGATGTCTTTCAGAAGCTAAGCTTAGTATTACGAGATAAGAAAATATCCTTGGACACGAATAAAAGTGTGCTGAACTGCTATATAATATCTAACTTCCTATATGGCAGTGAAAGAGGAATGCTCTCCTCACAGATGAAGTAGAGACTTGAAGAGATAGAGATGTGGTTCTACTGAAGAATGCTGGGAAGACCATTGGCATGATAATTGATTAAGTTTTAAAGAAATTAGAAACTATAAAGAAAATGATACTTATAATCAGAAAAGGAAAATTGAAAATTCTGAAACATTATGAAAAAGAGGCCTTTAATGATTTAATGCCCACGGAGGCATGCTGAATGCAAGAGAAATGTAAGAAGAAGTAGTTTTTCCCAGGAACCACCATTTTGTACAATAGAGTCCCGCATGAGTGGTTCTCTAA
This sequence comes from Acanthosepion pharaonis, assembly GCA_903632075.3. Classification (NCBI taxonomy): domain Eukaryota; kingdom Metazoa; phylum Mollusca; class Cephalopoda; order Sepiida; family Sepiidae; genus Acanthosepion; species Acanthosepion pharaonis. The sequence continues at coordinate 8,044,864 of CAHIKZ030004896.1, read as the reverse complement.
ACACTACAATCTTAACCTCTTCAAGTTAAGGGTCAATTTTTATGTATCCTTTTACCCTCATAATCTCACCAACTCCCCTTAAGCTATTTATTCATATCACGCACCTCATTCAATATGGCCCTTTTAACAGTAGCTCTCTGCCTTGAGTTGCTCTTGTTCCTTGTAGTGGGTGAATGTTAGTATAAAAAGAGAAGCAGGGGAACCTACTTCACATTAATTTATGTGAATGCACAGAAAAACGATATTCTTGTTTTGCCCTGCATTCACATATATTAAACACGACAAAAGGCAGGAAGTCGATGAGAGCTGTCATCTTGGCACATAAAAGAAGCTTTTTATTCACCTTTAAAACACATGAAATGAACACTCAAGGTTTAGAAGTCTGTAACAAAATATAATATTTTTATTATCTAATTTCGCATTTAGCTGATCATATGGGCTGTAAGGTTTTCCAGAAAAATAGCTATACCTACCTACTTACAACGTGTTTATAATATTTTACGTATTTGTATGTTCATTGAAAATATTGATTCTAGTGTCATAAGTTACCTTTCTCCTCACAAATCTATTAATAAATGTGTTGGAATGTAAAACTATGATGACGTTCAAAGGCATAAGATGACGAAAGGAGAAACTTTTCATAAGGTCAGAATATGCTATCAACAAATACAATTTATCTCTTGAGATAATGAAAACTGTTAGCGTTAACAATAATGGTAATAATATCAGGAATAATAATCAGGACGATCAAGAATCTGGATATCTTAAAAGCAAATGCCATCAACAGAAGGAGATGAAGCAAAAAGTCAGTAAAGAATAACTCAGAAGAATTAGAAAAATACTGCAGACCAACTCTGCAATAGAAACTTAATAAAATACATATCTGCACAATTACAAGAGGATGAGGCAAATTGGAATGTACAGGAGAGGTACCAGTAATCTAGATTACAAAAACAAAATGGTGACACTGCTTTAAGGGTTTATGCCCGAGTGATGATATTGAGAGGTTATATATTAAAAGACAATGAGGAGGAAGAGGTGGACCAGTCAGTATGATGGATTACATCGGTTCCCTTATCAAGGGACTCGAAGAGGTCACATGACAGTGGAAAGAAAGAGAATAGCAAAAAATTGCAAGAAAACAAACAGAAGATGATAAATAGGAAGACAGAAAAATGGGAGAAAAATGAAGAGAAGACAAATCAAAGAAACAGCAACGAAATTGATATGGAGATGACAATTCGTGCGTAGGAGAAAATGGAAAAAGAACCAGTTAAGTGCCGCACGTGATACACGCTTGGGTGATCATATATCTTTCGATACATGAGTGACGAGACAGGATTTTTCTCGCAGTCATTTCTTTCTGCGGTAAACTGGTTCCAAACCACGGCTAAAGAACCCAATCTGTCCTGCTATTTAACCCATAGCTGGGGGAGAATTGATGGCTTCGTTCGCTTCCCAAGTTTATTTGTGCGTAAGTGAATATAACGAACTCGGATAGAATGCAAACTCGGCTCTCTGAGTTCACCTACAGAGCCGATATTCATTCCACCACTGCGCACTTCCAATGGAAACAGAGTAACGCTTATTAGTGACACATTGCCGTCAAAACAAATTATATAAAAACCAAGATGGAAAAGTTACAGTGCTTACGGACATATCACGTTAAAACACTGGTTATCGGACGATCACCAAAGTTAAGCAATATAGAAGATGGGTGAATGCTACAGAATATCAAGTGCTGTAAGCTTAGATGTGCGGATCGTATAATGGATAAATCGGAGAGCCAAGTTCCAATTCTAGTTAGGTGCATTATATTCACTTACGCGCAAATACTCTTGGGAAAGGTATGCATCCATCTCTTCTTGCCTAGATATGGATTAATTAGTATGATTTTTAACAGTAAATCATTATTATATCCTCAAAATTCTTACAATTTAAAAATATTTTCTGGTTTTAAATAACCTGCAAAGGGTTGATAAGCCGTAAAAATCAACCAATAAAAAATATACAGGAAAATATTAATATGTAGTCTATGTGGAAATAAAGGTGAGATATAGAACCACATAATCAGCAAATCTAGCTCGGAATGAATACAAGAATGCGTAGGGAAGATGATGCACTGAAAACTGTGCAAGTGACTGCATTTTGACTATAGAGATAATTGTTATATGTACAGACTGTCCTAAAAAAAAATGAAACACAGAATTGTCTGGTATGCAAACGGATCTCCCAATCAAGTATATAGAACTTGTAAGGGAAAATAAGAAAAAAAAGACTCAGATTGTGGATTTCGTTGGTCATTCTAACCACAGTATGAATCAATAAGAATTAATAAGAATCTGAAAAATTCGATAAATATGTCGACATTATCAAGGAGATGAGAAAATTTCAAAACGTGAAGATGACAAAAGGTGAAATAAAAACATCAAGGTAACAACGCTGCTAAATCCGCTTGAATAAGAATCATGCAGTTTTGAGAAAACATATCACTTGGACTTCTGTGCAAAACAACAGTTACTTGCTATGTGGAAAGCCGAGTCGATAACAATATTAATAATCATAATATATATATATATATATATATATATATATATATATATATATATATATATATATATATAAGCAATAGTAGTTGAGAAGCATCATATCCGTGTGTCGAAAGGATTGATTTAATTTTAAGGTAGCTAAGGCGACTTGGAAGTTGCATCTAGATACTTGTGACCATCCACAATCGGAGACCGTCTCAGTGGAATGTGTTACACGAACTAAAGATCTCAACGGGGATCCACCTGTGTGATATGATGAATATATTAGACTTCGGCTGTTTGTACTCCAGTGTCACTTTCTTGCCCTCAATCAATAATAATAAACACCGCATGACAGATTGGGCCAATATCTGCACTGAAAAATCTGCAACAATTACGGAAACTGCAAGAAATTGGTATGAACACCACTCAGACCCGGTTACCGAGATAGGATCAGTAACAATTTTATGGGATTTTACAATACACACGGGCAGAACAATCAAAGTTAATCGCCTTAACATTGTGATTAGAGATCGCAAAGACAAAATGCGCCTTCTTATTGACATAGCAGTCCCTGCAGACTACAATGTATCTTTGAAGACTATCAAACTACAAGGACCTTGAAATTGAAATCTCAAAAATGTGGCGCATGAGAACATTAACAATTCCAGTTGTAGTTGGAGCCCTCGGATTGATTGGAAAAGATTCCAAGAGGCTCATTGAAGGAATCCCTGGCAGCCCATGTCTTAAAGAAATACAAAAAATTGTACTCACAAGTACAGCCCACACATTATGAAGGACTATATATGTAAAATATGTGCGATTTTTTTTTTCAAAACTGCTCAGTGGAAAATGTCATTATGCTATTTCTGACATTAGATTTCTAGTCATGACCCGAAAAGAAATGAGTATCCATTAGAAACCAAAAGAAATAAAACTATAATAATAATGATTATAATAATAATAATAATAATAATAATAATAATAATAATAATACATTTCGGTGGAACAGAAAGATTATGACTGCAAAGACGTATATATAAAAAAAATGCAAATTTTCATTACGTTTTCGACAAGCGAGTTTAAATCCGTAAATAAGCTACCGTTTAAAACTGCATATAAAATACTACATGTTCTCTTTGTTAAAGAAATTCAGTCTTTCATGCTTAATCCCCAAATTTACTCGGTGGAATTTCGACTGGTTTGGTTCGCAAGCATTAAAATTTGAGATGTACTTCTCATACTAATATTTTAATCCTAAGTGGTCATCTTATAGAAATGACAGCAATAAAAATATAAATACTAACTCAGGTAAGAGCTCTTAAAAATACCCTCGAATGTTCTTAAAAAGAAATCTTGTCTTCTGAACAATGCTTGAAACAAAAACCGACTAAAACTTCAAAAGTAAATCAATTATTATTATTATGAGAAGAAGCAACTGAACAGGTCGTTTCTTGACTGAACAAACCTATTATGGCGTAATATCTTAATAGGTCAGAAAGAAGTTTTTAAAAAATGCAATGATTTTAGCTTCTCGTTAAACCATGATGCCCGAATCGTGTTTCAAGAATTGATAGTATACTGTACAAATGGTATTAATTTAACAATTTAAATGATTTATTCTACTGGAGTTCTGATTTTTCTCTTTGATACCTCGACTTTACGAATTTAAGCACAGTACCAGATGGGCAGTTAGGTCTCATAATTTTACAGTTAAAATTACTAAATGTAAGCTGAAGTCCTGTGTTAAAAGTCTTTCTCTCACAATTCTCGCTTGTGGAACTCTCTTCTGGCTTCTGGCTTCCCAGTCAACTTCTTAATTCTTAATCCATGTTCTTTTATGGTTCTCCTTAATAATGTTTTTTTCTGTTTCTCATTCTTTCAGTAACTATTTGCATCTTAGTGTGTTTATTGCTCTGTTCGGGGTGAAATGATTAAAAAAAAAAAAAACTTTCGACATTGAGGTATGAAATTAATCAAGTCCAGTCCGAAGTCGGGTAGCGTCTCAACAGGCAATATTTCACCATCTCAGCGCGTCTAGGATTAATCGCTAACACATGAGGCGTACACAAAGATGAAGTGAATGTGGGCTATTTTTGGTCTCTTTGAGTGTGAATGAGGTTTATATACTTCTCATCAGTTCTCTTTGACCATTTTGTTTAGTTACGCTTAAAATGTGTGGGTCAGGGCCAATCCCTCGTCTCTGATGCATCCTGAAATGGAAGTACCAAGAAAAATGGACAACTTCTGGAACGACTCGATCTTGTGTAATATCCCGCCATTTTATGAAGATAGGTAACACTGATTGAATCAGATTTAGATCCTTTGTTATTCTTAGCAAATCATTTATTTTACTGTCTAGTTCCAAGGCCTGTCCCATGCATATCATTACTCCTATTGTATTTAAATAATATATGGCCATTGAAATACTGATTCGAGCAACTGAGTCGGATCGAGATCTTTCAGCGTTCCTCACAGGAATTTTTGTGTGCATGCCTGTGTCTTAATTCAAATATACTCTTTCCAAAACAAGCAGTAAAAGTACTCGATATTAAATAGAACTTATATAAAATATAAATATAAAAATGTTACCTCAGCTACAATGCAGGCGACATTTAAAATAAAAATATACTTACCTGACCTGACTATCCCTGTTGTATAGAGTGAAATCTGATTAGCTGAGGTAATATATTTTATATTTATATGAAAGAAATATACTCGTATAGTCATTCCTATCGACAAATGAGATTTAGCCAACAACTGCACCACGTTGATTTTATTGTCTTTACTTTATTATAGAAAATACTAGCCGAGGTACCCGACGTTGGCCCGTTGTACATGGCTTCAATTGTATAACCGCACACCCTTGTATACCTGTACTCCCTGTCTAGAAATATCTGCCTGCGTCCCCGCTTGCATGCATCATCTGTTGGTATACTAAGCTACTTGCCCACCTCATCTTTTTTACGGTATGTCCTTCGCAAGTCTTTGATTGTTCTTAATAAAGGAATCCCATCGATAAAAACCTTTTTTGCGTGGTCGTTGCTCGGGGTTAAATTGTTTCAATGTTTTAGATATTAAGTAAATTTCCCAAGGCCGTAATAACTTTCAAACACTATGGCATTGTTCACAAATCTATTAATCAAACAAAAACAAGGATTAAACGTCAAAATTGAGTCAACGGCAAGTGCAAACGCATGGACGTCCCCTACCCCCTTCATCGCACGTTTACTGTAAAGCTGGGGTTAATAAGAGGTTCTTCGGGAATTTCCCCCTTTTAACGTTTCAATAATCCTTCTCAAACAATCTTTGCATGAAAGGTTGTTCGAATGCCAATTTAGGATGGAATCATATGAAGAAATTATTGGCTAAATGGCAAAAGCCGATTTTGAACCTAGTTTGTCGCAGATTTCGCCCACTTAACTGAAATAATCTGAACCAAATATTCACACAAGATAATTTGAGTCATATGTAATTTACATTGTAAATTTGGAAAGCATCGCATGAAAAACCAGGACGTTATAGCTGTAAACCTGCTTTCTTAACAGTTTTTCATGGTTTTTCGTTATACGCGTGGAAGCGAGCAGGACTAAAACCACATTATCTTATTTCTTGCATAATGGCAAATTTTGCGACATGTTTGAAGAAAATCGGATAAAAAATGAGGAAGTTATTCAAGTTTTTATTTTAAGTAGGACGAAAAACCCGATTTTTTTCATTTTATTGCAATTTTTTGTGTGAAGCCAATGTTGCAGATAAGCACTCTACATAAACCTCGTAACATGAGCTGATGTTTTGCATTAAGTGCAAAGAACATCAACTCATCCAGTAAAAATTTTGTTCCCGTGTAACTTTGCCTTGGTCGTACCCACCTTCAGTTTTATCAATTTTTTTGCTAAACCCTGTGGGCCTGGAGATTAAAACGTTGATCTTGACCTATGGTAATAAATTTGCAATATGTGAGTACAATTTCATCGAAATCAGTCGAGAAATGTGGACGTTCATAAATAGCATACATACACAGACAGACAGACAGACAGACACAAACGCACACGCACACACAGATATCTTCTGTCTTATAGATATAGATTATATTTATATTTTTCCTGTCAAATCATTCATCATTTACAAAATTAAAATTATTTAAGAATTAAATAAAAGAAAAATAATTATTATATTAATGATAGTGTATTCATGTCCTTAATTCATTGACGCCACTCGGTAGATATCTAAATTATTAGACAAGGTATTATTGTATAATATTTGCGTATTATCTTTAAGTATTATCTTTTTTCATTTCTTTTTGCATTGGTTGGTTATATTCTATTTAATAGTAATATTATCAGACAAGAGACAAGTTAGTTCACGTGATAATGTAATAATTGTGTAATCAATGTATTATTTCTATTTATATTAAGAAATATTCACCAAGTTAACAAGAAAATTCATTCCTGTCTATATCTCTGAGATTAAGTATTCTGATTACTTACTTTATTTACATTATTCGGACTATTATCCTCATCGTCATTGACGTATTCACAAGGTTTCAGCCGTTGTACGCTCTTCAAGGACTCAAGGCCCATTAGATAAAGGCGTTGGTTAGATCCAATGACGTGAACCAAAGAGTCATGAGTTCAATACCAGGCTACATTAGTGGTGAACCAAAATTTGGAAAGTTCAGTTAAAGGGAAATAACTGAGACATCCGGAAGTGGCATGGCACATGGAACTAGAATAATCTGCCCCTGTGGATGAAATAAAGGGTTTTGTTCGAAATTCCAATCACCTGAAGAAGCCCGGGGCGTACAACAGCCAAAACGTTCTGAATATGGCAATGAAGATGAGGATAAGAGTCCGAATTTATGTAAATAATGTAAGTAAGAAATTAATATATAAAATTATTCTATTGCACTTTTGCTTTTTATTGTTATTACTTATAATAATATTCAAGGTTTTTAGTTTGTTTTAGCCAATTGCTAATAAGAATCTATGTATTAAGTTTCTCATAATCTTTTTAGCTAATTTGAAATTATAATGTAATTAGTTTCGGTAGAACTGTTCATAAAATATCATCTAAATCGTAAAAATCTACTACAATTACGAGAAGCATTAATTATAAAAATAATAACCAACTTGGCATTAATAGAATTTTATTTAATTTGGAAATAAAAAAAAACGTTGCACACCACAAACTACTGCGTAAAATTGAAAACTAACATAAATAAATTTAAAACGTAAACGTATATTTTAGCAAACCAAATATTTTTTTTTATCAAAGTGGCTTTTTCTTCTTATTCTGTGTGCATTGTCCCTTCAGGACGTTGGAGATCAAGACTCTTTCTAATTTCCTAATCTTTGTAGCTCATAGTAAATTTTGTCTTTTTGTTATCCTTCCGAACCCTATTCTGTCATCCACAGAATCTCGTTAGAATCTCGTTATGCACGGCTTTTCTTTGTCCCGCTTGCATTCAGTATGGCCTGTGAGTGTCAATTTTTGCACGCCTTCTTTCCTCATTATATACCCCTAAAATGTCAAGTCTCTCTTTCTGATGTTAAGTACAACTGTCTTTTTTGTTTCCATTTTCTCTAAGAAAATGGAAAGAAAAAAGACAGTTGTATTTAATATCAGAAAGAAACTTCGTCATTGCTTACATGTTCAGTCCGTGTTGTTCCCAACATCCTTCTGTACAACCTTATTTCTGTTCCTCATGTTTCTTCTTCATCTGTGCGGAGATTATCCAGCATTGATTGTGCTTTATATTTAGACAATAATTAGGGAGCCTTTGTTTCGTGATGTCAAATACCAGAAAGGAGAGAAATTAATTAATACGTAACAAAGAATCTTCGAGGTGGTGGTTAATACAATGTGTAAGTAAAAAATTACTGCCCAACACACACACACACACACACACACACACACACACATATATATATATATATATATATATATATATATATATATGAAGAAATATAGTTTTAAGTTGTGCTATACTTACGGGATAAAGTGCTCAATATCAGAGTTAGAGCTTATGTAAATATGAATATAAAAGTGAACATTGAAGTCAACAGAGGCGACAGGCTGTTTCATGCTAGACGCAATAGGGCGGCCTGACGATTGCGTCTAGCATAAAACAGCCTATCGCCTCTGAGTGTTGACTTCAATGTTCACTTATATATATATATATATATATATATATATATATATATATATATATAGTACATATGGGTAGCAATTGCATATATAAATCACATTACAGGAAACATCTTACTATAAGAGAGGCCCTGTATATTAAACATCCGCTATGAACTTCACCTTATTTAACAATGGAAATGGAACGTTGAAAGATCTTTTTCAAAAAATAGACGGTCACTTGAATTCCATTTTCAGAATAAACGCTCCTACTAGTATTCAAAACAACACAAAATAAAATACAACAGTTAAAACATGAAGAGAAATTAACAACAACTAAAACACCGACCCCCCCCCCTTCTTGAAAATAACTAAAAATGTGGTCGAAAGCGCTTGGGACAATGGACAATATGGATCATTTTGCACTTCCTGACACTCAACAAACGGAAAAATATAAAAACGTTGGAAATTAAATTTTCCTTCCCTGTCATATTTAACAAAAGATATTTCAAAGAAAGGTTGCTTCCCAAATATACATTAACATATATATATATATATATATATATATATACACATATATATTATATAGATAGATAGATAGATAGATAGATAGATAGATAGATAGATAGATAGATAGATCTTGTCTAAAGATGGTATCCGCAGCTCGGAAATCTGTAAACGGATTGCAGCAGCCATGACGGCGATGGATAAATTGGCAAGAGTATGGAGGAGCAAAATAACCTTTCAAAAAAAGTACATACTTTACTAATCGCTGGGCGTCTTCATTATCCTATATGGATGTGAAATGTGGACAATGTTGGTATAAACAGAGAGAAGAATCCAAGTGTTTGAGAAGAAATGCATGAGAAAACTCCTTGGCATCTTCTATTTGAAACATAAAACCAATGAGTTTGTACGGGAAAGGGTTGACATTTTTGTGGGCCACCAGTAACTTCTTCTCACCACAGTCAAGAACAATGGCGTGGTTTGGATACATTACAAGGCACGACAGCCTTTGCAAAACCATCATACAAAGCACCATTTAACGTGGACGTAGTAGAGGATGCCAACGTAAAAACTGGTTGGATAATGTCAAATAATGGATAGTTATAACTACCAGAATTGCTGGTGGCTGACGGTGATAGACCGTTGTGAGGGAGATTTAGTATGGCTTCTGCATTCGGATCCCCCCTACAACTAGAAAAGTCCATAGGATGTGATATATATATATATATATATATATATATATATATATATCACTGCATTATTTTTGTGTGAATGGCGGTGGCTCATAAAGCCAGGCATCGATCTGCATTTCTTGTTACATATATGGCATGTCAAATCATCTCTTGGTGGTGGAAATTGACTTTGAACAACCTCACTTCCAATGTGTATTTTTATATGCCTTGTCAGACCTGACTTGGACTTGCACACTCTAGTGCAGGTCGGGCATTCAAAGTATGCCATTACGAAATCGTCATATGCAATCTACTGTTGGTGTTGGTGTGATTTCTGGTATCAGACATATCCGATTGCATTAGACACATGGTTAGGTTGGCACTTAATGACAATTCAGGGATCCCTTCCAAACTTTTCAGTTCTGTATATTTTTGTGATACCTCAAGGAATATCTTAACGCCATCAGCAATACCAGCTCTCCAAGAAACACGATCTCCAGCTAGAGTCTCCCAGTTATCCAAACCAATATTGCACTTGTATAGTGACTCTTTATGGCAATCTTTGTAACGAAGTTTTGACTTCTGCTGCGGTCTTTTTCCCATTTCCAATTCTCCATATATTAATTGTTTTGGCATTCTGTCGTCTACTATACGAATAACATGGCCTGTCCATCACAATCTGTATTTGTGTATAATTGCATCCACAGAGAATGAATTGGCCATTTGTAGAACAACAGTATCAGGCGTGTGAGACCCCCAGAGGATTTCAAGCACAGACTGAAGGCATCGTTGATGAAAAACGTCCCACTATCTTCAGATGTCTGCGATAGACTACCCATGTCTCATATGAATATAAGCAGAGAAGACACAACGCTGGCATTATATATTTTAAGTTTTGTCTGCTTTTTATGCCCTTCTGACTCCAGACACGGAACTTGAGAGCTGTAAATGCACCAGAGTCCTTCTTAATCCGTAACGTTATGTCATCATCAAGGGAGCAGTGGCAATTGAGGGTGCTACCAAGCTATACAAATTTGTCTACTAACACAAGTCGACTATCATCAACATAAATTGATGTCTCTATATACTGAATTCCTCGGTCAGGTTGAAACATCACCACTGTCTTGTCAAAGCTGATGAACAGACCAAAAGCCTTACATGACTCTGATAGTCGATTCATGAGCTCCTGTGCGTGCTGAATTGTGTGTGCGACCAGGTCATAGTCATCAGCATAGAGAAGGTTACGCACTAAACTAAAAAAAAGACTTTTGTCTTTGCTGCAAACCTATGTATGTTGAAAAGCTTGCCAGCTGACCTTTACCTTATCATAATACTATCATGTCAGTCCCCGAACGCATCAAGCAGTACAATTGCAAAGTAGATAGAAAACAGTGTAGGAGCCAGAAGATCTCCCTGCTTGACTCAACCTTGATGGGCCCCGTAAGCATACTAACAAAAGTGACGCAGACTTCCATACTGTCATGGAAGGACCTCAGAATCTTGAGAAAGTCGGTGGGGGAGACAGCCGAATTTTAAGAGAATTTTCCAAAGAGCAGCACAATTAACAGTGTCAAAGCCTTCCTCAGATCTACAAATATTTGATAATGGTCCATTTGTTGTTCCCAGCTCTTTTCCTTGATTTGTTGTGCTGTGAAAATCATATCTGCGGTCCCTCTGTGTTAGTGGAAACCATATTGTGATTCAGGCAGTATATTGTCAACTATTTTCTGGTTTAATCTTAATAGGAGAGCAAAGGCAAAGATCATACCTGCCGAAGAAAGGAGAGCAATCCCTCTATAATTACCACATATTTCCTGGGTACCTTTACCCTTATATATAGGTATCATTGTTGCATCCCCCCAATCTTTGTGCACTTTTCCATCTATCCAAATCTTTACAATAAGATCATGCATAAGTTGACGTAAATGTGTTCCACCGTAACAGAATATTTTCAGCAGGAAGGCCGTCAACCCCAACAGCCCTGCCCATGTAGAGTCCTTCCATGCCATGCAGAAACTCGCCCTTCTCTAGTGCGGTTGCACATAACGTCACGTTGGAATGGTTCAAAATTTCAGCTCGATAAAAATGGCAAAATGTAATTAACTGAAGCTTTTCTACCACTATCACTGACAACACCCGGTGAGAACTTGAATAAAACCAACATGAACTTCATATAGTTTATCCATAAATTCGATCCTGATATGCATGTTATTGGAAAATTGAAAAAATGAAAAAAAAAATTAAATAGACAGATATTATCAGTTTAACAAAACCTATTTGTCTGAATATACCTTACACACACACACACACACACACACATATATATATATATATATATATATATATATATAGAGAGAGAGAGAGAGAGAAAGAGAAAGAGAGAGAGAGAAAGAAGGAATTAATTAAGGATTTTTTTAATCCGCCATTTTATTACTTCAAAAGGCTTTTTAGTGGATATTGGTATTTTAAATAGACGCCATATTTTTTCGAATACATAGGCCGATAGACTTAATACCCACTGTTTACTAAATAAAAACGGAGAGTCTATTTCAAATACGAGTATCCACTAAAAGATAACGTTTGAAGTAATATCTATGTGTGTGTGTATTTGCGTGTGTGTGTGTGTGTGGAGGGACGACATCATAGTTACTTATTTTACGTGTCATCTCCTTTCCCTCTTGCTCTTTTATCCCGCTACATTTGCCTTGGTATACCTAGCACACACACACACACACACACACACACACACACACATATATATATATATATATATATATATATATATTAGAATAAGAATATACTGAAACCAGCATTCAAATTTCGGGTTTTTGTTTCTTTATATTCTATTTCTTTTAAGATATGTTGTAACACGAACTCCGATTACGGGGATTAAACTCGCTACCATTTCACTCAATAAGTAGTTATATAAGTAAATTAAAACTTTTGAATAGAAGGGAGAAAAAAGAAAGACCCTGAACGGAATGAAATCAAACTCATTGAAGTATCCTTTATTCCCGTACACATTTCCATGCTGAATGGCCTATTTTATCAATTAAAATCGTAAAAGCAAAGCTTCCAATGTATATCCACTTACCTTTCATCGACATTCGGCCACGGAATATAGCGCTAACTGTCAAATAACGACCATGCCTCGGATCACAAGCAGCCATCATGTTTTTAGCATCGAAAATCTGCTGCGTTAGTTCCGGGACAGTGAGTGCCCTGTATTGTTGACTTCCTCTAGAAGTCAAAGGTGCAAATCCCGGCATGAAGAAGTGGAGACGCGGGAATGGTACCATGTTCACAGCGATCTTACGCAAATCAGCATTTAGTTGTCCTGGAAAACAAAAAAATATGCATGAGAAATTGAAAAGAAATCAGAGATGAACTAAAATAAATGAATAAATAAAAAGATTATGTAATTTGCAAGAAAGCATTAGATAAAAAAATTGTCAAAAGTGATTATATTGCCTACAATGTATTTTTGATATAAAAAAGGGAATTTTTAGAATGAGTTTTCACAGAAAATCAAAATAAAATTCGTTGAAAACAGGATTCTGTAAAAAATTAGATTAATCATATCGAGAAATTGTTTCTTCTTTCTATCGTTCCTCCCTTCATATATATATATATATATATATATATATATATTTTGTTTTTTCTTGAAAGAATTTTGATTGGTGTTTTGATTTGTTTGAATTGTTTTATATTCGTCGTCTTTTTCTATCTATCTATCTATCTATCTATCTATCTATATATATATATATATATATATATATATATATATATATATATATATATAAGCATGTCTGATAAAACAATTTAGATATGTTGTATTCGTTTATTTTTAATAAGATCCTTTTTTAATCACGTATAAGCAGTAATTAAAAGAGAACTCGGATGGTACTATGTTTGTCTTTATTCATTTTATTTTTCCGAGTACTTTCAATATATTCACATTATCATCTTCAGGATTACGATGGTTATGACAATCAGTTGTGTGTCAGAAGTAAGTTTTTGTATTTGTAATTAAACGGTTAACGATCTCGATATGCGCAAAGTCACAAATGGTGATTTTTTTAAAATTGTTTCCTTATTGTAAGGTTATAATGTAAGGGAAATAACTCAGTTAAGAAGTGAATCCTTGTGGTAGGTTATAATTTGCTTGTTTTCACAAAACTGTTTAGTTTTGATGTAGATATTTCTAAAGAACTATATACAATAACATTTCTGAGTATTTTACCATATTCATAATTAATTTTGATAAGTATTGGTTTTAATTTTTAATAACGATGGCATCGAGAATTTGTAGTTTCTGCTTATTACGTTCTTGGTGAAGTATACTGATATTGTTGAATAATATATTTTTAAATTGTGAATGTGGACAGGAATGTTTTTGCAGGTTTTGTGCAATTGATGATGAATTATTCATGTGTAGAGCCAGCCGTCTTGATAGCGTTATTGTAGAATGACCAAAATATATATTAGCTTTTTTTTTTGTCGGAGATGCTATCTCCCAAAAGACATTTAAATTGATATATAGTGTTGATTTTCTGCAAGAAGTCATTGGTGGGGAACAGTTATTTCGGATGGCAAATTTGGTTGTATTCAATTTGGTATAATATATAGTTAATTTTATTTGTTTTATTGGGATTTTGAGGGATATATTATCATTTATGAGTTTTTTTTTTCATCTTGTTTATATTTAGAATATATTTGATTACAATATAGAAGAATGGTGTATTTAGGGTTATTTGAAGAAGTATCATGTTCTATTTGATTTATATTAAAATTGATAATAGATCACCTTATTTGTTCATCAACAATGTAGTTAAGAAAGCCATTATTAATAAGAGCTTGTTTAATGTTTTTTTAGTTTGGTGTAGAAAATATTTTTGTGGTTGATTTAACTTTAACACGATTGAGTAAATTTTGTATAATTGCTATTTTGGAGTAGTTAGGACATTCACTCTTGTAATTAAGAGCGCATGAGTTTATGCTAGTAGTTTTTTATATAGGGAGGCTGTGAATATATATGTGTGTTCGCGTGTGTGCGTGAGAGAGAGATAGAGAGAGAGAGAGAAGAAAAAGAACAAAAAGGAAAATTTTATCAAGTTAACACGTTTCACTGCAGTCACAAGTTTAATAAAAGTGAAACATGTTAGATTGATAAACGTTTGCTATTTGTTTTTGTTTTTTATTTTATCGTTCTCTCGGATTCCGATCCATATTTGATCCTAACTCATATATATATATATTCCTAATGCTTGTGATGCTTTCTTTTTATACAACACATTAATCGGGAGGCATGATGACACCGCAATTCTAAAATTAAACCAATAGTCAAATAAAGTGATGGATTCTACTATTAACGTTTTTTCATATCCAAAAATAATATTTTACAACTAAATGCCAAGAAATTGATTTATTTTTTTTATCTTTTTATAAACTTTTTTGCCATTACAACAAAGAATATTGATTAAAAAAATGATTTGTATGAATTTGAAACTCAAGTTTTGCCAATTTTTGATAATTTCAAAAATCGGCGTACCTTGACTAAAATGGTTTATGCATTATTTGTAGTTTCTTACTTTTATATCTCTACCTTTTTATCACAACCCTCAGGCCGTCGCTCTACGATCAATTGTAAGCTGTGCAGATCGAAAATAACAAATATTCATTCGACGAGATTCAGGCTCTTAGCTTCGGAAAGTTTGCCTTTGAGTTATTTTTTTGTTTTCGAACCGAACTGCTTACTAGCGATCATTGAGTGACGATCTGAGTGTTGCACTTAAAAATAACAGAAATAAACTGAAAAGAATCTTAGCCAATACTTAATAACTGACAATGCATTAACCAAGAAACTAGAATGATATCGCTTAACGAATGTCTTTTCTGATATCATTTAAATCCAGGTGTGAGTCATTCAAGAAACATTAGAAACATAAGAAAGTGCTAAGGAATTTGAAGAAATACATCAAGAATAGACGCAAGTGCTGTACTAAAGCAATTTTACCTCCGGCGTTTCTCCCCGACCTCTGCGCTATAAAAGGGTAAAGACTGTAAGCTCTTTCAAAAAAAAAAAAAACTATACAGACGATTACGGCCTTTTTATAAAGATATCTGGAAAAACTAAGATGCTTTTTGCCCAGAAGTTATGCCTGTTATCTTATCAAGAATGCTTAACTGAGCGTGCTTATAACGAGAAGACATGGCGCGAAGTATATGATAGAAGTAAAATGCGCTATACACCATTTCTGTTGAATCTTTAACTTGATAAGGCTGACTATGTCATGCATAATTAGAACGTGAATTCACAAAGGCGCACATTTGAATAAACAAGGAGAATTGCGTTTCCTTATCAATGCTCTGTGTCCAGAAAAACAGATCTCAATGAAAGAGAAAAAAAAGCGAGAAAGAAAGAGAATGATAGAGCTCAGTGCTCTTTCACTGAGCTCCTATCATTCTCTTTCTTTCTCTTAAGAGAGAGAGAGAGAGAAAGAGAATGCGAGAAATCTATGAAAGAGAGAGAGATAGAGATAAAGAGATTGACAGAAATCAGTGAAAGAGAAAAGAGAGAGAGAGACAGTGACTGATATAACTCAGTGAAAAAGTAAAGGGAGAGAAAGAGAGTGACGGAACTCAATGGAAGCGAAAGGCGAGAGAGAGAGAGAGAAAGAGAGAAAACTCAGTGAATGAAGAAAGAGAGATAAAGAGAGTTAAAGAACTCAGTAAAAGAGGAAGGGGAGAGAGAAAGAGAGTCATAGTACTCAATGAAAGAGAAAAGAGAAGTAAAAGAGGAAATTTTGTAAAAAAAAAAAAAAAAAATCTGTTTTCGTCCTAATTTCCTACTCGCCTGTCTTCATATTCCCCATTAATTCTTGTTCCTACTTTTCTTTTCTGTTCAGTCGATGTTTCTTTCTTTTTCTGTCTTCCTTTTTTCTTTCTTTCTACATTCTTTCTTTCTTCCTTCCTTCTTTTCTTTCTGTCTTTCTTTCTTTTTTCTGCCTTCCTTTCTTTCTTTCTTCCTCTCTTTCTTTCTTTGTTTATTTTTCCTTCCCTTTTTCTTTCTTCTTCTCTTTCTTTTTTCTTTCTTTTGCGAAAGAAAATTGTTTTTTATTTGCTATTTATTCTTCATTCATTAAATTAATTCTTTCTTACTTCCTCGTCACTCTTTTACCTTTTCTTTTATCTAGTTTTCTATCTTATCTTCGTTTTTTCCTTTGCCTGTCTATCTTTCATTCATTCATTCTTTCTTTCTTTTTTTCAACGCCTCAAATGATGTTTATTTTTCTTCGCTTCCTCAACTATCTCTACTCTTTCTTATTCTTTTACCGTCCTCTTTCTCACATTCCTACTTTCCTTTTCTTACCCTTTTCCTTACTCGATCAATTTCTTCTTCTTCTTCTTCTTCTTCTTCTTCTTCTTCTTCTATTTTCCCTCTTATTTCTAATTCTCTCCCTATCTTTTCAACTTTGAATTAATCAGTGTGTCCTAACAATTTAAGAATCACTTTTATATTTCACAAGCAATAAATTATCAAGTTCTAGTGTTACAAGCACACCCAGAGACCCACGCCCCTAAATATACCTGCACCTACCCGCCTGTATTTTTCAATGTCTTTCCCTGACACACATATGAAAAGATGCATACACAGAAACATAGATATACATATTCGCTCCATATGTTCTGACACATTCATACACAGACCTCCTTTCATTCCTTCCGTTCATCAAAAAGCATCCATCTTCTTTAACCCTAACCCGCCGTTTCCTAACGCCCGTCTCTTTTTCATTTCTTTCTTTCTCTCTTTTTTTTTTTTTTTTTTCATCAGTTATCAAACGTTCTCTCTAGAAATTCCAAGTGTCCACCGAGTAGCCGCGGCCAGTGGGGACTTGAGATTGACGATGAATCTTTGCTTTGACCTCGCGCCCACAGCCTTAATAAAACGTCGAAAGAGAGAGAGAGAGAGACAAGAGTTCTTGCCAGGAAAAAATAAAGGTCAGTAAAAGAGATATCGGGAGTAAAAAGACGGAGAAGACAGAAGTGATAGGATTTCGGTTGGAAAATATTGGAAAGGATAAAGATGAAATTTCATTCTCTCCTGAATGGAAGATATGTGTGAAGGTTAATCGAGGTTAGGCCTGTTGATTTTTCTTTCTTCTTTTATGTAGTGTGTCGATTCAGGACGAAGGCGATCATGGCACTCTACATCTTCCTGTCCCTTGGAGTTCTTAATATGTTTTTTTTCTTTTTGTTATTTCTCCCAAACCCTGTTCCGCCATTCACTTGCTCAAGCCCATCAAGTATGTTACACGTTGCTTCCCCTCTTTACCTCTATCTGTCCTGTGAGTATCAAATTTCCCAAGTCCTCCTTCCCCATTACGTGCCACATAAATTTCTGCGGCCTCTTCCTGATGTTAAATATAAGTTTCATCTTTGTTTCCATTCTCTCCAAAACCTCGTTGTTGCTTACATATTCATTCCGTGCTATACTCAGCATCTTTCTGTAAATCACATCTCTTCTTCATCTTTGAGGAGATTGCTCGGCATTCGCTGCCATACAAGAGGACAGACATCACGAAACAATTCAGTATTACTTTCTTTGTTTCCATCGTAATTTTTCCGTCTCTTAATACTCTGCTTAGCTTTTGGAAAGCATCTTTGTCTATCCCAATACGTCCTCGGGTCACAGTGTCGCACTTTCGGTCCTCTGTTAGAACACTTCCCAGATATTTCAATATCTGTACCTGCTTGACCTTTTGACTTAAAAAAGCATAGTTTTTATATTGAAACCAATTTTCTGAAAATTCTTGTAAATGGTTAGATGTCGTAAATTAAACATTGATTAATAATATTACACGACTTATGTTTGATTTTTTTTACTAATGTTCATCCAATACAAGGCTCAAGAGCCACTCAAGGTAGAGGGTTACTGTATGGACATATATTAGCGTAAGAAAGGAAAAACGTTACAAGTATAGAAATAAAGCAAACTTTAGAAGGAACCGGGAACTCAACCTAAACAGGAAACAAGGGATAAACCTCTACTCCTGTCTTCAAAAACCGATTTAATGGTTTTACACACATAAATATACCTAGATAGGCATTTCGACGTGGTATAATATTTAGCAAGCTTGACTTGCTAGGACAATTATGACTGAGTTGCGAGTTCGATCCTCACTGGGTGCTTCCTACTTTTGGTCTTGTACCACATCTAAGTTACATTACGCTTAGATGTGACACATTAATACACCTACGTATACATACATATGCACACACACACAGATATATCTACATTGTGTGTATTTGTGAAGGAATATTTGTCAATGAGTATGGGTATATAGATGTGTACGTTTATTCATAGTAGTAGGCTTATATTCGTAGCTATTTTACCAAATAACTTTATCTTTCTTAGGATTTCTCCTTATTCAATCTTTTAGATTTTGCTGTCTTTTTCAAACGCTTGTTCGATATGTGTCACTTCGCTGACGGCATGATGATCAAATTTCAAATCTAAATTGTTTGTCTATTTATTGGAAAAATATATTCAGTTTGAATAATATGCAAAAAGGATCTTTTCTTTTAATTCACCCCAAATAATGTAAAATCGTAAATATTAATTCACCCCAAGAGATTATAAATTTTAACTGAAAGTTTGTTTATTTATGACATTATTGGAAGACTTTGAAATTATAAATTTTAAATCAAAGTTTTTTTTTTTTTATTAAACTTATGACACTTTTGAAATTATAAATTTTAAATCAAAATTTAGCTTGCCTCGCAACAAATCTAACCCACAGAATAAAAAAATTACCAAAAATCAGGCGCGGATAATATTCTTACAAGGATTTTTTTACAATTTAAAAAAAGGGAAAATCTGTTTTTTGCTTGTTGCGAATTCAATACGTGGCCCCAGCAGAGGTGAACAAAAAACAAAGTTAGTAAAGGGCATTGACACTGAGATATTCAGAAATGACATGGCACATGGAACTAGAACAATCTACTCCCGTATATCACGTGAAGAAGGCCGGAGCGTACATCGGCCAAAATGTCGTGAATATGACAATAAAGGTGAGGACAACACTCTGAATAGTGTAAATAGGTACACCTTATATCTGGAATATAAACAGGTGACTATAAAATAATTAATATATTGATATACTCATGCGGATCATTCGAAACTTGCAAAAATTCAATAAAAATGTAAAACAAACATTATCGGTAGAATTTAATATAACTTGCTTATTATATATATATATATATATATATATATATATATATATATATATATATATATATATATATATTTCATTTTCCTTTTATGATGTTTCTCCTTGTTTTATGTTTTTCCCCAAAACAATTTGAATAACGAGAAAAGGAAAGTGACGGTCCATAGGCGACATTTTAAAAATATGATCAGTGAAAACCATCTTTGTTCCTCACCCGTCGAGATGCTCCTCTGCATCGAAACAAAAATGCATCTTTGTCGTGACTAATTGTTTTTGTCCGTATGTAAAAATTTTATAATAAATAACTACTGCTCTACTCCTGTTATTGACCTCACTTTTGAATTAATGCTGTAAACGTTTGAATTCATATTCTTTTCGTTCTCATTACATTTGTGTATATATATATATATGTGTGTGTGAGCGCGCGCGTGTGTGTGTGCGTGTGTGCGTGTATAATAGAGTAAATACAGGAATCCTTCGATTAATGTGTATTCGAATAATACGTTTTCAATTATTGCCTTAAAATATTTATATACCAAAATTCGATTATTGCATGCATAATACTCTATTAGTTCGGTAAAACATTCTTCATTGAAAATTGATTTTTTACAGTTACCGATTAATTAATAAATTTCTAAAATTTTAAAATGGAAAAAGGCGTCACTATGTCGTTTATCAAGTATTACATTATCTAAGAAATTAGAGTAATGTTTAAAAAATAGACTATTTATATTCATAAATAGATAGATTTTATAATATAAGCCGATAATAAAAATACGTATTTGAATATTTGTCTATTAAAATTTTTGAATATTTTAATTTTTTTCATGTTTATTTTGAAGGTTTTAAAAGCATATTTTTGACATTTTGTTTAAAAACATGGACACATATATAATTTACATTTATTAAAAAAAATCGAAATATAAAACATATATGCATTTAATGTGGAAAGATTATAAATAAAATTTTCAGGTTAAAATACTAATGATGACGATATGTTAGGAAAACTTCCAAAAATAGAAAATATGCATCTATATTTTAATTAAAAGTACAAAAATTAGAAATTAATTGTCAATGTGTCTATAATTTGAGGTAAAAGTTATATAATTTCCTATGTTATTATATTCTCTTAATGCGTTTTCGATTAGTGTGTATCTTTAATATACATATTAGCTGCATTAATCGAGGGATTCCTGTATATAAATATTATTACTGCGTATATTATTACCTCAGCGCTACTCTTTATAAAAATATTTAAAATTTTCCAGAAGTTTGCAAATGCACCTGTTATTCTCTTTGAATAGATCACAAAGCTATACAAAAAGGGAAAAAAGAAGTCATACTACATACTACTATTAATTACTATAATTAAGTGAACATTATGATTTTTCTTAAGTACTAGAGAAAAAAGTGTATTCTGACATCAAATTTTTAGCCATCGAAAGAAACATAAGTTTTAATTTCGATACCAAGTTATTAAAGAGAATCGAAAATAACAAATTGCTGTGAAGAAGAATATTTCTCTACAAGTTTGGACACGGCCGTCAGGCGAAAGACATAATAAATACTCCTACATCAAGAGGAGTAGCAGGAGGAGCAGTAGCAACAGTGGCTTTTTTTTTAAAGCAGTTAGTTATTCACGGCGAAACATTCTCTGCCCTAGATTCTATTCTACAAAAGGTAACTGTCCAATAGCAAGGCCTCTAATCAGAAGGTTTTGAGGAGCGTGTCTTAATTGCTGATGTTCCCAGGTACACCCTGACCACGTTAGGGTCCCAGCTATGGGCAAATAGTTGACCCCCAAACTGGGGTCGAAACACTATGAAAGTGTAACAATAGGTTTTAAAACCAGAAATACATTTTTGTAAAATGTTATTACCCGCAATGAATGTTTGAAGAAAAGATTATTACCAGCAATACATTTTTGAAAAAAAATATTACCAGCAATAACAATTTTGTCGGCATTAAATAACCCATAGAGGTTGATATGCCGTAAAACAAACCAAACCAAGCCAATAGGTAATAAACTTGCTGTTAAACCAATTCCAGTTTTTCTACTGTTACTTTTGATAACTCAATTACAACACAAATGAAAAGGTCTGATGTCCAGAGAAGTTATCAAGCATTATACACACCATGTTGAGTAATACATTCATCATATAAGTCGGCATTATTCTGTTGGAATTGCGCGTCATTTCCTTGTTGCAGAAATGGCAACAGAACGAGTTGAACAATATCTTAGATGCATATGCTTCTTTTTACACTGATGATCACCCTGTACAAGGCCCAAGAGCAACTCGAGTTAGAGGTGCAATTTATGGTAATATATGAAAAATGTTGACCCTAGACTTTAACAAGTTAAGATTGTAGCGATCAGGGAAGCGGCCTATTGGGAGTCGGTTCCAGAAAGCAATGGTTCGTGGGAAGATGCTCATCGAGTGGAACTTACATCTCACCAATGGAATATGAAGGGAATGAGGGTGATGCGCTACAATGTGCGTCGCGTGGCTGATCTGCCCATCGTTTACTTTATAGCAAAGGCCAGTAATAACTGTAACCTGGTCATGTAAAAGGTTGATCCTATATGAGTGACGCAAACACACTCAGGAAGGTTTCGTTTCCCTCATTAATTGCTCACATACAAAAAGGCATCACTTACAGAAAGAACCTGATCTTATCACTCAGAACTACTAAGCCTCATTCGATCCACCAGGTAAATCTTTTTCATACCATTGGAGACATGAATTAGCGTGTTGTTGCAGAAGTGGAGGTCTAGACAGAGGCATACATGCCCATAGTACTGCTGTAAATAAACGATTCCCAATGGTCCCATGACGTATTTTCTCTGCAGAAGGCGACATGCGATGTGCCAGTTGTGGCCTAACAATGAGTCGATCTTGAAAGTACTGAGTGGCCATCCAGAAACTGGTTTACGAGTACAACCTACTTCTGACAACATCGAAACAACACCAACATCCTCAAAATATGCAGCAATTCTTAAAAAACAACATCCATTCTCACGAAAGTCCACAATCTGCCCCCTCCCAAATGGTGACAATTTAACAAAAGGCATAAAACTACGTTTGTCGAAATTCTAGTTGCACGAACACAAACCAGGCCGCATTATAGTTTATATATTAAAGCATTTTTTTTTTCAATCGAAAAACCTAACTAATAAAACGTTAAGCCAATTGCCAGATCCAAAGACTGTCGAAAGGTTTTCGGCCCGAATAACCTCCCCGCCAAATCATCTAAAAAACAGAATGTTTTTCGAATGTGTTCTTAGTCGGGCGGAGAACTTTTCAGCACTTTCTCATAGATAGATAGATAGATAGATAGATAGATAGATAGATAGATAGATGTGAACAAACTGAAATAGATACATAGATAGATAGACAGACAGACAGAAGCAATCATGTTCTTGCAATCGACTGCGCAGAAACAAGATCCATTAAGACCAAATATAGTAAATCGTGATATTTTGTTGCCTGCTTTCTGTCTGCTAACACAATGCAATTTTCCACAAAGGATCCCTGTCTTCTGATATCGTTGGCGCCAGGACATTTTTAAACTGGAAGCTCGCTAATAATCCGAATCCATTTGGCGCCCACATCTCGAATTATATCAGTAGAGCTCTTTAGTTTGATTTATTTGCAAATACAATCTATCCTGCTAGTAAAAGGACCCACTGTTCAGATGCAGAACTGTGGCTCAAATAACCTATTCACTAAAAAAGATGCGTTGCATATGCGCGCCCTTTTATGTCTTGTTTTAAATTTCTTTCTCGGAAGGTTTTATCTCGCTTTTTCTTCTTTGCCTTCACTTATTTTCCTTACATTTACTTCTGTTATTTTCCTTCGTTTTCGCCATTTTGTTTCCTTTTATTTTCTTTATCGCCTTCGTTTACATCCGATAATTTTTTTTCTTTTAATTTTGCTTCAGTTCATTCTTTTACTTCCACTCCTTTAATTCTTTCTTTTTTTTTCCCCTTCTTTTATGTTCTCCTAATTCATTCATTTACTTTCCTTCGTTACTTTCTTTTACTTCTTCTTTATTCATTTATAACATTTCATTCTCCTTCTATCTTTTTCCACCACCTTTTACGTTCCCCGCTTTCATTCTTTTAATTTCCTTCGTTTCTTTCTATTACTTCCTCTTCTTTATTCATTTTACTACCACTCCATTGATTTTTGGTTTCTTTCTTTTCTTTCTTTTACGTTCTCCTCTTTCATTCTTTTACTTTAGTTCTTTTTTCTTTTACTTAATCTTCTTTAATTCATTTTAATTTCACACCTTTCCTTCTTCTTCTTTCTTTTTTATTTCTTCTTTTATGTTCTCCGCTTTCCTTCTATTACTTTCCTTCGTTTCTTTCTTTTATTTACTCTTCTTTATTCATTTTACTTTCACTCCTTTCATTCTTTTTCTTTTTTTCTTTTACGTTCTCCGCTTTTATTTTTTTCATTCCTTCGTTTCTTTCTTTTCCTTCCTCTTTTTTATTTATTTTACTTCTACTCCATTCATTCTTTTTCTTTCTTTCTTTTCCTTCTCATGCGTTCCCCCCTTTCATTCTTTTACTTTTCTTCGTTTCTTTCTTTTCCTTCTCATGCGTTCCCCCCTTTCATACTTTTACTTTTCTTCGTTTCTTTCTTTTACATTCCATACATTTCTTGCTATTTTTCTTTTACTCCTGTATTTCTTTCAATACCCATTCTTTTTTTCTTTCTTTCTTTCTTTCTTTCTTTCTTTCTTTCTTTTATTTCCAGTTATGATCTTCTTTTTACTTTCCTTCCTTTCCTTCTTTTAATTTTTTTAGATGAACCTTTCGACTTCTTTTCGCAAACCTTTCGTCTTCTGTTTTCTCTTCCTTTTCTCTTTTTATTCATTCTTTCATTTCTTTCTTTCTTGTTAATGTTTTAACCATTCCCTTCCCTGAAACTTGTTTTTTTTTTCCGTTTTGTCCTCTTTCGTTTTATAGTTTTTTCCCTTAGTTTTTCATTATATTATTACTTTTTGTTCCATTTCCGTTTTTTCCAGCAAAGTTTTTTCTTGTTCCCTTCTATTCAGTTTTCATTTTTTTTTCAATTTTATGGATTTATTCTTTTTGTTGCATTTTTCACTCTCTTGCTTTATCTTTTTTGTCCTCTTATTTTTCTTCCTTGCATTGTCTTCCGGTTTGAGATTCTTGTTGATATCATGAATTGTCTTATTCATGATAGTTAAAATATTGCCGCTATGTTTATCAACTTTCAAGTCTGTGTTCCCAATACTAGGGTGTGTGCCAAAACACACACACACACACGCACACACACACAGATATCCCCACACTTTCATTTATTATTATGCGTATAGATTTACTTGAAAGTGACAGTTTCCTGTGAATGTGTGCGCATACGTATCATTATATCTCTAATAGCTGCTATCCGATAACATTGTGAACTATAAACGGACTGAAATTCATTACCGCGTCCATAGAATTGATTTGAATGCTTGTGCACGATGATGTCCGACAGTATATCTTTGTATGTGCGTGAAATATACTCTACTGTCACATTAGCGGTTTGCGGATTTTCTCGTATATCTTACTCTCTTTTTCGTGATAGAATAACAGAGAAGACGCACTCAGTGTCGGTGACGACGATTGTTTTCTGTCGTGAATTTGAGATGTCACATTGGCCGAGAACCGTCCTGCCTCACTACACAATTTGACAAAGATAGATCTTCATATTGTACGCATTCTTTTCACTTTTATTTCGTATTTTTTTCTTGTCTTTTTCTTCCTTCCTTTCTTTCTTCCTTCTGTCTTTCTTTCTTTCTTTCTTTCTTTTTTTAGCTTTTTCCTTGTTTTGTTTTTTTCTTTTTTCTTTCTTTCTTTCCCTTTCTTTTTTCTTTTTTCTTTTTCTTTTATCTTTTTTCTTGTTCTTTTCTTTCTTTCTTTCTTTCTTTCTTTCTTTCTTTCTTTCTTTCTTTCTTTTATCGCCCCATCCTTTTCACTTGTTCTGTTTTCTTTCTTTCTTTCTTTCTTTCTTTCTTTCTTTCTTTCTTTTATCGCCCCATCCCTTTCACTTGTTCTTTCTTTCTTTATTTATTTCTTTCTTTCTTTTTTCTTTCTTTCTTTCTTTCTTTCTTTTAGCCGCCCAATCCCCTTTAAATTGTTCTGTTTTCTTTCTTTCTTTCTTTCTTTTAGTAAACTCCTTTTCTTACACGTTTTAGTTCTCCCTGAAAAGTACTTAATTATTTCTCTTCTATATTTCGTTCTTCGTTCCCCGCTTCATTCCTTTAATCCTTCTTTCTGTCTTTTTTCTTCGACTTTCTTTCAATCCTTCCTTTCTGTTATCATTCTCTCATTCTTCGAATAATTCGCTTGACTAACCCCCCCCCCCCCACTGCCCATTTCAGGTGCTTACCCTTCCGTCCATTTGTCTCAGACAAGACAAATTCAGTCATCAGCTCAAACCAAAAAAACATTCATCTGTGGCGTGCATCTGGCAAACTAAAAAAGAAACTAAAACATTTCGCTCACAGGTTGGCCCGAAATATCCGATTTTTAATTTTATGTTTCATGCACCTTTTTATCTTTCTGTCTTTTTAACATTAGTTTTCTGCAACATCGGACAACGAAGAATGTGAAAATAGAACACTTGATGTAAGGCAAGCATTTTAAATGATCAATCTGCAACTGCAGACACCGACCAGTTAGCAAGCAAGTATATACACATGTGCATAAAGTGTACATATTCACATGTATTGTCGTATAAGTAACTAGATAGATAGATAGATAGATAGATAGATAGATATGAAGAAACTCGGATAGATAGATAGATAGATAGATAGATAGATAGATAGATAGATAGATAGATATGAAGAAACTGAGACAGATAGATAGATAGATAGATAGATAGATATGAAGAAACTGAGACAGATAGATAGATAGATAGATAGATAGATAGATAGATAATGATGATAGATAGATAGATAGATAGATAGATATGAAGAAACTGAGACACAGATAGATAGATAGATATGATAGATGATAGAAATATGAGATAGATAGATAGATAGATAGATAGATAGATAGATGATATGATAGAAACTGAGAAGAAACTAGATAGATAGATAGATAGATAGATAGATAGATATGAAGAAACTGAGATAGATAGATGGATAGATAGATAGATAGATAGATAGATAGATGGATGATAGATGTGAAGAAACTGAGATAGATAGATAGATAGATAGATAGATAGATGATAGATGATGGATAGATGGATGGATAGATAGATATGAAGAAACTGATAGATAGATAGATAGATAGATAGATGGATAGAAGATAGATGGATAGATAGATGGATGGATGGATAGATGGATGTGAAGAAACTGATGGATAGATGGATAGATGGATGGATAGATAGATGGATAGATATGAAGAAACAGATAGATAGATAGATAGATAGATGGATGGATAGATAGATGGATAGATATGAAGAAGGGATAGATAGATAGATAGATGGATGTGAAGAAACTGAGATAGATAGATAGATGGATGGATGGATAGATATAGATAGATAGATAGATGATATGAAGAAACTGAGACAGATAGATAGATAGATAGATAGATAGATAGATAGATAGATAGATAGATAGATAGATAGATATGAAGAAGCTGAGATAGATAGATAGATAGATAGATAGATAGATAGATAGATAGATAGATAGATAGATAGATAGATAGATAGATAGGGTTTTTATTTGGTGGGGAGTTCAGAGTAGATTCCTGAAAAATGATGGTGAAGATGAAAATATTTCTGAAGCGATCCCAATGATCCTCTTCCCTCTTCATTTTATTTCGTCATTTATTTTCGTAACTTTCAGCTCCTATTTATTTACCGTTAAGTCAGCAGCATGTCTTGAAAATAGCGAAGAAAACACTTCAGACGATACTTGAACTCACCAATCCTCTATATGGCCGCAAATATTGGACATTTTTCTCCCATATGAAGAAAAGACTAGTGGAAAGGATGCTGAGAATAACATGAACTGAACATGTGAACAACAAGGAAGTTTCAAGGAAAACTTGAACAAAAAGGACACATAATTAGAGAAAGAGACAGATTTCAGCGACACATAATTAGGAAAAAAGGCTTAGGGAATTTGACACCCACAGGACACCCACAGGACATAATGAGGGCAAGAGAAGCGGTAAGAAAACAAGTAACATTCTTAACGAGCTTGTGTAGCAGAACAGAGACGGGCTAGGATAGTAAACGGACAAATATTGCTTAGAGTTGCAAAGGGTAGAAAGTCGTGGTTAGTCATGATCAACTGCGTCCAGAAAGGACACAGCATATAAAAAACAGCGAGTCTTTACGAGTCTTTCTTACTACAACAACAAACCCCTTAATAAAATAAATTAAAAACAACTAGTCAGAAATTAATGATAAGACCAAATTCGGCCCATTAAAAATAGGTATTTGCTTAAATTTAACTCTACTTTTTTGGAGTAAACGTCGTAAATTGTGTATTTTTAAAGAGTTTTCGAAATACCTATTATGATTATTTTATTGACACTTAAATAATTATATACATCATATTTATTATATAATGTTTATGTACTCTTAAATATCAGAATTGTTTTATCATGTACACCTATCTAAACTGAACATCTAATCAAATGTTTTTGAAGTACTGCTGTAACCCATTTTCGCAACAACATAATTGATATGCAGAGAATGTACGACTTTGTATCATATTAGTGTTCGTATTCATGTTAAAATGCTATATGCATAAAACGTGTAAATACTAGATCTCAATCAATGAATGCTTGAAACAAGATCCGTAAACACAAGACGATCATTTTGATAGCTTCTCGATTAACAGACTAGTTTGTTTTTTTTTTTAAAAAAAGGTCATTTTTTTCTATGTATCTTTACTTTTCTTTTTAATTTCAAATATTTCTCTAATTCTCTAAGGCTCCTTTGTTCCAAAAATTACTTCTGTCCGTTTGAAAATTGAGACAACATTGCCCTTACTTTACTGGACTAAGTAGGGATGAAGCTAACGATTTACTTGTTATACTAAAATTGTATTTAACTTTTTCAGCTAAAGGTCTGTTCTTTTAACAACAAGAAAAATCTCCAACTCCGAGAAAATAAACTATACATTTATTTTTTGAAGACGCTTAAGATGAGATAAAGTTTAACGAGATAATCGATTTTGTCATTAATGAGTTCGAAACTCAGTAGGTTTCGTATACTTGTAGCCGTGTACTAAACTGAATTAAGCAATTCTCGGCAAATAACAATTGGCAAAGTTTAACCTTTGTATCCGCAAAAAAAGAGTGTGTCAAAAGGACGGTTTTTCTCTTTACAATACTATTACTCAATACTTTCCCGGTAAGTTTTCTTGTTTTAAAAAACTATGTTTAGAATTTTAATAAAGCTAAAACACATGAAAGAGGATTTGTACATTTTCTTCTTTGTTGAGAATTTAAAACAAAAATATTAAACTATATTTATTCGTTAGACGGTTTATTTACAAGAATACTTTTTATATTTACAAAATTATGTGTAAATTATAAAAATATGTGTAAATACAATGTTTTTACCCACTGATAAAGTAATAAATATCAAAACAATTTTGTTTTATTCAGAAATTTATTAAAAAATTACAAAATTATAAAAATACGTGAATCGATAATTATGAAGTATTTATTATTTACCAATTTATAAAGAAATAAATATCAAAATAATTTTTTTAATTATGAATTTATAAAAATGTCTGTGAACAAGAAAATTGAAATAAGCACATAACGACGAGTAACTAAGTTGGCAGCTCTTAGAGAAAAAATTGAAAAATGCATGTGCAACAATCCCATTAAACACTTTGGCTAACGTTTCTCCTAGTCCACCATACTAATAAATGTCTGGAAGGTAAAGGCCACAATTTTGAGCATCTCTTGTGATTGTAGAGTCCAACTTATATTAATCTCGTGATGTCTCAGTAAATTTAGTATTACAATATCTATACAAGTTTTTCCTTACTTCGAGTTTGTATACATTTTTGGTGGACTCTATATATACTATTATAATTTGAATCTTACATATAAACATCTTTATTCCTGTTTAATAACCTATGTTTGTCAACATGCTCTTACTTTAAAGGATTATTGCTGTTCTTTGATGTTTTTATTTCAATGTCTGAACTTTTGTACTTGAATATTCTGTCAGATTTCTTCAAGGGCAGATTCTTATCGAGTGAAAGTGCTTCATCAACGGTTTTGCAGTATTGTAATTTCATAAAAAATACTTCCGATTTCCTTATCTACAGTAATTTAATATTCTCCTAATCATACGGTTTATTTTAAAAGGGAAGTAGTAGTAGTAGTAGTAGTGGTGGTGGTGGTGATGGTAGTAGTAGCAGTAGTAGTAATGAGGATAATGGAGTTACCAAGCCATTTACATATTATTTTTTATGTCCTTGAAAAAAAATTTCGAGAATGTCTAATTTCTTATTACGAAACTCCTGTTTGATCAACACCCACAGAAACAACCTATAGTTTTATGGTGCAACTAACTTGAACTTAGTTGCAACTTTTGTGAAAAAAACTTATAATAGTTGACGAAAGACAGTAGACTTAAACTTTCGCTTATAACGTCTTCTTGTGACTTTGTACAAACACAATCATCAAGAGTTTCCGAACGGTTTCCTCTTAGCAGTTTTATTCACAAGCTTTAAGTCAAACCATGGCATGTTTTTCAAGCACTTCTAGCTAGGACTGTCTCCCCGCACGCCGATATAATCAAGAAATAGTGTTCTTCATATTCGGACACAGGTCTCATCGTCTGAACCCTAACGTTCTAACCACTCAGCCACACGCCCATATTATTATTATTATTATTATTATTATTATTATTGATTTCTGCTGTGGATACATTTCCTTCTGGGTCCCAACTAGAGACCTAAGGTCAGAAATGGCTTCATAACATTTTCCTCTAATCATTAAACAAAAAACAAAAACTAATATCACACACATTTTACATAGATACAACTCTTCGTAATATGTGTGTTGTACTTATGGATACAATCTTTTTGTATTTTTCAAGACATGGGCTACTAGAAATCTATTCAATGAATCTATGTGAATATTTTCCAATCAATCCGAGTGCTCCAACAACAATTGGAATTACTGATGTCCACACGTGCCATATTTTTGAGATTTCCACCACAAGATCCTTGTATTTTGATAGTTTTTTGAAGATCTTCAAAGATACATTACAATCTACAGAGACTGCCATTGTCAATAAGAAAGCAGATTCTGTTCTTTTGGTCTTTCATCTTTGATGTCTGGACGATTAGCTTTGATTCTTCTGTCTGTGTGTAAAGCCCCATAAAATTGTTACAGGTCCTGTCTCTATAATCGGACCTGGGTGGTGTTCATACCAATTTCTTGCAATTTCCTTTCCGTAAGAAATTTTCCAATGCAGATATTTTGGCCCACACTGTCATGCCAGGTTTTATATTCAGTGGGTGCTAATACCGCGCAACCTGATAAAAGATGATTAATTATTTCTTGATACTTATCACAGAATCTGAATTTGGGACTAATGCAGCTTTTCAGTATATGTGCTTGGTAATTTCTAGTTAGCAAGCATTGGTCCTGTGCGGTTTCAGCTTTTAAACCTGCACTACGTAACCACTGAGGGTTAAAAGCTGAAACCGAAGGTTTTATTCTTGCTGAACAAGACTAATACAAGACTACTACTACTACTATTACTATTACTACTACTACTACTACTACTAATAATAATAATAATAATAATAGAAGATTCAGAAAGAAAACTGTAATTTAAATAGGATATGGCGAGGAAAGCGATTAGAAAAGACTGATTATTGTAAGCTGGAATGAATAACAAAAGGAAAAACTGAGAATGTGAATCAGAAATGGGAAAATTGAGCAAGTGCTTACATTCAACTATTTGGGCAGTGAAATAACTGACGACTGAAAGTTTGACACACGAAAGAATATAGAAACAGCTCAGGATAACGTTCAGAAATTGAATATGGTACTAAGATATGGAAAAATAACATTAGAAAGAAAGACAATTTTGCGAGACGACTAATAGTATGTGATTGGCGCCCGCAAGAACCAAATGATCTGAATCGAATTTAATATCAATTCATTCTCAGTGAAATTGATCTGTGGTGGCCCAATGTGTATTGGGCTAACTCCAGATATAATAAAATAGACTTTGCAATACTTGTCACACCAGATCATCAAAATGATCACTCTAAACACAATAATATAACATTCAACTCTTTCCGAATTCTCTGCACTGTCCTAAGATTGACACCCAAAAACTTGGAAATGTTCGTATCGGAGCTTCCGGCGTGAATGTCAAACAGTACAGCATGCCGTTTCTAAAATTCTAGCGGAGTGAATTGCGTTATGGTGCTCTTTTTCTTACAGACGGTGCTCAACTATCCTTACTATACACTGCAGTCGACAAAATAAAAAAACAAACAACGCGCATGCGCGAAAAAAAAAATATAAATGACGACAATTTACCAATCGCACCAGGTAAACAGCTTAAATAAATCTCATGTGTCCATTAGTAGTGTTCGACGAACGCGTTACAATACTATTTAATGTCTACAGTCCTATATGGCAAGCTAATCCAAACAATTTTACCACAAAAAGAAATTGTTGAAAGGATTAAGATGTGCTTTTTACAGAGGAATGGTGAGAATACTGTGAATAGGGAGCTTGACAAACGATAAATTTCTAAGGGGAATAGGAACAACAAAGAAACTTGATAACAATCAGAAAAGGGTCGCTAAAATTTTCGGGAACACCTCATGTAGCTTGGGGAATTTACCATTGAAGGTAAGAGGAACAGTGAAAAATGCGAGTAATATATTTGACGAATTTGTGGAAATGGACGGCGGAGCAAGTACCACAAAGAGTAAGATGGGCCATGAATGGGGCGTTGTGGTCTTTTAGTGCAACCAATCTATAGAGAGAGAGAGAGAAGAGAGAGAGAGAGAGAGAAAGGAACAAAAATAGATACGCGAATTTTTGTGGAAAAATGTGATTCACGTACTTTCAAAAACTGAATTGTGAACCGCCATGATATTGATATTACGTAACCTCAAGCATTTAGAACATTCTTGTACTTGTAAAATTGCATATAATGCAACCATTAGTTCATATTGTCTGTGTATATTAATAATTGCATTTTCTGTATAGTTTAATCTACAGCTACTTCACAGAACGACCGGTTTCCATACCAACGATTTGGTCGCTAAACGAGCTAGTCGCTAAGTGAAAAGTACCTGACCGCTATTTCAGGCATACTAATAGAATCAATCAGCCTTTTTTTCTTCCTTTTTTTAATCAATTCACCTCAAGCAAGGTGATAATGCCACTAAGACACAAGGGGCTACTGGAAGTGACATAGAATGAGAAGACTAGAAGGAAAAGGGAACCCAATCCTAAACTGGAAACAAGTGATAAACTTCTATTCCTGTTCAAAAAACCAAGGAGGAGTGTGAACCGGACCATTTACAAATTACTATTTTTACAGAACAATAGCGTAATGAACACTAAATACAATAAAGAAATTAAAATCAGCTCTATATGCTGTACATTACTACGGTTCGCGTACTGTAAATACAGTATAAGTCAATTTTTGTTTTTCATTTTATTTATTTTGATTCATTTTGAAGAAAGTGGCAACGATTACAATCAAAGTTTTCATACAACCTCTAATACCGAAGGGTTGGATTTTTAATTATTTTTTTATTTTCTGAGATTTTCGAGTTGGTCGCAAATCCAGAGTTGTTCAACAGGTAAGTTGTTAAGTGAGTAATTGCTGTACTTCCTATGCATCTGTTCGTATTATATATATATATATATATATATATATATATATATATATATATATATATATATAAAAAACACTCTACGCTGAATGCACAACTCGGAGTTTCATGCTATTTGCAATCTTCAGGTGCAAATTTAGGGTAACATTGTTTATTTAATATTTCCGGTTATCCGAAGGTATTTTATTGTTACGGAGGATAATTATTGTTGCTAAGTATTAAAATGAATTAATTTTGTATCTGAATTTGGTCCCAGGTTAACATTTAATATTTGAAATAAGAATTTTAATATAAAATGATGCTGATATATAAAAAAAACGTTTGGAGATCAATAATGAAATTAATAAAATTAATAACATTAATAAAATTAATAATATTAATAAAATATGCAGTGATAAAATCAAGATACTAATAAAATAATACATAACAATAGATACAATAATAAAAATAAAATTAAGTAAAAATAGAATAAAATAAAAATAAAAGCATATAATAAATAAATAAAAATAATAACAAAAAACAAAAGACGTTGCCAATAGTAAGACTAAAATAAAAGTAAGTTAAAACAATAATAATGGATATATAGTAAAAATAGTAATATGGTAATGTAAATAATAATATTAGCATAAATGTTAAATGCATTACAGTCTAATAATAACAACAGTAACAATATTTATATAATAAAGATAGTAAAAATATTAATAAAAATAAATAATTATGATAATAATAAATGATATCACTACGAGTATTTGTGGTTTCCTAGCTTGACTAGACTATATTTTTCTGGCATCCTGGGACGAACAATCGTGGCCTTCGAGAAGGAAATTATTCTCCTTTATTAACAAGGTCAAATTCACCAACACCACTAATAACCTTCAGAAAAAAAATGATATCACATCGCAACTATCAAATAATAGAATAAGATTATCATCAATTCTGATAAAATGGGCAACTATTACCAAATCGACGTCGACATAAGCAACAAAGCCATTGATATGAAGGTCAATAAAACTTACCAAAAAGCACAATAGTGAGACCAAAAAGGCGGCCAATAACTAAAATTCGATGACAGAGTCTATAAATTGCAAAAGCAGCAGGCATTCATTACGGTGAAATACCACAAGGATGTCTTCTCACACAACCCTTAATACCGGCTAATCAACCCATCCAAGAATAATATCGGTAAGATAAGCAAGACAATCCTCGAAAGAGATTGCAGATACATAAGAAATTCTTTAGGAATCAGTCAGTAGCATAATACATGCGACGCCATTGATTGGTTCACTAAAATAAGAAAAGGGAATGCTCTTTTCTCCAATTCGATATTTGCAAATTCCCTTCCTCCATCACCGAGAAGATAAACCTGGCGAACATTTACCACCCCATAATCAAACAGGATATTAACATCATTAAATAGGCCCAGAAACCCATCCTGTTCAATGAAGGCTCCCTGTGGACCAACCGTAACAATCCTGACTTTAGTATTGCCATGGGTGCGTTTGATTCAGCGGAAGCTTATGAACTAGCTGGTATCTTTTTTCATTGGTTTATCTTCGATATTAACAACACCAGCCTCTATAGGGATGACGGGATTATACTCCTACGCAAATCAAGTGTACGAAAACTGACCCACTAAGAAAAAACCTAATTAAATTCTTCAAAAACCACCACCAACGCTAAAATAATCAGTTTCTTGGATGTAACATTTGCCTGATATAACGGGTTTTATAAACCATATACTGAAGATTTATACAACCATAGATACATCAGCAAACAATCTAGCCACCATCCTAGAATACTAAATAATTTACATAAATCGGTCCAATTTAGGTTGTCCAGCGACCTTGCAATAAGGATATTTTTGACAAGCATAAAAGCAAATATGTAGAAGCACTAGAACATAGTAACCATAAAATTAACCTCGAATTCTTAGCCAATAGCAATTTTGACGTCAACAAACAAAAACGCCGTAAACGCAATATAATATGGTTTAACTCGCCTTTCATAAAAAATGCCAAACCTCATATCGGAAAACTTTTTGAATTTAATCCATAAGCACTTCAATCATTCTCCAACACTAAATAAGATTTTCAGCAAAAACAACGTCAAAGTTAACTACAATTGTGCCAAAGACATCAACCAGCACATATCACAGCACAACTGTTTCATTGTAAACAAACACTTCAACAAACTACATAACAGTAACATTCCCGCTAAGGAATGCAACTACTGAGAAAACAAATCCCATTAAAGGATAGATGCATTAAATCAAATTGTTAGTCTATAAAGCTGAAATCAAATATGACGACGAGTTTATGTCTGCTATACGGAAACCCATTTGAAATCGCGCTTCTACCACCACCAAATGACATTAGGCAATATCAAATATAACAACACTGATTTCCCTAATTTTTTTTTCTGGAATCTGAAAAGCGAGAATAAAGACCAAACTATTACCTGGAAATGGCGATAGATGTAACTTATGTTTTTTCTGAAAAAATAATGATACTAAAAAATATGAAAAATCCCAATCTCTTAAGCAAGAAAAGTGAATTAATGAGAACCTGCTTACATAGAACTAAATTCCTATTAAAGTACGTTGACCTATTAATATAGTCTAGCCAGGACGGGAACCACAAATACTAGTAGTGATATTATTTATTATTATCATATTTATTTATTTTTATTAACATTTTTACTATCATTTCTATATAACTATTGTTACTGTTGTTATTATTAGACTCCAATGCATTTAACATTTGATGCTATTATTATTATTTTCATTATCGTATTATTAATATTCTTACTATATAACTATTATTATTGTTTTATCTTACTTTTATTTTTAGTCTTACTATCAGAAACGTGTTTTGTTATTATTATTATTTATATGTTTTCATTTTTATTTTATTTTATATTTTACTTTATTTAAAATTTTATCATTATTGTTATGCATTATTTTTATTAGTACCTTAATTTTAGCACTGCATATTTTATTAATATTAATAATTTTATTACAGATTTTCCTACAAAAAATAGAGTTGCCTCCCCCGATCTCCAAATGTATTTTTTATATCAGCGTACATTTTTAAATTAAAATTTATAATTCTTATTTTCAGTCTTAAATGTTAATATGGGCCCAAATTCAAATCCAGAATTAAACTACAATTCATTTTAATACTTAACAACAATAATTATCCCCCCACCGATAACCAGAAATATGAAACAAACGGTGTTACCCCAAATTTGCACCTGAAAATTGCAAATAACATGAAACTCCGAGTTGTGCATTCAACGTTGGGTATTATGTACATTTTTTTAAATATATTAAATTAAATAGCTCTTTTTTAACATTGCGCATTGCTCTTTCTTACAGTATAGGGTATATACATATGTATTCGTATACGAACGCTTGCTCGTATATTTACCTACATTTATCCATTTGATTATATATATATATATATTAAGACATTTTTATGTTTTTTATACATTCTATTTATAGATACAAATATTTAAGCAAATGCTCTGTTTATAATAAACAGTATTAAACAACATTTACCGGTCTGAATGTCCGAGAAGTTTTCATAGAAAATATTCGCCCTCTCAGAGGAATCGAACTTGTATCCTATACGGAATCGATTGGGCCACAGAGGATCGTTCGGTTAGCAAGGTCGATTTTACTGCTTTTAAATGTTGTTTAATACTGTTTATTATAAACAGAGCATTTATTTAAATATTTGTATCGACAAAAAGAATGTATAAACTTAAAAATGTCTTATATATCTTGACAAATAAAAAATGTTAAAAATTAGAATTTCACACACACTTGGTTGTACATTAATATTTTTGTTTTATTTTTTTACAATTATATTCCTCGACTAGTTTCGGCCAGCATGGCCATCATCAGGAAAAAATAATCCTGTTTGTTAGTAGCAGTGAATTACTGAACTGAATGATTGTCTCTGAAGAAGGTGAACTTTGGCTGTAGTTTTCATTTGTTTTTTATGGTTAATTTTTGGCCAGTACTTGTGTTGGTCAGAGGCCTATTTCAAGTTCTTTTAAGGAGAGTTTTGGGGCAGAGATGGGGGGGGGATTCATGAGTCTCAGATTTACCTCCTTAGTTATTTTGACAGCTTTATTGGTTGCTGGGAAGGAAATGTGTGTGTGTTAAGTGTATGTTATCTTTTAGTTTGTTTTTTGTTTTGGAGTGTGTGAGATGTGTGTATGTGTATATATTTATGTGTGTATGTGTATGTGGGAGACCTCATCACTTTTACAAGTATGCCTGTTTTGTGTGGATGAGAGTGAGAGGGGTTAGGGGAGTCATCTCGGGCCTTTTGTGGGTGGTGTACTCTTCTATGTAGTAACAGTGTAGAGTATATTCAACTATGCAGAGATTATAATGCGTGAGAGGTATATATATATATATATATATATATATATATATATATATTATTTTTTTACTTATAAAATTTCCAATGTTTCTTCCTTTTAGGTTATCTCTCTCTCTCTGTTGCAAAATATAAAATAGCCACGTGTAAATGCTTATGTTTTCCACTTTCAATCAGCAAACCTGCTTGTCAGCTGAGATTGTTGATCGTCTTCTGAGAACTGTTCTAAAAGTTTCGAATATTGTTTTAATACTCACTGGTAATTTTGGGGATCTTTTACAATCTATCAGAATCAGTCTATCCATATCTGTGATCATGAAATTAGCAGTATATCTATATTCAATTCAACATTCCCATATCACGATCATGGATTCCTTTTTTGTTATCTGTTACTTGCCTTACATTCTTGGGAAAATATTAAAGTGGTTCCCCTTTGTTTTTGTTCACAGTTAGGAATTCAGAATTTTCCTTCTCTTAGACTGGTTGCAACCCAAAGCAGGTGAACAAATTCTATCATGATATTTAATCCATACCTCAGGAGATAGCAGACGGATTCATACCTTTCCAAGAACATTAGTTCGAAAATAAACACAAATTGAACTCGGCTCTCCGATTCCACCATACTACTGATATCCTTTACTCTACCTGCACAATATATATATATATATATATATATATATATATATATACTTTATAAATTCAATCTATGACAAAAGTGATACTTGTCAAAAGCAACGGCTAAATTAAGAGTGTTAAATACAATTTTCAAAAACGAAAATGTAGGACAATTTAAGATATAACATTTTGGAAATACTGAACTCTATGATGCCACGGTTTCTACCAGAATGGTTTCATCACGCTATAAATATGTCTCTATCCATTTTTCTATCCAGGTCATCAAAAATACAATGTGTAGATATCGTAAGTTTTGGCATTCAGTAACTAGACACATTGAAGACAAATTCCTCGATCACGTCTATTGGAAAAGACTAACTTGTGAAACGCTTGCCAAGATCTACATGTATCTGAAGATATAGGAATATATTTGGAGGGGACAAGATAGTAAATAGGTTTCGAGTCGAAATCTTGATTTTCCTTTTAATTTTTGTTGAATGCCACTTCTTTATTTCTCAAGAAATGTGTTTAAAAGGAAACCATTTCTTTTCGAACAATGTCTGTATGTGAAACGCTGTCAACTTTGTCACTATTTTGTTTATTTTCCAAGTCCAAATGAAACTGAAAATTGAGCCTCTGCTTTCTCCTGTTTTGAATTTCAGTTTTACATTTACGTTAAAATAAGATGGTGTGAAAAGTAGCTTATAGAATTTGCTGTTATTACTGTAAATCAACATGCTGAAATAAAATGAATTTGTTTTGTTTGAAAGTTTTCTCGCAATTTATTGATATTCAATGGAGGCGTTGGCATGAAAGTCTGAGGTAGGTGATGTGGCGAAAAGTTGGGTGTTTCAAGATATTTATTACATTATATGAATATAAACTGAGATAGATAGATAGATAGATAGATAGATAGATAGATAGATAGATAGATAGATAGATAAATATATAGGAAATATAGGACGATAACGTTTTGGACTCGTGTTCAGCATATACATGTAAATATTTTGATCTTCAGAAATTTAAATGCAGTGTCATCTATCTACTCTATTCCTGTTTTTTGTTGTTCTCTCTCCTTAATAATGGTTTCTTTTTTCTCATATTCTTTCACTATCAGCCACTCCTTGCATCTTTGTGACTTTATTACTTTGCTTTGGGTGAAAAAAGGATTATATTTCGTTGATTTTTTTAGTGGGAGATTAGTAAAAATATTATCAATACGTTTAGTTGGTGTTTCTTGCAAAAAGGTCACTTTTATAATGAAACTTTTATATTTTTATTAGTATGGTGGTATCTGCCACACAGAGTTTACTGACTATTCTGTGTTAGGAAGAATAACGTGTTTTAGCCTTCCAGTAGCACACCGATACTAATATTATCATTAGTGTAGCCATTGATATACTAACACTGAATATGAATATAGAAAGACGAAATACGCGAACGTAGCAAACAAAACATTTAATATGGCAAACAACTTACGTACATATATTCAAAAGATTTGCACTTGTCCCAAAACAAATGATTGTCCATATTGTCCCAAAGGAACGAGGAGGTTTACAGAATGAGAACAAAGAAATAACATACCAACTTTATGGCTTTTGATCGTCCGCAGATAAGTGAATAGAAAGTACTTTTTTCTTTTGCTAGGCCGTGCAAATGTTGACAAGTTTCCACGTGTGTTGACACCCTGGTGGTCAGGAAGGTAAAGAGGTCGTTCCTCCAAGAATGGAAGCCAAAGACAAAAAAGTACAGAAGAGTTCTACTCTCTAAAAGGGGCCAAAACTGCCATGAGCTCAATCCAAGGGAAAACAACTGGGGTCTCACTACATTTTATAGCAGATTCTGATTATTTTTCTAGTTTTGACAGCTTTATTACCGACAATACCAATCTTAGACTTAAATCTATTGAAAGGAAGCTATGCAAATCACATCTTTGAATGCAGTATAATAGTAATGGTTTTTTTTAACACAAGTTGTTAATAATCAATAATATTTTAACTACTTCTTTTACAACCTTACTACTGGTTCATTCACAAGTTTATTTTCAAATATGAACGTGTCGAGTATAGAATTTTGTTGGTCTTATATTCAAGAGCTGGTTTATAAGATTCTGGGCTGAGTAAATTACTTTATAGGGCACTTCGACGTGATGAAATGATTAGCAAGCTTGTCTCGCTAGATCAATTACGACTGTGTAGTGAGTTCCTTCCTCATTGGGAGCTGCATACTTTCGTCCTTGTGTCATATCTAAGCTACGTTCGGTAAGTTGCCATTACCCTTGCAAATGTTTTCCAACCCTTCTAAGTATCACTGCAAAACATTAAAGAAATATCTAATGGCAATTATTTCTCTACGTTATTAAAAATTTGTAAGTGTTTGTTAGTTCTATTATTTGGTACTCTTTACCTGATCAAGACTTTTCAATTTCTGTACGCTTTTGGTGCTCATTTTTTCTTTGCTCCTTTCAAAATTGCAATGCGCAATTTCCCACATGGTTGATGAGAGCACATAATCTGGTGACGCGATTTATGTATTCGTATGAATACATTACAGTATAATACCGTATAAACAAGCGACCAACATTATCCCTTCCTAGCCGTCATAGGTGGTCAGATGAAATTTGAAACTAAATGAGTGTTGGCAACCAAATCTGTATTTCGATACTCCTACCCCGAGAAGAAAAAATGATCACTACGGTACGAAAAGCAAGAATTATATTACGTTGATTTATAGCAAAATATTTATATTATAGATGATAAGGTGATTGACTATTTTACAACATTCTTTAAGATACGTAGATGATAGCAGATACAGAAAAGAAATTACAAAAACCTCCTACAGAAGGAAGCGAAGGAGAGCCAGAAGAAAGGACTAAGTATAAACTACAAGAAGAAAGAATGCATGATCATCAGTAAAAAGCGTTCGTACGTGAGTTCAATTACTGGGCCGAGCAGTATGTACTTGGGCTCTGTGAAAACGAGTAGTACTAAATATAAGAACTAAATAATAACTGAGCAGTACTAAAAATAAGACATCTCTAGACATGCGCAGTGGAACGAGAACACTCTACTACCGTATATTGAATAAAGTGTTCAGTTCAGAATTCCCTGTAGGTTACCCAGATCGATATATGATGAAGGTCATGCACATAAGGTTTGGGACCGTTGTACTTTCCGGGCATTTTTTTTTCAGGCATCTATCAGCCTACTCGGTAACCTCACGGTAATTTTGAATCGAACCTTATATGCATGAAGGTAGAGTGTTCTCATTTCGTCTGCCATGCTTAGAATATGAAAGACACCAGAAAAAGGCTGAAACGGATAACGACCGAAAGGATGTGATAATAAAACCAATATGAGCATTTTGATCCTAATATTAAGGGATAATTATGATGATAATTCCTCATCGTGAAAATTCTACATATATTGGATGGATATAGAGAAAGAATGAATGATAAACAAGGAATTGTGAGAAATATGGGAAAATAGAAAGCAAGACAAGATTTAATCAGGTTGGTTGTTAAATATTCAAAAATGATCTTGTTATAATTCTTTTCATAGCAACGTCAAGAGATAGAAATATATCATCATATTTCTCTCCCTCCTTTATTATTTCTCCTTCTTTCTCTCTCACTCTTTCTATATCTCCTTGCTTTTCTTTATCTATTTTTTTATTCTCGTCCCTTATTTTCTCTCCCTCCTTTGCTATCCTTCGATCTCTCTCTCTCTCTCTCTCTCTCTCTCTCTTTTCTTTCTTTGTTTTCCCTCTTTTTCTCTTCCTCCTTTTCTCCC
Organism: Acanthosepion pharaonis; assembly: GCA_903632075.3. Lineage (NCBI taxonomy): Eukaryota > Metazoa > Mollusca > Cephalopoda > Sepiida > Sepiidae > Acanthosepion > Acanthosepion pharaonis. Next base: position 8,002,122 of record CAHIKZ030004896.1, on the reverse strand, counting down.
TCATTTTTCTCTCCTCTTCATTATTTTATCTGGTTTAAAACCAGACTGGAGATACTATTTATCAATCAACCCTCATATCTGTGTATACTTGAATTATTGTTTTATCTTCCAATCCATCTCTTTTTTCTTTCTTTGTCAATTCTATTTTGAAGATTTTTCAAGATCCTTTGGGAAGATTATGGTAGATTTATCAGATTTGGCAGAAAATTCAAAAATGGCAATCGTTTCTTCTCTGTTTGGTCTTTTTTCTTTTTCTCTTTTTTCCCGCCAAGCATATACAGGGTGTATCAAAATTAATTTTACAAAATTTGGAAGTGGTTTCCTCACACCAAAATAAGGTCAAACGTCCATATAAAATTGGCGTTTGCTGATACCTGTATCGTCAGCCTATAGAATATGTTCTTCGTAGTCAGGCGTACGAACGGATCTCTGTTTTCTTTGATCCATAGTTTTTAGTGCCACGGATCCTAACTCAGCAACGCGACGTTAAACAGCAGCCAAGATTGAATGACTCGGCTGCCTTCGGTCTAGAAACGCAATCTGATACAGCTGTCCCTTACCATTCGAGCTTACGTATATAAATCTGCCTACTCACAATATGAATATACTTAAAGGGAATGCTTCTCAAGTAACTCACTACTACACACATTAAACGTTGACGACAGACTAGCCACAAATATACACGAATGACAAATGTAACCTAATCTAATGGCAACACAGCACCATCTACCGTAAACTTTCTTTAAACTTAATAACTCATATGTTTATATGGACTTTTGTCCTTGTTTTGGTGTGAGGAAGCCGCCCCCAAAGTTTGTAAAAGTATTTTTGATATTCCTTATGTATCTAACCCTCTGCCTTCCATTCTTTCTTTCTTGCTTTCTTTCTTTCTTTCTTGCTTTCTTTCTTTCTTTCTTTCTTGCTTTCTTTCTTTGTCTTTTTCTATCTATCTGTCTATCTCTAGGCACTTCTACGTGGTGTAATGGTTAGCAAGCTTGTCTCGCTAGATCTGTTACAACTTAGTAGTGAGATCAGTCCTCATTGTCCTAAAAAGGTTGTTGAGAAGAACGTAACGTTTCTAAAAGAGATGCTGAAAAATTCTCATTCCAACTAAGTAACCTTACCCTCCACCCTCCACAAATTCTGATGCTTGGTAATTTCGTCAGATTTTAGATAACATTGGCGTAACCATTTCCTAGAGCAAGCGCACATGTTTTTAGTCCTCCATATTTTTGGCCTTGATTCTCACTGGGTGCTCCAACTTTCGGCCTTGTGCCACAACTAAGCTACGCTTAGCGAATCATTATCTCTGAACGAACACAAGTGTTGAAACACTACTTGTCAGTTTTCAGTTCATGAAGAAACAAGTATGCAACATAATATAGTGATTTACTAAGCATAGCTTAGGTGTGGCACAAGGCTGTAAGTATGGAGCACCCAGTGAGGATTGAAGTCACTACTCAGTCGTAATTGATCTAGCGAAACATGCTGGCTAACTATTGTATATGTTAAATTGCCCCTTAGCAGCATTTTTTGGTAGACACACAATGGAATCAGCAGGAGACCTTAGAAATTTCAAAATCAAACAAGTACAGAAATTTAGGCATAAAGGAATTGTTTTAACAGACAACGGAAAATGTGATACTGAAATCTGATGGCTGATTGGAAGAGTGAAAGATGTCTTTTAAAAGCTAAACCAGGTATTAAAAAAAGGAAATATTCGTTAGAAACAAAGAGTGTTGAAATGCTATGTAGTTGTGATTGGTTGATTTTGTTTAGCGTCATATCAACTTGTACTTAATGCCGGAATTTAAATATTTTGAATACCATTTTATGGCTTCAACTACAGATAAAATGTATTGATGATCTTATTGCTATAAAAATGTATTACTGGTATTTTTACTACAAAAATGTATTCCTCCACTTTCACAATGTTGTTTTTGTCTGGAGGTTCACTATTTGCCCATAGCTGGGACCCTAACAATTGCTGCTACTCCGAGTCAGAGTGAGCCTGGGAACAACTGCAATGTGCTTCCAGGCTCCCCAAAAGCTTCTGATCACAGGACCTGCTGCTGGATGTAGTTTATTGTCCTGAAATACTATGTAATATTTCTATTTCTATATGACAGTGAATACTGGTCAATTTTCTCATAGAACAAAACGAAATTTAAGGCAATTGACATGTGGTTCTACAGAAGGATGATTGTCATGAAAAAGAAATTTTTCAAATATAACACGAATCAGAAATCTTCTTCAATCAATATTCCCCGTCGGTTTTCTCATATTTCTATAAACTATAGTGTTCATATTTAAAAATAGCATATTTAAATTATACTGACACTATATTGATTCCATTTCTTCAACTAAATCAATGTATTTCCTTCTTTTTTTAAGTCTCTTTATAAAGGACAAGTAACTTGCATTACGTTTTTGGATCTTCTGCTAAAAACATGTGCGCTTGCTCTAGGAAATGGTTATGCCAATGTTATCTGACGAAATTACCAAGCATCAGAATTTGTGGAGGGTGGAGGGTAAGGTTACTTAGTTGGAATGAGAATTTTTCAGCATCTCTTTTAGAAAAGTTACGTTCTTCTCAACAGCTTGAAATTACCTATCCCTTTTTATTATAATATAGTATTTGATGAATGATAAAAATAAATATAAACAATTATTAATGTATTAAGAATATGTCTTTCTTTCTTGGAAGATAGATAGATAGATAGATAGATAGATAGATAGATAGATAGATAGATAGATAGATAGAATAGAGAAATTGTAAGAGAAGAACTTTCCTCTTACATTTTTTTCATAGTCTTGAATCTTGGATCAATGTCATCTGCTTTTGAAGGATTTTTTGAGGGGTGTGTTCAATAAAGGTTTCTTGTCCTGCTTAAAAAAAAACGATTCTATCACAGTTCATTAAAAGATTATTTCTTTATGTTGATGGGATATTTGGAATTTTCTTTCAGAGAACAAATTTCTTGGCTGAATGTCAGGTCTATTCTTCTGGAAAACTTTTGCTAGGATTTTTTTCTTACTTCATCTGTCGCATTTATCAGATATTTTACCTTCGGATTACGATTTATTCAGGTCTTCATAGAATTCTTTTAAGGATAAAAAATTCATTTCTCTAAAAGACTGCAAAAGGCATTAAAGGATATCTTCGCTTAAAAATAAAGTTTTAATTATAAATTTGCCTGGAAGATAACAGAAGATACAATGACGCAATAGTAAATACTTTGTTCAATGACTTTAATGGCCAAAAAGGAAAATGTCGTTTCTTTTTGCTTAATAAACCGAATTATTACCCTTTTAGCCATTTAGTATAATGTGCTTTCCAGGACAACACAAATTTGTGCCAAGAATTTGTTTTTTATGATTTGTAACGCATTCGATAATTATTTGTATTAAGATGATTTATACTGATAGAAGAAAATGTCATGCAACACAGTCTGGATTAAAATGGCAGTTAAAAATTCGCATCGAATACACAAGCATCAGTGTTTATATGTGCACGTATTTTGTCAATACAGAAATGTATATAATTTAGTCTAACAGACAGACACCTAACGACATTAATAGTCTATCAACCGAGTCAAGTATAAACAAATGGAAGATTATAATATACAAAAAAGAAATATAGGAGCAGATTAAGATAAGTTTACCGTAATTATTCGCGTATATGTTTTTGCATTGTACATAATAAAATATATTAACGGTTTTTCAGTCACGTCTGCGCGGCCTTGTAAGTGATGAATTATTTTCCACTGAACAACCCCCACCCCTTCTCTCACAGATCAAACATAGCAATCCTCTCGTTATTCTGTTGTTATTTCCATGGAAAGTGTTCAGACGATCTACATTCGTTAGTTCCACCAGTCGTAACCTTCACGGCTAAAACCCACCATGCCACACACATTGTAACTAATCACCCTCATTCCTTTCGAATTCCATTGGTGAGATGTAAGTTCCACTCGAGTAGCAGCTTCCTACATAACGCTACTTTGTGAAACCTAATCCCAAGAGGAGGCTTACCCGATTACTACAATCTTAATCTGTTCAAATCGAAGGTTAATCGTAATGTTCCGCACATATATCTATAAACTGTGTCTCTTAATCTTTAACCCTCCATCTTGAGTGGCACTTGGGCCTTGTATAGTGTGAACATTATTGTAAAACGTATCGGTATATACGCCATAAGTTATATTAATTGTCCAAATTAAGTAATGTATAAGAAAGCGTTTAAATCCCTAACCAAACTCTGCACATGGAAAATAAGTATATTTTAGTTTGCATCACTGCTTTCAGTGTCAAAGTTTAAATTTAACTGCATTTTAACGTCATATCAAGTCTTTAGAGTCAAGTCTTTAGAGTCATTTTATACCAAAACTGATTTATTTTAGTTTATATTTGGGGAAAATGGAAATTTTTTGTTTTGTTTGTTTTTTTTTTCAGATATAATCTAACTGAATATTATAAGTCTATTTATTTTAATATTTTCAAATAGTTCTTTTAAGTTGTTTGCTTTGAAACTGTGTCTTTTAGAGTCAAGATAAATGCGTTCAATTAGAAACTAGTGGGTTTGGCACTATAGGACACCATGGTGGTTCTTCTAGTTTCAGTAAGAATGAATGCATAATTTTAGTATGACCTATTCGTAGTCGTGTTATAATAACCTCTTCCCTTCCTGTTTTTCCATAAAGGCAGGTTTTTTTCTTGGGGGTTGGTAAGATTTTATTTACTTTATTTTGCGTTTTTCTGCTCTACTGTTCTTGTCATTAATTTTTTTATGTTTCATAATTAATGGTTTTAGGTCAGTTTATGGGATTTGGTATTTTTCAGGAAGTAGTCATAATGCCCGTTTAGCGCTTTTGTCTGTTCTATCATTGCCATTCCTATATGGCTAGGAATCCAGATGAACAGATTTTTAGACATGACATAGATTTTTCCAATATTTTAGCTATGAAAGGAATTTCCAGCTTTTTGTTTTTGATAGTTATTAATATGCAATCAGAAAAGATGGTAAATTTTAAAGATTTTCTTTTCTTCGTTGATGACTATATCTATCGCCCTGGCTTCAACTGTATATAGGGGCTTCATTTGGAAGACGTTTTATAATTGTTGTATTATTAAAAATAACTGCACATCTCACTCTATCGCTGTCTTTGGAACTATCAGTATAGATGTGCACATATTGTGGATATTGTTGTCTACTGTTTTGTAGTTCCCTTGAAAAGTGACTGGGTTTGACGTCACGAGAGTTTTATGTTGTCAACGTATGCGATGTCATCTCTAACTTCGGTCTCGTCGTCGTCCACAAAATCATCTTGTCTTCCTCAAAAAGGATGTCATCTTCTTCACTGCCGTCCTGGAAGTTTATGATGCAGCATTTTTGAAAGGTACGACAAATGACTAGATGAACAGAGCAAAGTGTGTGAATGTGTGAATGTCTGTCTGTTCAAATGTATGAGTGATTTTATCAAGGCAAATCTGAAATATATCCAGGTGAGAGATGTCAAACACTTAGCCATTATACAGCTTCAAACTAGAATCCTAAAGACTGATTACCATATTTTGAATAGCAAACTGCACGTATATTCAAATGTAGCTTCATCAAAAATCGCATACACACACACGCACACACACACATAAGGATAGAAAGAAAGAAAGCGACTTCGATAGAGAGAAAGAAAGAGACTTAGATAGATAGATAGATAGATAGATAGATAGATAGATAGATAGATAGATAGATAGATAGATAGATAGATCAACACTACATGATATCTGGCACTTTTACGACAGCGATCATTGAGAATGAGAGCTAAATTTAATATTTCCATCCTAATAAATATGACACCTAATACAGACTTGTACGTAATGAACGAGACGTCAATATAAATAAAGGGCTCAGTCCGCGAATTGCCTGTAAGTTACCTAAATCGATATACACTTGACGGAGGCCGGAGGGCAGACCGGCCGAAACGTTGTGATAACAACAACAAAGACGAGGGCAATAGTTCGAATATAAATAGTGTAAATAAGACGTCAAAAAGTTAATATTTCTTATTGTCCTCGGAATTTAGAAGTTATTTATATGCTTATTAATGTGTTAAATAATAAAAATAGAAGCAAATAAATGTTGGATAAAATAAGACAATACATGCGGATTGTAAATATACATTTAATCATAATGTTAGGAATACTTTCAAGGGATAGACAAATATGAAGTGTTGTGTAAATCATATCTTTTTATTTGATCGTAATGGGAATGGTAATATTATCCGTTTCCTTATAAGGAAACCTTTGGCATTCATTGACCGAGGAGCCAGTTTTTTTGCTCAAAATACTATTAGAATCTCTTTCTGGATAATTTTAACATTATTTGTTTTTATGTCTCTGTGAGTCATATGAGAAAATGAAGCTGGATAATTGAGGCAGTTGTAATCCGTCATACATATATTTGATACTGTATACTTTGAATTAAATACATTGGCTTTACTAAATGAGCGGTCAAAGTGGGATGTATCCCAAAACTCGTTTTTAATTAACTTTTCAAAAAGAATAAGGATGAAACATTTAAAGTAACCTCAAAGTTTTTTTCGTTAATGGAAGAATACTGCGGATTAGAAGTGATAAGGAACACGTATTTACTTTACTTGTGCAAATACGTCAGTCGGATACATCAAACTCGTTGTAACAAAAGGAAATATTGCCGCGCGTAATTACTGTTAGTTTTCTTTTCTATTTTTTCCAGCTTTTTAAATTATTTTTTCTAGTGGACGTTGAGTTCAGAGGATGGGTTTTCCATTTTAAACGCCCCATCTCTGTAATTGCCTATCAAATATATTAGGCTAACGATCTATCATTTTTAAAAATGTTGGTTATCAATAAGGGGAGGTAATTGAACCTAACTGCAAACAAAAATGTACTGATTGAACCATGAATTGTAGACAGGTTCTCAATCTTCAATAGAATTCAGAATTTTTAACTTATTTTTATGCAAATGTATTAACTTTTATGCTTTAATCAAAACTGACAGATTTAAATATTTTCTTTTTAATATCATGAAAGTAAGGAGAGTTGTTAAAAACAATTTAATGTTTTTACTTTTTATATTGGCTACCATAGAATTATTTTGATAATTACCTCATATATTACCAAATTAGCCTTTTTCTTTCTAAGGTAATCAATAGCAACACTGAACATAGAGATGAAAACAATAACATTTACATTATTTATAAAAATCGAATGCACAGTAAATAAGGCTGTTCCAATAACTTGGACCGATTTTAAATGTGAATTAAGTTCAAGTGGCTAATGAATTTTTTTCTTTTTCTTTCAGATTTAACAACTTAAGTTTTTGGCAATTTCAACCATTGAAAGATTAACAATCAAACAATATGTTAAAGTTATCGAAGCCCATTACGAAAATTGACGTTTAAACAGAAATGCATTTCGCGCACTTCACGATTTTTTTGGTCACCATAATCGACCAACCGAGAGTGCAATTGAAAACGATGCAACGCTGTTGTGGAGAGGTTCAATTCCTGCGCGCGATGACGAATAGAGGGGGGCTGGATTTTCGGACACATTCTTGTGCACTGCAGCAATGTTTTCAGCTGAACGGTGTAAACGAACACGCAATGGTGTTTTAACATCTACCACCGACTCAGTTGGTTTGAATTTACGAACAATTTTTCCATTTGCACTATTGAAACTTTAACACGTTGTTTGATTGTTAATCTTTCCATGGTTGAAATTGACAAAGACTTAAGTTGTTAAATCTGAAAAAAAAAAAAAAAATTATTAGACAACAAACTTAATTCATATTTAAAATCAGTTCAAGTTATTATATATATATATATATATATATATATATATATATATATATATATATATATATATATATATAAGCTGGATGATTCTTCCCTTAGAAACATTATAAAGAAATATACAATTGCAGTCGGCAAAAACAAGAAATTAATTATCTACTATAAAAAATAAAACTGCTAACGTCATCGGCAACAACAATAATTCACCTACAAGATCCAAATTACAGAGAACCAATATTATTTACGAATTTACATGTCCCTTAAGGAACTGTGTTCCTATTCAAACTAAATCTATGGATAATTATATTTGGTCATATCACAACATGTCTCACAAGAAGTATGACGTTATATCTCATTGACAATATATCAATTAGGTCTCATTTAAATACATACGGAGACCTACCAAACTCTATTCACAACATAATCGAAGACAATACAAATATAATAGCCTCATCCACATGTAAAAAGGCTAAAATAATGGAAGCATTTTTAATAAAAACAAAAAGACAACACCCAAGAAATATCAACTATGAACACGGCCACAATGTGCTGACCGTGTTTGTAAAATAAAACATTCCTATAACTCTATATACATGCATAAAATATCCATACATTTAGTTAAAAATAAAAATAAAATTATCCTTGATAATGGCTAAAAATTATAGCCGAAAGCGTACCGACCTACGGAACATTCGGACAATTATTTAGATTATTCGGACTATTGTCCTCATCTTTGTCGCCATATTTATTACAACGTTTCGGCTATTTCACGCCCCGGCCTTCTTTAGGTGGTTGGACTGTCGAACTGAACCCTTTATTTCGCTCACTGGGATAGACTGTTCTAGTCCCACGTGCCATGTCTATAATGGAAGTAGAACAGTCTACCCCAGTGAGCGAAATAAAGGGTTTAGCTCGACATTCCAACCACCTAAAGAAGGCCGGAGCGTACAATGGCCGAAACGTTGTAATAAATATGGCGACAGAGATGAGGACAATCGTCCGAATAATGTAAATAATGTACATAATACCTTATCTCAGAAATATAGATAGATTTGGACAATTTCTACATAATTTATGTCCAGTAAAGAAAAAAATTATAAGAATACAAGAAAAATTATATAAAATAACTTAACCGCAGTAACTTGTCAATCGATTTTAACGAAACTTGTATATATATATATATATATATATATATATATATATATATATATATATATATATATATATACATACGCATGTATTGCTCTAAGTATTATTTATTAGGTTCGGTCTACAAAATTCTAATATCTTTATCTTAATAAATGCTTATATATGTATAAAAATACATATGCCCGTATCCTATACTTTATTATTTATTGAACGCGCACAGGCTTAATCGTACACACATTCTCTCTGTGTGTGTGTGTGTGTGTGTGTGTGTGTGTGTGTGTGTGTGTGTGTGTGTGTGTGTGTGTGTGTGTGTGTGTGTTCTAAGTTAAAAACCAGTTTTATCACTGGACTAAAATTTCATTCCTCAGTTGATCTTTAAGATCAAGATGGCAAGTGACACAATTTCAAAGTGAGCTGCAATTAAATCTTAGCCTCGATCTTGTTCAGACATGACTTTATCTCGTCAAGCCCAGCATGATTCTCGCTTTTACTTTTAAATATGCTGTTAAGCGAACAACATAAACTAGATGCAATCATCTGGAGAAAGTGACAGCTCTGACGACAGACAGGCCTGTTTTATTTACACAAATACACATCTGACATTGCAAAGATACCATGCTTCACTTAGTAAATACTTTGTTTATTTTCCTATTTGTATAACTAAAATTTTGTTTAGTTCGAGATCAGGCCAATAAGTCTGCAGACATCAGTTGTCCTTGACACTCAAAACTGTAATCAGTACATCCATATGAGCTACGATACCAAATTACATATTACTGTATTTTTCGGTTTGCAAAACATTCTTTTTGCCTCAAAATTATATAGACTGCCTTGTGTAATTATAATTAAATAGGCATGCATAGTTTATTTCATATGAATGTGTTATTCATAACAATGATATGGATTTCAATTGTACTTGACCAATCAGAGTGCTTAATCTAATTGCCTTCGTTAATCGTCAAATTGGTATTTTTAATTTTTATTAGATTTTCAACAGTTTTTCACCTGCTTCCTGCCAGGTGCGTCACCGAAAACTGATGTATTTTATGTCTAAGACACTTTCATGTTTTCAGCTCTTTTGTGTTTAGAACTTATTTTTAAAGAATCAGATTTAATTTTTCTTCAATAAAAATCTTGCAAATATAAATGTAGGTTTTTTTTCTCTCCTAAACTTTGTGTTCAAAATAAGAGTGCGTCGTATACACCGATTCTTCTTATATTCCGAAAAATGCAATATCTAGGTTCAAATTTTTATATTCTTGCTTTAGCAGCTTTTATAAGAACAAAATTAAAATGAATAAAGTAAGTAGTTTGAAAAAATAGAACAAGAAAATTTTACTTCAAAACTCAAATTGTTACCAATTTCTTTTATATCAAGATGAATGTTTAATGACCGAAATAATTTTCTCTATTAATTTCTCGTCTAGAACATTTTGGTAATCAGAATTGAAGTCATCTTATGAACCGTGTGCTAGAATTTTGCCCAATTTTAAAAATTATGAAACCAAACAAAAAAAATACATATTTACACTTCGAGTAAAATGGTATCTGTATACCAATAGAGCACTAAAAAAACGCCTTTTATTTAAGAATAAAAGGCTAGACGTTCGTCTTACATTAATTTAGCCATAGTTTTTCTAAGTAGAAACCAACAGCATGACGGGATTGTTCACATTTACACTGTTTCACTAAGCTTTTTTCAACCGTGGTTTATTTGGATGAAACTTTCTAACCATCAAGGCATTAATAAGCAAAACAGTTTTGATGTTGGCAAACTAGTAAATAGAACCTGAACGGAAAATATTCCGTTTTCACTACAAACAGCTACTGTCATCTAGAAGTCGTTTGATCTTGTACGCCATGTTTAGATAGAAGTGTAAATAATGAATTTGGTTCTGCATAATTCACTTTCATCAAGTATACCAACTTATCCGCGATGGATATGGACTTCCTTCTTGGAAACTGATAAGAGTACTTTCTTTGCAATATAGAAAATCTGAATGCAGAATTTGTTGCAGGTAAAAATACTGTCAACTACGGAACTTGAGAATTTATCTAAAGATAATTTAGAGAAGATATGTCAAACCAAATCCCTTTTCACTCTTAAAGCCAAATAAGTTTCATCTGAATTATTATCAATTTCGTAATCATTTAAATATTCAAAAGATTTTTTTTAAAAATCAAATGAAAAAGAAAACCCTTATATTAAATATCAAAGAAAATTTATCTCATATAAATCCGTCAAATTCGATTATGGCTATCGTATATGACAAATAACGATATACGCCACTTTTACAACTATCACGCGATAATGTAAAAAATATTTGATTAATATATAAAAACTTTCTTACCGGGAAATCTCAGACAAGTCGTCACGCCAGACATGGTAGCGGAAATTAGGTGATTCAGATCTCCATAAGTTGGGGTTGTCAGCTTGAGCGTACGGAAGCAAATATCATAAAGTGCTTCATTATCAATACAATAAGTTTCGTCTGTATTTTCAACTAATTGGTGAACAGACAAAGTTGCATTATACGGTTCAACTACAGTATCGGACACCTGCAAAGAAAATCCAAATGTTGTCTCTTTATGAATTATAAACTACGCAAGTCTTTTATCATGTAATCGTTTTATTTCAACAACTTTTGATTTCCATTGTTTCATATCCGTCTTAAATGTCTGACTCATATCGGATACTTCATATGATTTAACGGAATCATTGCATGTTTCTTAAAATTCTATAATTATAACAAAGTCTCTTCCCAAAATAACATCCATTGAATTAATTTAAAAGATGAAATCTATAAACGATCTTTTGTGTCTGAATCAATGATATTTCTCAAGGGAGAAGCAATCTGTGCTAAAAGAGATCATCGAAAAGTATCTTCTTTTCATATTCTTAAACTGATTTTGTAACTATAACGAGTATAAAAACCTATGCTTGATAATAAAAAAAAAAACAGTTACATTTCATTTTTTATTATATTCTTGAAGATATTGTAAAAATTTAAATATGATGAATGTTTTAATATTAACCAGAATTGTCATTTCTTACCTTTGGGGAAGGAACCACAGAAAAGGTATTCATGATTCGATCCGGGTATTCCTCTCGTATCTTGCTAATTAGCAGAGTCCCAAGTCCAGCTCCCGTTCCACCTCCCAATGAATGAGTTAGTTGGAAACCTTGGATGCAGTCACAACTTTCAGCTTCCTTGCGAACAACGTCAAGCACTGAGTCAATAAGTTCGGCCCCTTCTGTATAGTGACCCTTGGCCCAATTGTTTCCAGCTCCACTCTGACCTTTAAAGCAAAGATACGGCATAAATATACAATAGGGACAAATTTCATTTAATGAGAGGCTTGTAATCATATATTTACTCAAACGACCCGCCGTTCCAAGCAGTTAGCGTCATACTTGTAAAAGCTTTAATTTCATTGCATTTGAATCATATCAAATAACATCTCTGAAATAAAATTAATTTGAAGCCAAAGAGTTTGTCAAAAGTGGTCCAAAAGTCTTGTCACCCCATACATAATATAATTTTCTATTTCAGATGGCTGACAGAAGCTCCTACAAATCTTCTCAATGTGTGACAGCGGCAATTCAAATGAATAAACTGAATCCAGTAGTATATGTGCTTTGTATTACTGTATTACTTATTCTTTTATTGTTCTCATTACTTTTTGGTTGGGGGTGACAAGGCTTTCGGACAACCATGTATAATATTACAAAACGCAAGTACACAAACACGCATGTACCTGCACACAATATATATATATGTGTGTGTGTGTGTGTGTGTGTGTGTGTGTGTGTGTGTGTGTGTGTGTGTGTGTGTGTGCGTGCGCTTGCGCGTATGTTTAAGCAGCAAATTCTCTTTTAGGCAAGTCTGATTGAATAAATTACAAATATTATGTCTGCTTATTTTGATCATAATCCTTTCATATTCACAAATATTTTTTCATATATTACAATTGAATGGGGCAAGAAATGTATTGTAACAGTGAGAATCACTTTTCTTTCCCAAGATGGAAATTACTTGGGAAATAAATACATAGCAGTTTAACACTGTTCTTTGTTTCTAACGATTTTTTCAATTTCTTAATAATTTGTTTAGCTTTTAGAAGCTATTTCGTTATTTTGGCTTTACGTGTCACATTTCCATCATGTTCCCAAATAGTTAAATTTCTATACTTGTTCGATTCTAAAGCCTACAGTTCGTTGCTCGCATCATGAACTATGTTTTTTTCCATAGAAGGATGCTGAGAATAGCACGGACGAAGCATGTGGTCAACAAGGAAATTTTAAAGTAAATGGAAGCACAAAGTGCATTTGTATTTAGAATCAGAAAGAGACAGTCGTCATTTCTGGGACATAAGAACGGTTAAAGATTGTGACAATCTCATGAAGACAGAAGGCTCAATGGAAAATATAGAGTAATCTACACAACGAACTTGAATGAATAGCAGAACAGGGACTGGGAAGGATAGTAAGGAGAACAAAAATTTAGAGTTACAAAGAATGGGAAGTTGTGGAGAGTCATGATTGTCCACGCTACAGCACATAAACGAAGAAGTCACTTTTGAACATGGTGTAAGAAAATTCGCAATAAGATCATAACTGAAGACTCTCCCTTTATCTCTCGCTATTTCTCGCCCCACTCTCTCTATCAATCGATTTATCAATCTGCCTAAATGATTTATTCTATTATATATCATGAATACTATTTATTCAATTTCCAAAAAGGGCTGTGTTATATAGGAATAAAGTGTCGCTGCCGACACCTGAGTTTGAACATAGATCACCAGTGAGCAAACACGGGCGATCCCATTATTAAATTAAGTAGAGCATGTGACCATAGAGGTAACGCATATATGGGAGGTAGCGTGTGTCTAATTGATCGCCATTTCTAGTCTATCCTCTATTACTATACGGGCCGCTATTCTCTACTCTATTCACTATTTCTCTATTCGGATCACTATACGGTGGTTACTTTCGAGAGTATTATCAAGCAAATGCTATTAGTGTGAGTAATACTATAGTTCTATCTGCGATTACAAAGTCTCTACTACAACGAGCATTACAAAATTGACAACGAGTGTTCGTTAATATCACAAAAGCGGCAACGGGTGTTCGTTGACATCACAAAAGACTGAAAATTGAACTAGAATTGTTTTTTTATTTTTGTAAGAACGCAGAACGTGTGCGCAGTATTTCTAAAGTTTTCTAAAATCCACGCTGGTGTACAAAATGATCTTTTTTGATGAAATCAGTTAAAATTAAACTCTCCTAATGCCACATACGGATATTTGTAAATTTAAAATTCACAGCGTCTCTCGTTCGTGCGCATGCGTAGTCGCATCAACGTAAACATCATTTAGTCCGATGAAGTCCTAAAGGACGAAACGCGTTGCACGAAAACTTTTTTTCCACTTTGTCATCCATCTTTCCCCCGATATGACAACATAAAAAGGTTTTCAAATAACCATTTATGACTTCATTCTTTTTTTATAAAAATTGTAACAATAAATAAATAAATAAAATAAAATAAAAAGTTTAACTAAGTAGATGACCTTTGTTTCCAGTCTGGTTGGTCAAATTAGTCAATATCTCGTAGTATCTAATACGTCACTGCGCCGACTTTCTGGCTACATTTTCATTTTATGACGCTATTGGGTTTGCCCTCTGCATAACAAATGTAAATTACGTTGCTCCAAGGATTGGTGTAACCTAAGCTGTGAACCCACATGGCGTTATTTTTACGTCACTTTTTTTCCGTTTTGTCATTTCTTTTTATTGTTATTTTTTCTTTTGTTCATTTTTCCTACTTTCTTTTTACATCATGATGTTTCCATGTTCTTTCATCGTTTATTTTTCACTCTTTTTCTTTTTTTTAAACTATTTTTTAATTTCTATCATTTTTTTCTTTATTGTCCATTGTCTCTCTTTCTTATTCAATCAAACATATTTGCAATTTTTTTCTTTCTTGATTTTCTTCTCAATTTTCCTTCCTTACTTTTTTCTTTCTTTTTTCTTTCATTTTTACGCTTGTCTTGTTTACTTTTTCGCTCTGTTTTTCCTTCTTTTGTTGTTCTTCCAATCCATTTTACAAGAACATATCATATAAGAAATACAAAACATCTATTTATACTAAATACATTCTTCGGACTGTTGTCTTCATCTTTTTTTCCCTTGTTTACGACGTTTCGGACGTCCTGCGCTCCGGCCTTCTTCAAGTGATTGGAATTTCGAACTGAAGCCTTTATTTCGTCCACAGGGGTAGATTGTTCTAGTGCCACGTACCCTGCCTCTTCTGGATGTCTCTGTTATCTCCTTTTAACTCAACTCTTCAAGTTTTTGTTCACCACTGCAGTAGCCAGGAAGATAACTGAGACATCCGGAAGAGGCATGGCATGTGAAACTAGAATAATCTACCCCGGTGGACGAAATTGTATTTAATTACACTATTTACATTCTTCGGACTGTTGTCCTCATTTTTTTTTTTTTTTTTTTTTTTTGCCATATTCACGGCGTTTCGGCTGATTTACGCTCCGGCTTTCTTCAGGTAATTGAAATTTCGATCTGAACTCTTTAACCCAAACTGGGATTAAAACACTATGAAAGTGTAAAAATAGATTTTAATACCAGCTATACATTTTTGGAAAAAATTATTACCGGCAGTATATTTTTGAAAAAGAAAAATATTACCAGCAATACATTTTTGAAGAAAAAATATTAACAGCAATAAGAATCTTGTCGGCATTAAATAACACATTGGGGTTGATAAGCCGTAAAGCAAAGTAAAGCAAACCAAGGATCAAGAGTCTGTCCCGGAATTTTAATGCATAGCTGGTGGAAGGGGAAGAAGCGATGGATTCGTTTCCAATGTCATTTGTGCGAAAGTAAACCATTTCACCTGCAAATGGAACCCCTTTTGGGCTTTTAAGGATTGAGTGAAGTGTGTTTAAATCTCACCATAAAGTTCCCATTTATTATTTAATGGTCTTAAAGTAAATATTGAAAAGACTCAAAAGTTCCTACAAAGAGTGAAAGAAACACTAGTCAAGAATTATCGTATTTCCCGTCTGCTAAACCAGCATAAAGGTCATGATGTAGAAATAATTGTACCAACCATCACGAACCCCAGTCACGAGATACAAGCTCCGACTGGCGAAAATAAAAACTGGTGGCACCGCCTCTGTGTACAAACATACTGCATTTATTATATTTCCTATTTTACTAAATTAGGTAATTACTGTAATAATACAAATGCATAGTCAATAATCTAGTCATGCAGTAATAGCGGAATTTGGTATTGACAATGCAAATGCAACATACCGTTTGCACCCTTAAATGCAGCCCTGAAACATCAGCTGGGAGGTGGATATAAAAACGCCGTGTTCAGACACCTTGTGACTTGTGGTGACAACTACAAGTTGTTTCTGATTTGAATAGGTATAGCATTGTACTAAACTATTGAAAATCTAATTAATAATAGCAACAAATATTTAATAATAGATATAAAATGTGATAATTTATTGTGACAGAAAAATGACACCGTAGAGTCGGTGACTTGGACTATTAAAGCTATTAAAAATCCTCAAATATTCTCCTCCAAAATACCTACGTAATTATATGGTGCGTCTTGCCACTTGTAGTGTCTTTGCCTACGGGGAATACGGTACTAATGATGACAAGAAATTCGATCAAATTCGGATTAAGAATTGTAATATTAACATACAATACAATTATATTGTATTTTAACATTGGCTACATATGAACACTAGAAATGCAGGCAAAGTTACGGTTTTCCTTATTGTTGTCCAATGACTTTATCCCCGCTCCTTCTTTTGAATTAATAATTTTCTGTAATGACAATGTAAATATCTATGACGTATTTTAGAAATTAATATTAACCATTAAATTTCTGAATTTTTTATAAAATTTGAGCAAGTTTCGACAGTCTGTATGTTTTACTTTGACAATCAGGAAATAAGGGATCGTCATTGGTTAATAATGCAATTGTTACTAACCAAATGCAGTTATTTAGCAAATTTGGGATTTATAAAGAGTAGGCATTTTTCGAAAATTACTCCGATCAAATAAAGCCAGTAACAAATCCTGAAATTTTAAAGTTTCTTTCTGTTCCATCTATTTGTTAAATCGTCATTGTTCGAACCCGGTCGATCGCCCACCGTCACTTTCAAGTGACACTCATTGGGGATGGCGTTGGTTGGTTGATTGTTTTCTTTTAGCGGCATATCAACACCTCTATGGGTTATTTAATGCCGAAATTTAAATATATATTTTTGTACACAATTTTATTTTATTTTTGGAGGTAATAATGGTTTTAGTGATACGCATCTTACTAATTAACCTATATCTGGGGGGGGGGGAAGAAGTGGATTCATACCTTCCCCAAGAGTATTTGCACGTAAATGAATATAGCGAGCCCGACTGGAATTGGAACTCAGCTCTCCGATTAACAATTCCGAGTACATCACCCACACAACGAAGATTACAGCACCAAGCTGGACCGGTGTTTCAACGTGATATGACCATAAGCCACGGATGGTGTTGACTTTATAGTGACATCAATATTTCTTTTTCAAGGACTATCATTCAACTTAATACTACATAATGTCCATGGTAAAACAGGTACTAATTATAAAAATAAAAAAAACAACATTAATTATAGGTTTATAAAAAAAAAAGAACCAGTCGTGATAATAGGTTTCTAACTGTAAGACATTAAGTCCATCGTCCAATATCTGGGACAGTGATCATTAATGGGTTAATAATATCATTACGCCGAAACTATACAACGCGCCTATACAAAAAAGCTAAGAATTTAAGGAAAACTAAAGCCGTTATTAGAATTGAGTTTTGCAAAAAGTGGCCCACTTGAGAAACTCTTGAATTCGCGTCTTGTTTATTAAAAAGAAAAAAGGATAATACCAAGTTTCCTTACAGGTGCGAGTAAACACCAAGAGTACTGATTCACCTCATTTAGGAATTATTACAGCTCTGTAGCGTTTTTGAAGAGCTACTTCTTCAGCTTGCCTTGTCTTTTTAGGAAAGAAATAACTTATTTACCTTTCATTATATTTCACCGGTTGATGTTAAAATGTTCTTTCTCGGTGACACTTTACCCTCCCTCTTTCTCACAAAATCTTCTTTTCTTTGCTATCACTTTTTCTCTGATATGCGACAACCTTCTCTTCGTCTAATCAAACTATCTTCCTCATTATTTTCTTTTTCTTTCTCTTCTATCCAGCATCATCCAATCGCTCTCGTTTTCCTTCCATATGTCATGAAATTGTTTCTCTTTCTTTCTTTCTTTCTTTCTTTCTTTCTTTCTTTCTTTCTCCTCAAATTAATCTATTAATCTCTCCGTCACTTATTCAAATTGTCTTGTTCTATCAAAATATCTCTACAATCACAAACACGTATATATTAGACTGGAAAGTTAAGGAAATACTCCCTTCACTATATATATATATATATATATATATATATATATATATATATATATAGTATAATTCCACCCAACCGCTAACGTATTCAAACAAATACCCATATCTGTGAATAAAAGAATTTCTTCAAATTCTAGTATCCTAAAAATATTCATAGAAAAGAAAAAACATATGAATCAGTCCTAAGAAACATCGGATATTCAAACAAACTAGAATACAATAAGGAAAAGAAGTCAAACAAAAACAGCAGAATTAGAAACATAATTTAGTTCACCCCACACCCACAACAATGCAATAAAAACGAAAATAGGGAAAATATTCTTCAAACTCTTCCCCCAAAACAGCAAATTATCAAAGATTATAAATAAAATACAATCAAAATTAGTTACAGCTGCATGGATAACATACAGAAGAAAATAATAAAAAATACGTAACAAAAACAATAATTACAACAACAATAACATCAAGCCAAATAACACCATCAAATGTAACTGCAGAAAGAAAATTGCCCACTTAACATAAAAGTTTAACCAATAATATACAAAACTATCGTAACTAATAACATTAACACAGATAAAAACGTTTACAGAGGCGGCACAGAAAAAACTTAAAAGAAAGATATTATAACTAAAAAATGTCCTTCGAAAGAAAAAATACACAAAAAATACATCCCTATCAAAATACATATGGAGACACAAAAAAAAAAAAACAGTATCCGTACCAAAATCAAATGGGGAATTATAAAAAGAGCAACAGAGTGCAACTCTTTGATCAAACTGAGTAGCAGTCATATGATGAGGAACTCATTATCCAATTTTAAATACTCTCATATCGTTTTCGTTCGATATAATTATAGAGAACTCACTTTATATCACTGGTGATGATTCTACACAGGAAAGGATCGATAGCAAATCTACCATTTCTATAGCGAACAGAAGGCAACGCTTTGATGAATCTGAGTAGCAGTCAGACGACGAGGAACTCATTGACCAAGTTTAGACACTTTTACAAGTTCATCAATTTGTATTGATATGTTTTTCTAATTATCGTACTGGTTACTTAGCATTTTCCTCAACTATTTTGTAGCTTTTCGCCTAGGACCACCAACTGATTACTTTTTAGATGCCGCTTCTTGGGTGGTCGCTGCGGCTCGATGCAAAAAATATGGCGTGATCAAAAAATGACCCCGTTATCAAAGACTCAGGACGGCAAAAACGGTTAAAGGAATAATTCTGGTTTACTTATCTGTTTCAGATCCTACTAGAGTTTAGAAAATTGGTCTGCTAGATAGTGTTCATTCCTCGTAGCACTGATCGGGCTGCCTGTTGCTACCGGGAAAAGTGGTTCCTCTTTTATGGAGTTTGAACTCTTCTCCGGTCAGCTTAACTTGGAAAAGTCATAAATCACAGCTCCCAGCCCACACTCGTTCATCCGAAATATTTTGGTAGAAACTGATCAAAGAAAAACAGTGCTGCCTCAAGAGTTCTTTTGAGTTGTCAGATCCAGTGAAATTGTCATTTCTGTCTGAATTTCTCGGAAGAGGAGTTATCACATTACTTACATTCTGACTATTTTTTATTATTATTGTCACAACGTTCCGATCGTTGTGCGCTTCAGCCTTCTTTGGGTGTCTGTCGTTTCAAATAATCTTCAGGAAATTTTGAACTGTAGGTTTTATTTAATCTGTTTATTGTTTGTTATTTTTTATTTATTTATTGCTGTTTACATGAACATTTGAAATAAAACTTGTCAATAAAACAGTTGCAAGTTTTACGGAACTAGCAATATACAAACACTGAAAGATATTTATCCAGTTTTGACATTTTCTTTTTCTTTCTTTTCCAACATAATCTATTAGAGAGATGTTCTTTTTCGTTCACTTTTATTTTTGAACGATTCTTGATACGAAAGAATAGCTAATTCATCTGAATTATTATGACACCAGCTTGAAGAAGTTGGGGATATTGGTTTAATTCATATTTTTTAATTTTTGAAATTCTTGCATATTAAATCGCAAATTTCTGATGAAAAGAAATATTTCAACTTAAGAGTTATCCTATCCAGATCATATTATATTTCACACATCTGTCTCCAGCAAAACATGAATTATAAATCATAGACCAATACAAAGACAACAAACGGTATTAAACCAAAGACCAGAGTTCAGATCAAAGGAACAACACAATTAAATATATTAAATATTGTTCCTCGTTATAAGACCGGTAAAGGATTGGTCTATATTTCTGAGATGAAGTATTGTAATTATTTACATTATTTACATTCTTCGGACTGTTGCCTTCATCTTTAATCCATAATCACGATGTTTCGGCTGTTGTACACTCCAGCCTTCTTCAGGTGATTAGAATTTCGAACTGAAATCTTTATTTCGTCTACCGGGGTAGATTATTCTAGTTCTACGTGCCTTGCCTCTTCTGGATGTCTCAGTTATCTCCCTTTAACTCTCCTTCCAATTTTTTGTTCCCTACTGCATTAGCCATGTACTGGGTTCACAACTCTTTTGGTCAAGTCACTATATCCAACCAACGTTTTTATCCACTGGGCCATATGTCCTCAAGGACACGCAGTGGATAAAAAACGTCATGAATATCTCAATAAAGATGAGGACAACAGTCCGAAGTATGTAAATAACAATTAGACAAGTACAGCGCTTTATCTATAGATATCACCGAGCTTGTTTATAACTATTCCCATCATATATTGTGTAAAGAGAAAACTGGCAAAAAGTGTTCTTAACTAATCCGCAAAAATATACTTAAGGATAAACTGCTTTTACATACAAAAATTGAAAAATAAAAGAGACTAATTCAGTTGATTATTGTCACCCACCGAAAACAAAGTTGTCTGGTCGGAATATTTGTCCGAATGGTCCCGACCTTACAGAATCCATGGTACCAGGTTCCAGGTCAATCAGAATACTTCGAGGAACATATTTCCCTCCTATGAAAAAAAGAAAAAAGGGTTTTGTTCAAACATTAAAATGACTAAAATAAACGAATTAAAAATTGTAAATATTTGGAGGAAAAGTAAAACTTTTTTTCAAATTATTGCGTGGTCATATTTTTTTAAAATGATTTTCATTGAGATGGGACCAACTGTAAGATTTTGTTATTTCTAACAGAACACTTAATAGCTGAAAAAAATGACATTTGGCGTTTACAAGAACTTTTAAAAAGATTTTAATAAATCAAGTAAAAAGTGCATAAAAGAACACTGGGTTGCTTTTGCAAAATTAATGTTGAGAAATAGCTTTCGTTTATGATTTCAAATTCTATTCTAAGTTCTTAAAAAGCAATTCACAGTTTTGAAGGGAAAAATTCACTTTTCATAAATTACTCATAATTTTTTGCTTCTAACTGTTGTCTTTTTTTAAAACAGTTATTTGTGATATTCAAACCGAATTTTTTTTTTAAATTGTTTCATAGTTGGATCATTAAAGCAAGTAAAGAACTACATACCAGTAGCCTCGTTAAAGTAAACATTGATGCGTTCCAACTGGAGATCAGAATCGCCATGATAAGTGCCGGTTGGATCAATACCGTGTTCATCTGAGATGACCTCCCAGAACTGGAAAAGCAAATAAAAAGAAAGAAATTATGAATTAATTCAACTCTCTCTCTCTCTCTCTCTCTCTCTCTCTATTCTTTCATTTCTCTCTCTTCTCTTACCTCCTATCCCTTCTCTCTCTTGCTCATCTCTCTCTCTCTCTTGCCTATTTCTCTCTCTTCCATCGTCGGTCTCTCTATTCTCTCTTCTCTCTATCTATTACCGCTTTCTCTGTTCTCTTTCTCTCTCTTGAGCATTTCTCTTCCCTCTCACTCTCTTCTCTCATCTCTCTCTATTAATTCTTCCTTCTTTCTCTCTTTACTCATCGGTCTCACTATTTCCTCTTCTCTCTCTACATTACCTCCTTTCTCTCTTTTCTTTCTCTGTCTTGCCCCTTTTTTCTCTCTCTTCCCGCTCTCTATTGCTTCAACTCTCTCTCTATTCCTTGTTCTCTCTTTCTCTCTCTCCCCCCTCTCTCTCCCTTTCTCTCTCTTTTTCATCTATCTCTTCCATTTCTCTATTATCTTCTTTCTTCTCTTTCTCTCACTTACATCTTTCTCTCTCTCTTCCCTCTCTTTCACCATCTCTCTCTCTCTCTTCCCTGCCTTCTCTCATTTTCTAATGACATTTGTCTTCAACTATAGCTGATGTATGTTTTATTATTATTTTATTTATATAGTAATTTAAATATTTTCACATATAATTTTCTACTTCAGAACGTTAACTTGTTTAATGATTGGTTATTTTCTATTGATCATTTTTAACCTCGAGTTGATGCGAATTTCATCTTTACACACTTAAAACCAACCAAACCTACCCCACACGATGTCAAAATGCCGAAAAAACACGAATAAATAAATAATTAAAAATTTGAAGTTAATAATTTCCTTTGAAGATGTTAAACAAGAATATAATTTTACAAATTATGATTGAAAATATGTTATGCACACTATAGACAAAATGTACATAAAACATAAAAATGTATATATTTTGGAAACGAGTAATTCCTGCCTATATTTCTGAGATGAAGCATTGTAATTATTTACATTGTTTACAATGTTCGAACTGTTGTCTCCATCTTTGTTGTCATATTCACGACGTTTCGGGCGTTTTATGATCCAGCCTTCTTCAAGAACACATGGCTCAGTGGGCGACAAAAGTGTTGGTTGAAGTAATCCAGTGACTTGATCTAAAGAGTTGTGAGTTCAATACCTGGCGACAGCAGAGGTGAACAAAAACTTGGAGAGGTGATTTAAAGGGAAAAAAACTGAAACTTAAATATCCGGAAGAGGCATGGCACGTGAAACTAGAACAATCTACCCCGGTGGACGAAATAAAGGGTTCGGTTCGAAATTTCATAATCCTGAAGAAGTCCGGAGCGTACAACGGCCGAAACGTTGTGAATATGACAACAAATATGAGGATACCAATTCGAACATTGTAAATAGCGTAAACGAGTAATTCTTATTGTCATATTTGAATACAGCTTTACAAAATCATATATAGAACATTTCATCTCGAAGGAAATCCCCTTTTCAAATATTGTTATTCAGTGCTATTGAATATAGCTATAATTATTTTCTTTGGAAGATAATTTAAAAGTAAATAGAAACTGCGTAGATTTACTGGAAGAGTTAGTGGTTGACATTTATGCGAAATATTCATTAAACAGATTCTCGAAATAGACACAGTTGTTTCTAAAATGTGTCTGAAAAAGTTCTCCATTGGTCAGGCCTGGGTTATTTACAACTTTTTCAACAGAGAACGTTGACAAACAACCCTCGAGTGACCCTTATAAGCCTTCTTATTATATTTTGCCAGTTTTTAAATAAGATGTTTATACATCCGTATCGACCGATATTTAGCGCACTCTTCTTCTATAAATAAAATGTTTGTGCATGTGTGTGTGTATGTGCGTGTGTGAGGGTGAGAGAGAGAGAGAAAGAGAGAAGATAATATATACATTTTTACAAACCAGAGCAATGTTAGGAAATACTTAGATGAAGAGGATAAATACGATGAAAATACTTTTACCCACCTCCAATATCCTCATTATTTCATATTTAACGAGAAACAAATATTTCAAAATAGAAAATTTGACCATTCTCCTAATCAAAATATATTGTTCTACCCCCCCCCCCAATCTATCACAAGCACAATTGAAAAGAAGTTTAACATAAAATTTGTTACAACTACCTTTAAAACAATAAAATCGTAATTAATACAAAAAGAAAGTAATAAGCTAAAACATGAAAGAGGGATTTACTCTATTACCTGTAATAATTGCCACAAGGAATACATAAGAGATTCCTTAAGGAATTCAAATAAAAGTTATATTGAACACAAAAGAGTTCTTTTACAAAACAACACGCGCATTAGTTGCTCATCATATGGGGTCTGGCCATATTTTTTTTTAATTAAAAAATGCTACTTTAATTAAAAAAGAAAGTAATTTACTAAAACGAAAATGTATAGAAAGTGCTTTAATCGCTATATTATCTACATTAAATTTACATCTATGTTCTTATAACAAATCAATGTGAGTTAAAAGTAATAAAAACATCTCATTCAGTAGACTTCTTTTATGTACCTTAGGACGGGAGCGATTATAGTTCTCCACAGTTTTCTGTCTTTTGTTGCTCTAAGTATCTTTTCGCCTTTTACAATATCTTTTGTCATTGTTCTACCATCCTTGTTAAGTAGATTACTCGCTGTTTGACTTCAATATGTCATTTGATTATTAAATCCTATGTACTTTCTTTCCCATTTTGCGTATCAGAAATGCTAAGTGTCTCTTTCGGATTAAAAGTATAATTTTCCTTAAAATTTCCTTGCTGCTAACATTCATGTCTATCTTATCATTGGTCGATAATTCCATATTCCTGTCACCTCGAGCTTCTTCTTCATCTGAGGTTGTTTTCTTATCCCTTGCTTAGTTTCATAGAAGACATCTTTCGTTATTCCTATGTGGCACCATGCATCCAGGCAGAGAAAGAAAGGCAAAAAGGGAAAAGGAAAGAAAAGAAGAAAGGAGGGAAAAAGTAATGCGAGACGGATCATAGGCGAACACACACACACGGCTTAAGAGGCAATAAAAAAAAAAAGGGTTATTTTGGATAAGTGGCAAATGCCGAAAGGAGTGTCATTACAATGACAATGAGATTGGGTGGGTGGGAAAGTGTTATCTAAACTATTGGTACGAGAAGGCATCTTACTATCAAAACACAGGCCACCGGCGAGCAATCATTGACCGATTTTCCACTTGGCCTGCACGAATGGAATTGTGTTATCAAGAAATGTTCGCCAAAGAAAGTCCACTTGAAAACGTTAGATTTTGATAATTGACAAAACGCAGGTGTAGCTTGGAGCCTTAGCTGGATATGGAAAATTAAAATCCCACCCAAGCCGTCTCGCTAGTTAAGCTCTTTTCGACAAAACAGACTTTTGCCCTGCGATAATAAAATTTTGTTATCAGACACATGAACCGAAGGAAAATGAATGGAATAAGAAATGTTTTTATTTCTGCCTTGGAGACC
Organism: Acanthosepion pharaonis; assembly: GCA_903632075.3. Taxonomy (NCBI): domain Eukaryota; kingdom Metazoa; phylum Mollusca; class Cephalopoda; order Sepiida; family Sepiidae; genus Acanthosepion; species Acanthosepion pharaonis. The sequence goes on along the minus strand of CAHIKZ030004896.1, from coordinate 7,976,567 downwards.
TCAGACTGACTGAAAACTTGGAGAAAATTCTTTTCTGAGACCATGTCGGAAAACCAGCCGTCTGATGAATTAGCGATAAACTGCTTGACAAACGCCACGTGTTGAACAAAGAGTTGTCATATTATCCGTTCATGATAACGGCGATTTAATTAATTTTTTTTAGTTAAGCAAGGTATTTCTTTTCCAAAACAAAGCCGCGGTTTGTTCACGCCCGACTAAGACGTCATTGGTCAAGTGGTGATCACATGACGCACGAAGGAGGAGGAAAGATACCCGACCAAGACCTCATTGGCCGAGAGTGATCACGTGACGCACGAAGAAGACTGTCGACGCCCCCATCCAGAGTATAAGTATGAGAAGCCGCTACGAAGAAGTGGGGAGGGCAGTTCACGCCCCTCAGAAGCATGGTGAGAAAGTGGGAGTGAAAAAAAAAGTTACCAAAAATGGAAAAGAGTGGAAAATCCCTAACCAGAAATAAAAGAGGTGGATATGTATTTAGAATTATCGAGGAACTCCCCGACGCCAACAGACCCAACCCGGTTTTTGACGGCGTCAATAAAAAGGAGGCCCCAACAGGCAGAAATCAGTTCAGACCCTGGCGGGCAGAAGAGAGTTAGTTCAGGCCCGGACGGCAGAGATGAGTGCCCAGTAGTTCAGACCCTGGCGGGCAGAAGAGAGTTCGTTCAGACCCTGGCGGGCAGAAGTTCAGTTCAGTCCCGGACGGCAGAGATGAGTGCCCAGTAGTTCAGACACTGGCGGGCAGAAGAGAGTTAGTTCAGACCCTGGCGGGCAGAAGAAAGTTAGTTCGGACCCTGACGTGCAGAAGACAGTTCGTTCGGCCCTGGCGACAGAGATGATAGACCAAGATAGCTGACCAAGATTCACGCAAAATTTTGGACTCCTCTTCAACCAAGAACAATTATTTTGAAGAGCGACTTAGAACCAGACCACAGAAATAAGTTTTTCGACTTTCGTCCAAAGACACACCGAACACAAATTTCTTAGAGAGCAAGCAACTTGAAGCGTTAAAACTTGCCTAGCGAAAGCGACGTGTCACAATCCACAGAACGGGTCGGGAGATAGATGCAGTCCTATGTATCGAACAACTAGACATAAAGTTTGTTACCTTTTTCTTTGATACTTTGAACTTTTTGAGTTTTCATTTTCTTTTCTTTTATGCATATTTGTGTGTTATCACCCCCGTTGAACTCAATTTGCATTACGGCCCTAACCCCTGTTTGATCTCGTCTGTCTATGATCAATTCACAACGTGGGTAGGCAGACTGGAGATCAGTGCAGTTACCTTGGTAACCAGGCGTTGGAAGCGAGTTGGGAACGGCGAGGCTGACATCAAATCTAACCAGATTCCCCACCCGAATCACCAAAAAGGTTAGAACGTCACATTTGGGTGCCGCGACCGATACCAAGCCAGTTGGTCGTCACAGTACGAGACAACACGACTGACGCGACAGGCGAACGTCACGTTTGGAGCAGCGACACCCGGACGGAGCAGCGAGGAGCGAACAGCTGGCGCCGCGGCGAAGACGTCTGGTGGTGCTGTTTAGGGACGTCACAACTGGTGTCGTGACCGGGATAGGGCCCTGGAACGGCCACGTCACAACTGGCGCCGTGGTAGATCAGGATAGAACGTCACAGTTGGCGCTGCGACTGGGGGACGACGTCACACCTATACACCTTTATTTTCCACGTTTTCGAAGTTGCTATTGACTAAGAAGTTTAAGCCGAGATCTCTTGGCCTCCTTAACAATGTAATAACGAATGGACTCTGATTTCAGTAAGCCTCTCGTGAGAGAAGGAAAAAGCAATGAAGCGCTTGGAGATTGTATATAGCTTATTAAATATGATGGCAAGTAATGAGTTACAAATTACATCGTCACCGTAGAGCAATCGCTGTCGGGTGAATTCTGCTTCTAGAACTCTGTTGTAACTGTCAGAGTTTGATCGATCGCAATTCTGTTTGCATTTGCATTTAATCAGGAACAAACAAGCAATATAGTGTATACGGAAATTAGATTTTTTTCAGCTCGGTCGAAAATAGCCAATCACAACAATTCAGCTTATTTCTCTACATATTTGTGTGATATAATATGTCAACTATATATCAGACCAATGGGCGTAATTGAATGATAAAATAGAATAACTCCTAATTTCTTCAAACTAAATAATAATATTTAAAAACAACAGCGATAGAAATAAAACCAAAAGCACTAAGAAGCTTAGTGGATTGCATCTAGAAACATTGGACACCAGAAATTTAAAATTAAGTTTCTCTGTATTTTTAGTGTTTAATTATAACCGACGCTTATTTGTATTCGTTCCTACCCCTACATATATACAATTCAATCAATAAAGATATTATTCAGTCAGAAGAAGTTCTTTTGGAGGATGAAACGTGTTACAAAAGATTTCTTTCCATTTTTGTCATTCAATTACCCACCTTTGTTTTATATATATATATATATATATATATATATATATATATATTCTATGGCTTGGGTAGTTGGCTGACAGCATAAACAATATGCTTGCAGGCATGAAGACTTAAAAATAAATTGAAGCAAAGCTTCTTACTTGGAAAAGTCAGCTGAAGCGACATTTTCATTGGTTTAAACAAAAAGAGAGGCCATTAGATTCTTTTTGTGCCAAAAATGTGCAAAAAAATTCTTCTACAGGATGCCCAACAAAAAACAGGAAATTTTAGATTTACTACGTGATGAAAAAAAAATAGCTAACATAAAACAATAACTATATATTTTACTATATGAATGAAGTAAAATTAACTAACATATAAATTTTTTAACCATTTATTGTTCCAAGATGCCGCAGTTATCAAATGTTCAACGCGAGATGATTGTTCTCTTTAAGAAAAAACATCCAACTTGAGGACTGAAAAAATACCAAGAAATTTTGCCAGGGTTCTTTAGTTTGAACACCACGTCTAACATGTGTGTTTTTGTTTTGTTTTAAGCTACTAAATTTCTTTCCTTTACTTTTATTTCAAATAAAATGTAAAAAAATGCTAATAATTAAATAAACTGCACCTAAATTTTAAAATGTGCTATTTTCGAAATCAAACATTTGATACAAAAGTTTCAGGCGTATGAACGATAAAACTTGAAATTTACTTAAATTTATTTTCATGTCTATTCTTTCACAATTCTTTCTCAATATATATATATATATATATATATATATATATATATATATATATATATATGTGTGTGTGTGTGTGTGTGTGTGTGTGTGTGTGTGTGTGTGTGTGTAAATCAGTAAAAGATGGAAAAACATTTTCGGACCAGCTTAAGAAGAGGGATAGTCATGTGGACCAATCAGCCCTTAACTACCCTCAGAAAAGAACTGTCGAGGAATCTATCAAGGATCCTGTTACCTTGGAGGAAGTAAAAGTATCACCAAATTGAACATGGGAAATGCTACCGGAGAAGACTGCATCTTTGCTAAAATCCGTCGGTTGGTGATCAGTTGGTTGATATAATGTATAGAATCATCCTGAACATCATGAATGCTGGAAGCCTTTCAAAGATATGATTGTTATAGAATTGTACAAAGGCAAAGTTATTATGAAACTATGTTGTCATTATCATGGTATAGGTTTACTTTTGTGAATGGATAAAATCCTAATAGGAATTTTGCTATTTCGATGTGGCCAGAGACACAATGTGCATTCGGGCCTATTATTGAAACGATGGATATAATTTCCACAGTACGACAAATCTAAGAGAATTCGAATGAATAACAAGGCCTGTTTCAGGTCTTCGTAGATCTTAACAAGAACTTCGACACTGTAAACAAAGAATCTGTTGGTTTTAATTTCTGGGGAATAATTGCAAAACACTTTCCCTTCCCCTTCTATTGGTAGAAGCACACAAATTTATGCTGCGATAATTTCCTATCCAATAAAATAGATCGGTTCGCGGTTTCATCTAACTAAGTCCCGATCTGTCTTGTCTTGAAGTCAAAACTTTACGTTCGCTTTTGTCTTTCAACGCCAATTATTAGTTTGTGAATTTTTTGTCATATTACTGTTGTTTTGCCTTACTACTGTTAATTTGCCTTGAATATATTGTTTGCTTGCTTTATATTATTTTTCCCGGTTCTTTTTTTCTTTTCTTTTTCTTGTTATTGCAAACTTTGTCAATTCTATTTTTTGGAGAGTTCTGTTAATGGTAGTACTGAGGTTAGCATTTCCGTCAACCTGCGACACTATCATAATGGTACTACTGAGGTTAACATTTTCCGCCAACTTACGCCACTGTCGTACTAAGGTTAGCATTTCCTTCATAAAGGATCATTCGGTACTCATTGACCGAAGTTAACATTACTGTCAGTTGAAATTCGTAAAATATTAAAACAGTTCTTTTCAGGAAAATAAGTTTCTCAAGTCCACTAATTGTTATCGATCTTTCTAATGCTGATATGAGTTTCTTTCCTAACCTTTTGTTTAAGGCCGTGTGGAAAGTCAATATCTTGATGATGTCATTATTTTCTATTTGAGTTACATGTGCTATTCATTTTAGTTGTTGCTGATAACTGTCCTAAATTGGTGTCGTTTCAGTTACTTAGTACTTTTAATAACAATAATAATAATAATAATAATAATAATAATAATAATCAGATAGAGGCTTGAGTGCAGCACTAATTTGGTGGAATTTGAAGAGAAAATACAGCAGAAAATGTCACGAAAAGGAAAGATTACGAAAAAGAGGTAAAAGCGAATGAACAAGAGAACATGGCCACGAAAGAAGTTACAGGGAATAAGGTAAACAAAATAAGCAAACTTGGCAGCTAAGAAAGTAAGAAGAGTAGAAAGAAAAGGAAAGAAAGTAGTCTGGGAATAAGAGGAAATCGAAGATAGAGCGAGAAAAAGAGTTTGGTGAAGAAAAAAAAAAGAAAGAAAAAGGAGAAAACCCTAAAAGAAATTAATCTGTATGTTCAAAGATATGCATATAGTTATGGTGACTGTCGTTATTGAATCCAACAAACGGAGGTGGAGGGAACAAAAAAAAAAAAAAACGAGAGAGAGAGAAAAGGTGAATTAAGAAGTAGGCAGTGATATCGCTAACAAGGAATGGAATGTGTCGGCTGGAGATTGTAGAACCCAGCTCACACATGTTGCAGATCCGGTGCACTAAAAAAAAAAATAAAGATCACTAATGCCGCCCACATTTGTAAGCAAAATGGCAGAATCTGTCCAAATAAACGTTTGGGCGTTGCAGACGCGCATGTGCAAGATCGCATGATCATCTATACATATATGTATAAATCAGCATGTTCCTATGTCTATATATGTGCGTGTGCGTGTATGCGATACTAATATACTCGGCTATATATATTTTCCTTCATTGTTTCATTAATAGATATTTTTATTAATAATATAACTCCATCTTATAACTATTGATTTTCATCGCAACACAGGGATGAGTTTTCATTATTACTAGCATTTTGTCACTACACGCCATCTTATTGCTGTAGTTTTATTACAACACCTTTGGTACACATTCGGTTGCCGGCGAAGGCTTACTGTCACATCACGTTGAAACACCAGTTACCATACGATCACCAAAGTTAAGCAACGTCGATCCTGGTCAATACCTAGATGAGTGACCGCTTCGGAATAAAAGGTGTTGTAAGCTTGGATGTGCGAGTTGTGTAATTGATAATAGCACGGAATTGTTAATCAGAGAGCCGGGTTCGTAATATTCATTTACGCGAAAATATCCTAGGCAAAAGTATGAATCCACCATTCACCTCATCTCCGCCCCACCCCCAGGAATGAGTTAATTGGTATCACTAACGGATTATTATATAAAAAAACTTACAATCTAAGAATATTTTCTGACTTTAAATAACCAAAAAAGGGTTGATAAACCGGAGAAAACGAATAAATCATTCAATCAATCGATTGTCGTCAAGCCTAAAATACTCAGTGGTCCTTGAAGAACATGAACGAGGATCACTTGATCCAGGCATGAAATAAATTTGGAAGGTGCATTGAGGCCATCGAAATATACTGATTTTTCATTTGATTAACTTAGCATTTTTCTTTGTAATGCCTACTTCAGTATTAAATTATAAAAATTAAAATTCTCAATTATGTGACGTACTATGCACATATATATATATATATATATATATATATATATATAAAATATATATTTTAAAAAATATTTTTATATTTATGAGTAAAAGTAGTCAACATCAGGAACAAACCGTGTGGACAAAAGTGGACAATAGTGACAACTGTGTTTTGTGCTAGAATGTAATATTCAATGTGTTGACCTTATATATATATATATGTGTGTGTGGGGATGCGCGCACGCGTGTGCCGAGTGTTTAGAAAGTTTATATTCCGACTATGTGGCCCGGGTTCGAATCATATCAAAGTCGATTTGTCAGGAAGGTGATTTATTGCTGTTATGCGTTTGAAGAGACGATCCCAGAGTGCGGCAAATTTGGAAAGTGCCTGGAAAATATACTTCAAGCATTTTGTGTGAAATTAGTTGAACGGAACTGTTCGAAATCCGTCAATGGCTGTGCTTGCATGCGAGCCACATATTCAAACTGCTCTACATACCAGATTATGGGCTCTCTTTTAAAGAACTATGGTTAGCACAACATAGTTGTAGTATAAACCACAAATGTTCCTGAGTAGGTGTCAGCGACAGGGATTGGCCAGCCGTATGTAGCAGACTGGTGAGCTCGGAAAACGAGTGTAGCCGGAATTTCCATATTGTAGACTCTGAGGAGTATAGGGCCACAGCATCGATACGCTAGGCGTTGCCGTTTGCAGTTTCTATTGAAATTTGGTTTACTAAGAGTTCAGTTGCTAACCCAACTACGAACCGGTTTTGAATTCAAGGTTGCCCTTCTCTCTAATTGTAGTTGCTGTTGAAAGTCCTCAAATGTTATTTTGGTACAGTTCTTTCATTATGATACAGTTCTTTAATTATGATCCACTTCTTTAATTATGATTCATTTCTTTATGATCCACTTCTTTGATTATGATTCAGTTCTTTATGATCCACTTTCTTTTATTATGATTCAGTTCTTTGATTATGATTCTGTAAAGCAAGTCCACGAGATTCGAAGAAGCCATTTTTAAACATCGATCTGACAAAGTGGTTGTATACAACCGACAGTTTAGATATTTCTAAATGACTTTGGCACCATGCGTGGCATCCATATGAAAATCTCGATCTGACGATGCAACATCAATCGCCACCTTCTGTCTTCTCGAATCCCGTTCATCTTTTGTCCTTTCCTCAATCCTCTCTTTCCTCTCACTTTCACTCACTGTAACCTCTGCGTACTAGTGGCATCCCCGCCTTGCTTGGAGTGAACTGATAAAAAAAATCAGTATCACTGTATTGTAAAACCAATTCACGACACTCGACTCTATAACGTATGTTCTAGATAGTTATAAATAGAGTAATATACATACATAGTTACATACATAACTAAAGACCTCCCCTTAGACATTTTTTCGTTCACTAACTCCCGCCCAAATCCAAACAGTGTCCGTAGACATCTCCTCTTACCTTCAGGATATGCCTAACATTTTGAACGTTGAAATCTAAACAAGACAAAACGCAAACGTTGCGATCTCTAAGTTAACGGCAGATGCTATTACAGCACTTTTTTTAGTACCCAGCTTTAGAAAATACGAAGCAGACAGTGATCACACCTACACCCGACGTTGTTGCTCCACACCCGATGGATGGTAATGGGTACAGATGTTAGATAACATAAAATGTGTGATGAGGATTTCCCCATTAGTCAACCGCCTACTCGGTCATAATATTATAACATATTTGCTTCCTGTTCCTCAAAGTCTGCCACGGATAATTATGTTATGGTAGCCTTTGGCATGGAGCATACAAAATGATAACTCAGCAATTTCCCTCTTTTTGAGAGATGCGTTTTAATGATTACAAGAAGAGAGACTTGCACGTCATTTCTTCTCGACTTCACTAAATAGCCGTGAAATGACAACAATGGGTTTAAAATGACTAGCAATATGACAGAATAGAAGAGACTGTATTTATGTAAAGGAAAACAAGAAGTCGACGTGAAAGATTACAGCTAGTTCATTTTTTCTCGGTTACAGTTATCAAGCCAAATTAACGAAGCTACATGACACCTTGACAGACGAGTTTGAAAAAAATGAAATAGAAAACTCGATACAAATAGAATTTGGTAAAAAAAAAGTTGTTTCTTAAAAGAATTTAATTAAGAATTACTTCCCTATATAATGCAATTTTTTTTTCTTCGACTGTAATATGTACGACATTGCAATCGCTATATCTGACAGATATAGATATTGCTGGAAACATTTTCTAAAACAATGAATAAATTTATATTAGGATATTTGTAAATACTTTCAAATCAGTCGCATTTTTTTTAAATAAAAATAACACACAGTATACACATCATTAGTGTTATATTTATTGTTTATGAAATAATTTAGAGTGATTCAAAATAAATATTTGTCTTCAGACTGGAATCAAAAGGTATAGAGAAGTAAATAAAAAAAAGCAATTTGCTATTGTGATTACAATCATTTATTTGTTACGTACATGTTAAAATAATATATTTTTGTAACAATTTAACGCGATGCCAATATGATGTATCAAAACGAATGCGTGTACTGTAACACATTTCTACTCATTTCATTTATGAATTTTATTCTCTGTATGGTGTCCCTGCAACGCACAGAGTTTTCTTTGTTAATAAATATAACAAATACTGAATTACGCTAAGTTTTTCCAAAAGAACATATTTGAATGTCTAATGATCTTTCTCAACAAGCGTCCATAGATAGACAGAATGAACAAGAGAGAACGAAAGAGATTCACATCTGATTCCGTTTTTGTTAGAAGCCATGATTGTTGCATTTGATCAAACTAAAAAAAAAAGATAACCTACCAAAGAAACCTTATACAACTCCGAAAAGTGCTGAAAGCGTCTTTTAGTAGAGAACATATGAACAATTCGAGAAGAAAAAACACAATGGCTTAATGTATAGATGACAAAAGAATAAATAAATACCAGACCGTAACATATATAGGAGTGGGAACAGAATAATGTGTGTATGCAAAAAGGTTGATGTTGAAAAATAAAGGCGGTTGTAATTCCAACAATATATACAGGAATATTGTGCTCTTTATAAATACACGATTGACTGATATAGGACAATAATAGTAGCAAGTATTTAAAAACAACCACTACAGATCGAAAAGTTTTGTATTATTAATCATTCTGCAAAGCTTAATTCGAGATCCACTAACCTAGGATACCCGGTTATAATCTGCAAGATCAAACTGTTAAACATTTTAAATCAAGACGAAGAAGTTGCAGCGCTTCCTCCTGGAATGTAACCATGCGCCAAAGTTACTTCAATTCGTGAATATATAAGTAAAGACTTTGTTCGTTTTTATTCGTATAACTAACATTTTATCCATAAAAAATGAGGGAATTATTTACGCATGGATTGGAACTTCTGTTTAGGTTTAGAATATCTGTGCGTTATGCATAGGATGAAAGTGTCACAACTCGACATTTATGTCTTGGATCAGAGTGTTGTGTCTCTGCGCCCTGTGAAAACTATTGCTTACACACACACACACACACACACATATATATATATATATATATATATATATATATATATATATATATATCGTCGAAAATATGGTTGTAAATAACGGAACAACACAAACAATTTCGGTAAGTTTCTTTACACCCGATATCAATTCTCACGAGGAAAAATTCGCCAAAAAGTTCAACAAATAATCCCTTGTCTGTCCTGTTTAATAAAACAAGTTTAAACGAAGTATTGCTTCCGAGTATGGTGTTATTATTATATAAGATACATTTTTCAATGGAACATAAAAAGACGCCAGCATTCTAAGAGTTCTTCAGCCAATTGATCTCATTATTTTGCATGTTTTTGACATTATCACATTTTGCTTGCTTCGGACTTCTTCAGGTACGGAAAGAAAGGAATTTTTTTCTCTGTTGGTGTCACTACAGGAAAAAAAGACAGAATTCTTCTATTATCTTAAGATGTTCGAAGAATGGGTCGGATGAAACGTTATTGAAGACCCAAAAACAAAAAAAAAGGAATGGATATGTACGCATCAGTTATCTCCCCTAAAGATCTAGGAAATAAAAAAAAGCACCCTGTAAAACCCGTCTGTAGACGAGTAGTCACAGTAAAGTGCAATAAAGCTTTGGTATAAGTTTATTCACTGGTTCTGTTTTTACTACAAGATACTCTGAAGAACTTTTCTCATTACCTGATTGATTGCACTTCACTGGAGAAATAAGTTTTATCTGAAAGGAAATTAGTTTTTAATTTGATATAACAACAGTCCTGAAAATAGACACGGAAAAAAACATTACTGTAAAATTCTTCAAAAAACAGGAATATTAGGGGAAGAAATACCCGTCGAAAATCCTAAATAATGGATGGTTTTATTCTTTTGAGAGATCCCAGAAGGTAAATTAAGAATGGAATGACCAATTGCAGATGTAATCAATGACTATTCAACAAAACTCTGACCAGGCAAAGCAGGGATGGTTTCTTAGCAACAAAAAACTAATAAATTTACAATATAGATTGAGGCTTCCGGACAATCATTATTATATTACAATAATCAGTATTGATTACTAAGTCATTCAGTAATAAAATTGAACCAGTCAACCATTGATAAATATGCATGTCCAAACAGGCATAAACAAACGTGCATTCTTATTCACTCCCCTCTTTCTCTCTCTCTCTCTCTCTCTGACACACACATACACACACACTATATATGTATATATATATTATAAATTAACTGATTTAAAATATGGTTTCTTCGTTACACAGTAATAACCATGTTTCAAAAACTGAAGCTAAAAGCTTCAAATTTAATTATATAATTAAATTAAAAGCATTAGTTCTGTTTCATCTTCAAGCGAATTTTGGAATAACTTATTTTATATTTACTGAGTTTTAAACGTAAATATAAATTCATAATTTCCTATACAGAGAAATCCAATCATTCAGACAGGGGTGGTAGCATGTTCATTTTTATTAACTGTTGTTGTATCAGTTATGAATTACGTTCGAAAAAGAGGTTAAGTTTAGGGAGGGTAGGGGTGTATTTTTCGACGAATTCTGACATCCGTTAAACGCATGTCGTCTGTTTTTTTTTTTTATTATTTACGACGGCATTTTTTTCGTACTTGAATACTTAAATATTCTTTCTAAAAGGGGTGTTTGGGTTAGAATACGTTATATTTAACTACAATTTTTAAAATATTTTTACACTTAATTACTAATAGACTATATTTCTTTTTAAATCAAGTAAATGTAATAGAATTACTTAAATTATTTAAAATTGTTTTAGCATATCAAATATATGTATATTACCAGCTCCCATTTTTTAAAAATATTATTTAAGCAAAATTTTTGACAATGACGGCAAAGAATAACTATTTCATTTCTTTGATTCAGTAAATTTTTATTTTTTATAAACTTAGTAATATATACTTTCTCATGTATGCACAAAGGACGTGGGTCATTTATGACCTACATATTCTAGCATTTCTTATTAATTTCCATTTTACTGTATGTGTTTTATTTTATACAGACGATATGTTATAAATGGATACTCTTATTTCTTATACATTAGAACAAGCACATATCCACTACAAAACTGTACATTTCAGCTTCAACGTTAAAAAAGGAAAACCTTTTTAAAACGTTTCACCAGGTGGGGAATCACGATGTTACTAAAAACGTTTATTCAGAAATACAGTTATCGAAGCAAATATCCCCCACTTTGGAATTTTTATAAAAGGTATTCTAGAATTTACATGTGGAGATGGAAGGGAATCTAAGTCATTAGTAATTGCGGGGCGAAAAAAAAGGCATATATATATATATATATATATATATATATATATATATATATATATATATATATATATACAGACTAACATAGTAAAATATTTGTTAAAACTGAACGTATTAAAAGTGCTCAATACAAAGTCGGAAGACCAGACTTGCAGGGCTGTTTAATATTTGAGAAGGATGAAAGCTGACCAGAGCACACTACCACAGTTTCGACCTCTACGGTCTCCTCAGGTAGTGATATAGAAATAAGCCAATAATCTAAAACGCGATATTTCAATTGGATCCATTATGGTAAAAGTAATACTGAATATTTTATTAACTAGACTTTCACCTTTCTATGAAAGTTAACTTCTGACAACCCAATTTGGCTCTTGTTCTGGTAAATGCCATCGAACAACTGCATACAATAGCATATTTAACAAACAGAGAGTGATATACCTGCTCACAGCAGCATATCACTACATCAGTAGACACTTCATTCTCTCAGAAACCATATCCCAAGCTCTGATTCCATTGAATAGCTTGTTCTGATAGAGGGACTCTATCAATCCACAAAGTCTGACGTCTGTTGAAGGACCAAACATAGAGTCATTTCAAACATAGTTAGAATTTCAACAAGGAGGAAATAAAAAAAAACCGATTTCTTTCCTCACCTTTTCTTTCTCCTTGTGCAAACAAAGATGTGGAGAAATGACTCCTGTATCACATCCCAAACGAATCGAGTAATAGCAAATATAATGATGACATAGGTATTCATAGCTGGTACGAAAATGATCTTAAACAAAAAAGTCATCATTCTTTGCCAAGTGTTCTAAGAAGCATGACTTCAGATGGACGATTCCAAAACAGAAACTCTAGAGTGGAATTGGAATGAGAGTTGTGATGCTACTGACTCTGAATCTATCATAAAATTCGAAATGTAAAATGAATAAATTCTTAGACTTTAAGTACCACGATGCATGAATCAATTATAAGAAATTTCGTATCAAAGATAAGGAAATCGAACACAGGATATTTTGACGAGGTTTACTTTCCCCCAACACTGCAAGATGCCTCAAAACCAAAACATTAACAAGAACTCAAATCATGTCAAATTGAGACTCTTATATGGATGCCATATATGGCATCAAACTTGTTCAGAAATATCTAAACTATCATCTATATACACAACCTTTTTTTTTCAGTTCAATGATTAAGAATGGCTTCAAACGAATGGAGTCTATAGGTCGACTGGTGCTACAAAATCACGCACAAATAACAATAACTACATCATTTGATGACTTCCAACAGCAGCAACAACAAAAATTGGTAATACATGTAACTTGATAGGAAAATAATGATATAATCAAGATGTTGACTACCCACGCTACCAAAAAGAAAAAGTTTGGAAGGTAACACTAGAAAGGGTGATAACAAATAACTTTATGAGTCTATTTTCCTGAGAAGAGAAAGATTTTTATGAATTTCAACCGACAGTAACATTAACTGTCTGGTTAAAGAATGACGATTGTTTCCTGTATAGAAACGGTTATTTTTACCATTACCATTGCGATAGCCGCATAAATAAACGAGATAAAACGCAGTCTTTCCGGGTATTTTTCGTGGGTACTGACTAGGTCACTTGAGTATCTTGACCTCCTCGCAAGTAATATTCTACATGTGGTCCTAAGTTAAAAGGAGTAATCTTTGAGATGGCCTCTTCAGAAATTGGGCTCTGAACTAAATTAAAGGAAAGTAGATTTCGATCGTCTCAAAAACGGTTACGTGAATGTAGAATAACATCACATCGAAATATCATAACTCTTCTGCGTTTTGCGCGGATCACATAAAAGTCGATTTACGTTTATGAAAAAACTGATGAAAAAGCGTTCATAGTGTTATAATGAGCAGACAGTATAATTAGTAATATTTTTAGCTGCGTAAACTCTGATTCGCGTTGAAGTGAATTTAGGAACACTGTCAGCACGGAAAAAAAACAGTAACGTTCTTGCGAGTCAGCAATATCTGTGCTAAGATATCGATATTTTTCATCATTCAAAAGGAAATTTGATACGAACAGGACATATTGAAGGCAAGAGGAACAGAGGAAAACAGCGCATGACCTACCTAAGGAGATGGTGTAAATGGTTGGCCGGACAGTGTTTAGGAGAGATAACAAAAGACAAAATTTACTACAAAGGACAGGAAATTGCGGAGAGCTATGGTCGCTCACGTCCTAAAGGGACACGGCACATAGAAGAAGAATGTACTGACGAGAGGTAAAACTAAAAATTAATACGACTAACATGAACAAAGATTGCGGTGTATCAGGCATCTCAAAAAAAAATAGCTGTATAGCTAGCTCTGTAGCTGGTGGTTTTTGTAGCCTAATCGGTTAAGCAGCTTCTACGGTAATATAGGTTTTCAAGGATAAATACATGCGTTTGAATCTCGCCGGGGTTTTATTGTTTATTTATATGTGGAATGACAACCTTGCAGTTGTAATACAGTCAAATGAAATACTTAACAAAAAATTAATGAGAGAACAATCTGTTATAAATATTTGACTCGTATTTCTTGTTCATTTTAATTGCTTTTCATCGCAGCCACTCAGAGCTACTTTCTGCGGTCGTTGGTGAACAGAGGATGGAATATAAAGAAGAAGCTCTCAATAGGAAATAAAACTACCATACCTTTGCCTCGGGAAGGCTGTCTGTCTCAGCTACTTATTAGGCCCCGCGAGATCATCAACTGGCAGAAGATCAAATCTAGCCATAGAGAATTAGTTTTCATTTTTTTTATACATAACCAACAACATACAGAGCACCTCGACGTGGTGTTATGGTGTCTTGTTAGATCATTTACGACTGAGTAATGAGTTATATCCTTACTGGGTGCTCCATACTTTCGGCCTTGTGCCACATCTAAGCTACGCTTAGAAAATCAACATAACCTGCATCATATTTGTCATTGTTTTTTGTATTTCACACTAAGCAAGGCCACAAAGCTAATAAGATTCAAGGAATTGAGTATTACTAGAAATATTATCATTGTTTACTGATATCCCTATACTGATAATTTGAATAATGTGATGAAATGCAACTAAAATTAAGATGAAAGAAACATTAGTAAACAATGAAAAATGGTTAACAACGCTTCATTTAATAAAAATTAAAGAGGGAAAATTTTCTCTGCGAATGCGGCCATTACTTGATGTGAGTTGGTCTTCCTGTTTTTGGGGTTTTTTTTTAATGGATTCACTTTGCTTTTACTCCCCCTATCACCGATGACGTATCTACTGTATTTTTGGTTTGTTTGTTTCGCAGTATTATGTATTTACTTTTTTTTTTTTTTCTTTCATGATATATACAATATTTCAATGTATATATTGATATAAACATTTATTGTCGCGGTGCATTTAATAGGAGAATAGATCAATTGTACATGTTGTCATGTCATCAGTAATATTGAGAGAATACCCATTTTTATTGTTATGATATCGTATTTCATGATTTTTTATTAATGGTTGTTTCGTTTATAATATTAATTAGAATATGAGGTCGACATGGGAGCCATTGATAAATAAAGAGAAATGACAACGAGGCTTGAACAAAAGCAACAGTAGCAGCCAGAATAAAGATGTTTTTGTTTGTTTTTTGTTTTTTTTTTTTTTTTTTTGGTTTTAATACTAATATTCACCCAATATGAAGGGCCACTCAGGGTAAAATCAAGATTTTAGTGGTTGTGAAAACATCTTTCAGGGAGTCTGTACCATAAAGTAGCAGTTCTTGGAGAGCAGCTATTCGGGTGGAACTTCCTTCTTACTAATGGAATACAAAGAGAATGGGGATTATTCAAACTTATGTACATGTCATAGCGGGTCCCAGTTGTAAATGTCAGGGGTAATGGGTCTAAGGAATGTACGTCAGAACACTTGCCATGGAAATAGTGATAGAGAAGCGAAAAATTGGTAAGGTTTCGTCTGTAGGAAAGGGGTTGTAGGATGGGAAATAATTAATCGCCCACAAGGCTCCGGTGAAACTTTTGAACCCTATCAAGAAAGGCAAATTATAATTGGGCAACTCCAGTCTAGATATGGACGCACTACTCCATTTTTGGTCTGATTGCCGAATTCAAAATAAAAAGTATGGTTTTTGGAAATCATTTTGTAGATCATAAAATTTATTGTTGGTAATCTTACTATAAAAATGCATTTTTTTTTTATTTGTTTTCGTTTTTTTTAGCGTTGCATTGATTGTCATTTCGCTATAAAATGTATCGTTGTTCATTTTATTATAAAAAATATTTTGATTTGGGGTTCAATATTTGCCCATAGCTGGGACCCTAACAGGTGCTACCACCATGCTTTTTGGTCTGATCTGGCTCTTGTAAAGACAGAGTATAACAAAAGGAGTCAGATACTTACTGAAGCAACCATTTTACCAACATCTTCAGCAAATGATCTGATATATGAGTTCCCCTTTAACGTCTGCGGCGAGCTTGAGTTCCAACAATCGTTCAAGGCAATCAGTCTCGTTGAAAGAAGACCCATCAACCATGATAAGTGAAAGTTCAGGGTTCGGTCGTTGGTGTTAGTACTTCACTAGTTTGGGTTTGGCCGTATTGAAGTGTACAAGCCAGTCCTTTCCTCATTGAGCCACCTGGGTTAGGTTAGAGGAGAGATGAGTTACTAAGTTCGACTCTTCTGATGTTTGGAGGTGCACCTATAAACTGTTGTATCATCTGCATAGATATTCACCAATGATTTGCGGTGTAGAT
Organism: Acanthosepion pharaonis; assembly: GCA_903632075.3. NCBI lineage: Eukaryota > Metazoa > Mollusca > Cephalopoda > Sepiida > Sepiidae > Acanthosepion > Acanthosepion pharaonis. The sequence continues at coordinate 7,959,865 of CAHIKZ030004896.1, read as the reverse complement.
AGTAGCAGCAGTGTCAGCAGCAGACAGGCAATAAGAACATTAGGTTTAAAGCTTCAAATTCTGGATGAAGCTTTTATTCATTAATTTGCTGACAGTAATTGTGACTTCAATCCCGAGGCCGGATATCAGACTTATACTTAGTGAAATTAAGGCGGGCAATAACTGAGCAGCATTAAATAAGAATAAGACGAAATATCCCTAGATATGGACAATGAAATGAGAACAATCTACTCTGCAGATTAAATAAAGTGTGAAATTTACCTGGACCGACAGACGCCTAAAGAAGTTAATAGTGAAAGAGGAAAAATGCAAATAAAATAACTTAATCACCATTCAGGTTCGAAGAGGCAAAAAAATTCGTAGTTAATAAAAAATAAAAATGTATATTTCATAAACAGTTTCCCCTTAGCCCCACGTTGAAAGGGAGGAGGGTGACGACAAATATAAATTTATAACAAAACACCACAGTATCAACTTATCTCCAAAAAATATAATTAAATTCTAAATTCTTTTTAGTGAATGCTGACGAATCTCACCACAAATGAAAGAAAGACTTGAGGCAACGTGCATGTGGTTCTACAGAAGGATGCTGAGAATACCATAGACCGAACATGTGAGCAACAACAAAGCTTTAGAGAAAAGTGAAACAAAAATGACACTTATATTCTAGGGCACATAATGAGGCAAGAGGGCTTGGAGAATCACTGGACATATTGAAGGCAAGAGGGACAGAGGAAAAAAAACAGCGGTTAATCTACCTATTGATCTCTTACAAATGGTTAAAACAATAGAAATTAGAAGAGATAGCAAAAAGACGAAATTTACTAAAAGCTACAAAGGAGAGAGGGACACGGCGAGAAGAAGAAGAAGAAGAAGAAGAAGAAGAAGAAGAAGAAGAAGAAGAAGAAGAAAGAGGAGGAGGAGGAGAAGAAGAAGGGGAGGAGGAGGAAGAGAAGAATAAGAAAGAGGAGGAGGAAGAGAAGAAGGAGGAGGAGGAGGAGGAGAAGAAGAAGAAGAAGAAGAAAGAAGAGGAGGAGGAGAAAGGGGAGGAGGAGGAGGAGAAGAAGAAGAAGAAGAAGGAGGAGGAGGAGGAAGAGAAGAAGAAGAAGAAGGAGGAGGAGAAGAAGAAGAATGCATGCTTTATGCTGAATTTTGTGCTATAACGCTTGTTATTATATCATTATGTGACTGAAATATTCACGTAAGTTTATATTTATTATATGGATAGGGACTTCATAAAAATGTCAGTCGCTAGAAAGTGTTGATGTTGGAAACACTTACCTTTGAGTTCTGGCTTCACTGACATCCCCACGAATGTAATACTGTGCTGAGCTTAATGCTGATAGTATTGATTTTGAGGTGGAAAAATCATTTTAAAAAAACCGTGATTGTGGTTTCACTAGTGAGAGGATCAAACGTCCAGTCTTTTCGAATTTGTTCCTTAAAGTCAAACTTTAATTAGCTTCTCTTTTTCTAACTAACGGAAGGATAAATTTTGCTATTTTTGCTTAAATGTTGCTAAGACAAACTAACGAACATGCATCCTCCGATTATAATGCAGTTAAAATAGTGCTTGTCTCTTAAACTGTTCACAGAAAGCACGTCTTGTGTCTCCTAACCATCATGTGTTAAGTCTTTGCTGGGAGCTGTGAAAATATGACTTTATGGCAGAAATAATGTTGTTCATTATAAATGAATAGATTGTTCGAACCTTTCATTTTTAAAGAATGACAAGTGAATGTTCAGGATTAACAAGTGATAATTTGGAAATTTACAGGACGTTCAGTATTATATTGAAAATATCCGAAAGTTAACAAATATGAAAATATTGGCAAACTTAAACGAATAAAAGATAGTAGCAGATGGGTGTTCTCTTTATCTTTTAAATGTACTTGGAAATATTTGCTGTTATTTGTTGGCAGTTTAAGACTATTCAACTGAAAAGCCTTATTTCTGCGTTTACTGTAACAAATAAGTGATATTAGTTTAAACTTAGTAATAAAACTAGTATTTCGTGAACTCTTTGCTGCAACAGTCATGTAAAAAGAGAGAAGGACAAATATATTCTGTTCAGAGTACAAAGTCAGCATCAAGAATTAAGTGCCAATTAAATTCTGACATAAAAAAGACGATAGTTCGTTAAAAAAAGGTTAAATCCACAAACGGAAATGCACCATCCGTTTATAATCTAATAATTCAAACAGCAAGTGATACGTGATTCACAACAGCAAAACACTGCGCCGACTAAAATAGTCCTACTTAAATGAATAACAAGAACGTATGACAAATGGATATGTGTGTGTGTGTGTGTGTGTGTGTGTGTGTGTGTGTGTGTGTGTGTGTGTGTGTGTGTGTGTGTGTGTGTGTGTGTGTGATTGGATGTTGTTTATGCGTTTCCACAGTTTTCATCCGATTTCGATGAAATTTTTTTGTTTCATAGATAATTCTTCAATGCCGGTTTAGAGTCCAAATTACACATTCCTCTTCTCTTGGACAAGCATCAAATCTCTTTCAAGTGAGGTTACCTTTTCCGTTGCATAAAGCCTACTACTACAGTTTTAAGGCGTTGCTTTCATTGTCGTTTATAGCCGTTAAAAAATTTAATTTTTTTTATTGTCCTGACACCTTTTGTTCATTGCATTCACCGTAGTAATAAGCTTGTTTTTTTTTATTAATCAACATTTATTTTTCCAACCTTTCCTAAAATTATTCGACCTTAATGATCCCTATACCTTTACAGCGTTCTCTTCTGGTATTTGCCCGCGCATTCCATTTGACAATTCATACTTGCCTAAGACATGCCACCAAAGAAAAGAACTTGCCTGGTTCGCAAAAACGCTGCTATCAGGTCCGCCATGCGAATAAGAGATAACGAATCGTCTTTAGAATGTTCAGTTTGCTTGTCTCAAAATGCCTCACGGAATACTTCAATCAGAGCCACTGGGTCCGAAGACCAACGTAGCCATCGGCTTTCCAGAAGAGCATACCTGAACGCTTCTGCGCGCAAGGGTGAAAATGATGATGAAAGGACTCAACGGCTGAGGAGAAACGCCTGTTCAACTGCTGCTGTGCGTGAGGCTGAAACAAGATTGAGAAGGCAAAAAACAGTCTTTTTCAGGCCCCCCCACCGATTCAAATTGTTACTCCCCATTTGCGGATGTACCTCAGCTGCATCCAAATGTTGTTACCAATATTGATTTTCAGGTGGGCTGACTTTAAACAAACTGCTCCAAGTAAACGGTAAAAATTCCCGTAATGAAAGACCCGGTCAAAAAGACGGGTTATATTGCGTGTATATATATATATATATATATATATATATATATATATATATATATATATATATATATTTCCTCGTGCATTAATGCATATATACAGTGGCTGAAAGTAAAAGTCAACATACAAAACAGCGACGCCGATTTTGACCTTGAAAGAGAGAAGAGAAGTACATAGTCTGATAACATTTTCTAGTCGGCAGTATTTTTTAGTGGGTAGTAGATATTCTGATAACATTTTCTAGTAGGTGTTGAATAGCCCTTTGGAGGGGGTTGGACTTAGGGCGACGGTCTTAATTCGATCATAACGTTGTCTTCTTTCGCATCTTGTGATCGCCAGTTGAATTGTTCGGAGATAAAAAGAGTTCATAAGAGGAATTTCAACTTTACTATTATTTTATTAACCACGTTGACGTGTACATTTTCTAAATAGCCAGACGGGTTGCTCACTCACCCTAACTGGGAAGCCGCTTCCAGACACGACAGTGCCACGTCTACATTTCATGACGTGTAAGACTCGACTCCTGAAATTCCTTTCTCATACACACGTTGGCTTTAGCCAATCAAAAACGACTTTCTTCATTTTCCTGTATCTGACCTCAAAGGTCAAAATGAGTAAGTTAGAGGAAAAATACAATTCTCTGAAAAATAATAGTCTGTTAAACTATTATATTTCTTGTGGGTAAACGGTAGACTGATAATATTTTCTATTAGTTTGATAGTAGATAATTTGATGACATTTTCCAGTTGAAGTAGATAGTCTGATAACATTTCCTAGTGGGTAGATAGTATGATAACATTTCCTAGTGGGTATGAGATAACATTTTCTATTGGTTATTCGACATTTTCATATTTTCAAAGTATTCGGCCATCTTTTGCCGAAGTTAATCATCTGTATATGAGCTTTACAGATTGATGCATGCTGTAATAATGTCCAGTGTGATGAAAGAATCCTGTGCAAGCAGGTAACATCCTAATGGAGACGCACACGTCTTTTGTTCAATTGTCATTTCCGATGAGTAAGATTGTGGGCCGTTCAATGGCTACATGGCCATTTCGAGGTGTTACTGCGAATGTTAGGCATTTGTGCTTCAATTATGACAAATGCAAACAAATGGTCATACATACATTTATAAAGCTGGTTCTAGGCTGTCACTTACGCTCGCCAAGATTAACGGATTTTCAGAGCTACACCGAAAGTTTTCACAACCCCGACCAGAGTAAATATGGTCTCAGGAGTGTCAACATAAACTGTTGAAAATCTTTTATTTGCATCAGGATCACTGGCCTGCGGGCTTTTAGCTACATCCACTTCCACCTGAACACTGTATATTTCTATGGAATTCGTAAAATGGCCACTAGGGAAATTGAATGATTCTCTCTAACCATCATTGTTAAGAGCAGGTTCTACCTTCATGCAAGTGATTGTCGTATGTGACAGAGACATAGAGACATCTTTCACCTACAACACACAGACCCAACCCGTGACATGATGGTTTGGGGTACCATAAGTTAAAGCTCTCGCTTTTCGTACTTGTGAAGGGAACAATGTATGTCATGTATGTCTAGAACCTTGTCCAACCTGTTCTGTAGGCATTCTTACAACATAGAGACAACGTGGTATTCCAGCAGTGTAATGACTGCCCACATGATACCTGCGCTACAATAAGCTCTTCAAATTCAGTTGCCCTATTTATACTCTTGCGGTATTGTATAAACAGAATGGAATAATATATCACTGGATTTCCCGTCTGTACGACCCAGACAATAGGTACAGGCTTTTGATAAAACCCAAGAAGGATATGCAGTGTATACAGTTTGTGTAATATTGATACACTCTTATTTTTATTTGTTTAATATTCAGGATATGGCGATCTAAATTTCGCTTAAAGACCACACAAACTTTTTTGAAAAAGATTTTTTTAATTCATCTTTTCTATATTCCAGATCATTTTCCTGGTTTCTTATACATATTTAGATATAAATTATCTGGTGTATGAGTACATTCGGCCTTCAAATGTCATTGCCATTGAGTTTTTGGCTTTTGTTTTATATCTGATCGTTTTTCAATTATGAAAGCCGAATGTGCTCAAACATTGGAAAAATTTATATTTCAATATGTACCGGAAACCAGGAAAATGATCTGAAATAGAGAAAAATAGATTAAATACGAAGAATTTTCGTTGGATATTAGCCAAACTTGTCTAAATCAAAAATTGCTGCCCATATATATATATATATATACATATATATATGTGTGTGTGCGTGTGTGTGTGTGTGTGTGTTTTGAGAAACGCTTCGTAATTCCCTTTTTAATAATTAGTTGTTGAAAATTAAAACGGCTTTTTGACTCACTGTTCTGAAACTTAAAATACTCAATCATGCGAAGTTTCTTGTTTCAATCCAAAAAGTATATCATGAAAATTAAGTTTGTCAATAACAGTTTAATGGTGAAAATATTGAATTACATAATAAAATTCAATATAATATATATCAACTGCCCCCATGCAATATTGATTCTCACGTCCACACTATATATATATATATATATATATATATATATATTATATCGAATTTTATTATGTAATTCAATATTTTCACCATTAAACTGTTATTGACAAACTTAATTTTCATGATATACTTTTTGGATTGAAACAAGAAATATATATATATACAGTGGCAACAGTTCTTTATATACACTTACTGGCGACTTCTTAATTACGTATATGTGAACAAATGATCTTTTATGCAAATTTCAAATCAGCAAATGAGGTAGCAGCAATTTGCTGCATATTGACATTTAAATATGATTACTGCGACCTGTTGAATTTCCTTTCATGCATTACTATGGAAATGTGAGGTAATTTTAGTGACTTTGAATACGGCATTGTTGTTGGTGCGATGTGGGCGTTTCTGAGTATTTAAAAAACTGTTGTTCTACTAGAATTTTCACGAACAACTATCTCTAAGGTTTACAGAGAATGGTGGGAAAAGAATCCAGTGAGCGGAAATACCTTGGTAATGAAAATCACCAAGGTATTTCCGCTCACTGGGTTGATCAGAAGGACCAGATTGGTTCAAGCAGATCGAAGAGCAAGAATAATTAAGATAACAATTCTTTACAACGAAGCTATACAAAAGAGCATCTCTGAATTCGCAACACATCGAACATTGAAGAAAATAGGCTGCAGCGATAGGAAACTGCGCCATTTGCAATTCCTGTCAGTTAAGAACAGAAAACTGATGTAAAATTCGTTTAGGATCACAAAAATTGGATAGTAGATAGTAAAACGTCCCAGGCTCTGATGAGTCTCGATTTCCCCTGCAACAAATGGAAGGGCCAGAATTTGGTGTAAACCACATAAAATATATATTGTCTTGTTTTAAAGGTTCAGGCTGGTAAACCTTCATTATTTTTCTTGAATATAGTTTCAACTCAGTAACCAAAACTAAAAACTCAGTGATTTATCACTCAGATGATAATATTCGGCTAACTACAAAGAATGAAGTATTAGTGTTGTATTGCGTCAAAAGATAGAATTATATTAATATATTGGCGTCTTTCATAAATTCGTCTTACTCTATGACATTTGTAATGTTCCCTGTTTTATCTCTGGTTTCTTAAAACATTTGTATTTATATTCTCTTCACTTTTTATCTGCCTCAACTGTTCTTTGCTAATATAAATTTAATTCTTCATGTTTTTGAACGCCCAAATAATTTCTTATAAGATTTACTCTCATATTCGGGCTTTATACTCATAATCTCCCCCACCCACATATATTATATGAGGAGACAATTTAATTCCCGGAATGACCCTGTAAAGCAAAATTTGTTTATATGGACGATTTCTGTTGTTCTCACTTTCAAAGTAGTCCACCCCACTCACACACACTTCTGAAATTATGCATGTGATGATGGCGTTATTGCTAAAACATTCTCAGGAATCGTTTTTCAGAATACATTTCAGTCGTTGTCAGGTGTTGCTGGATGTCAGCAAATCTTTGTCAATTTCAAAATATTTTTCAATTTTGGAAGTAGTCAAAGGTCAGAGGGGCCAAGTTTAAGTTTATTGGGTGCATTGCTCATTTTTGTAACAAGGAACTTTGTGAACTCCAACGCATCAGTTTTCTCATTCCCAAGTCTTCTGAGAGAATCTACCGCCCTTTCTTCTTATTTATATTCACTTCCGCTGTCAGTTACAAACTTAATATTCGACCTGAACGCACCACTTTATTCATATTTGCATCCAACTTCTTGTGCCATCGTGCACATCTTCTAATCGTTCTTTGAATCACCTGTTCATCTAAAAATAAAGACACTCGATATCTTCATAGCATGATTATAAGCCATTTTAATAGGGTTAACGTTTCACTAGCAATTTTACCAATCTGCAAACAAAATTCGATGTTTATCAACTGTTTCAGATTCATTTTATTCATTTCCTGCCAACAGTATAACATGAACACATACAACTTTCTCTCCTGCATCTGGTCTGTGTCTCAGAAAAGCAAATGTCCAGATGTGCTCAGGTACAAACGTTTGACACATATATGATGTGGTCCCTTCGGAAATTAAATTGTCTTATCTCGCATATATGTATTAAATTATTGTAGTAGTCAACGGATATAAATATATATACGCGGAATATTGAAAATTGATCTCAAAGGAACTTTCAGCATCAATCATCTATATTTGCGTGTATACGTGGAAATTAATTATATACACTATCATCAAGATCTGCAAAGGGAATGAGTTTGTACTTAAAAATAGAATTATTGGGTTGTCGGATAAATTCGTTCGTTTTTTTTTGTTTGTTTGTTTGTTTGTTTGTTTGTTTTTTTTTGGGGGGGGTCCCTTTATTTTAATTCTATCATTCATTAACAATTTTAACAAATTCAATCAATAATATAAAATCAATAAATATAAAACACTAAGCAAAATTTGAAGAGGAAGAATAGAGCTGTAAAAATCATAAAACACTGCATTAAAATATTTTTCATGTAAATTCAAATAAAATTGGAAAAAAAACGAACGAATTTATCTGAGAATAAATATGTTCTTAAGAGAAGTATGCACAGAAGAATCTAAAATTGACGGTATACGATCTTCTAAAAATCATTGCTTTGAATTAAATTTTGCTGCTCAGACGCCTCCGATTAATGTTTGGGATTAAAAGAAAGAAAGAAAGAAAGAAAAAAGAGGATTTTCTCGGATAACTAATAAAACGATGTAATATAAACCAAGTTTGAATTCATTTCTAGGACGAAGCAAAGAGAAAATAGGACAGTGTTTCCTCTTTCAATCTAAATCATTACGTGCTGTTATGAATGTTCACAAACCTACACAAAATTAGAAAAACTCCATTTTCGGGTGCATCGTCAAGAGACTGGGTCTATGTTCTGCGAGCTGGAGCCACGTATTTGAGACTTCAGCTTTGCAATAACCGTCACTCATTAGAATATTATTTCTGATCTTCACAAGGTTGTCGATCGTGGAGGCCACCATGTTTTGTTTGTTTTGCACAGGTTCCAGGTTAAATTCTTATTCGTGGAGGAAGTGCTAAAAGGTTTTCTGAGAAGTCATATTTGGATTTGAAGAATGATTCTCTTCTTTGATTTAGGGAGGTTGAATGTGTTGCAAGAACAAACAAAATGTCAGCTTCAAGAAGAGTTTGGCTTTTGGGCAGACGTGTCGAATAAATCAGCAATTACTGAAATCAAGTTTCTTCTCACACATAAAAGTGATCCATCACGTCTAGAAAATAAATTTCCATTTCACTGACTTAAGAGTGTGTATATGCATGTGTGTGAATGTTTTTACGTTTATGTTTTGATTCATGTACATATGAACTTTACTTGCAGGCATATATATATATATACACACACACACACACACACACATATATGTCTAGTTCCATATTTCTGTATTTTAGCATATGTCAACAACGGGTACATATCAGGAGGTTATTAAAAACATATAAACACACACACACACACACCTGTTATTTATATAAAGTAATCCCTCCTTATCCACAGGATGTATGTACTAAGAACTCCAGGGAATGCCTGAAACCGCAAACAATACAGAATCTCATATATACATATATATATATATATATATATATATATATATATATATATATAGAGAGAGAGAGAGAGAGAGAGAGAGAGATAGATAGATAGATAGATAGATAGATAGATAAGTTGTAGCCTTTGTTATCGAACTACTCCTAGGTTTTTGGAGATAGACCCCCAAAATGGTATATATTCTGAAAGTCATTACCCAGGGCACTTAGATAAGTATATTTCATTTTGATCACGTGGGGGGGGGTCCCCGGGGGGGTCACCTGATTTTTTTCCCTTTGCTATAAATTAAATTTAAATTTAAACAAGGGAATGTCTCCTAGGGTACTTGGATAAGTATATTACATTTTGATCAAAGGGAGTCCCTGGGAGGACAAACCCACTACTGAATTTTTCCCTTTGATTTAAATTAAATTTAAATTTGAACAAGGGAATGACTCCTATCGAAAATATAGAAGGAGAAAACCAGAAGATGGAGGTCACATCAACAAGATCATTGAGTAATATTGAAATGCATCATTTTTCCGCTAATCGTAACAATGGTTTAAAATCAATCATCATTTTCGTACAAAAATGTGAGAGAGCAAAGGCGTGTAATTCGGCTAGAATACTCACACTCACACACACACACACACACACACACACACACACACACACATATATATATATATATATATATATATATATATATTGAAAGGAAACTTCCTTGTTATCATGCTCCGTCCGATCTTATCATCTTTCTGTAATCTTCTCATATATTCTGTTCATTTGTGAGGAATTTCTCTAACATTCACTGCTATATAGGAGTATTTATATTACATAGCAGATTAACAATAGTTTTTTCGTTGTTTCAATAAAATTTCCAGTTTCTTAATACTTTATTTAGGCACTTTTCACTATTCCAATGCACATTAGGATTTCAGTGGCACATTTTTATCGTCTGTTAAAACACTTCCCAGAAAAATTGAATATTAAATTTCTGTACTTTTGATATCTCCAATTCGTAGCTGGTATCTTGGTCTGTTTCTCTTGCCTAGAACCATACAATCTGTCTTCTTACCATTGATGGTTAGTCTTTTCTTCCCGCTTTCTTTTACTACCTTGTCACACTATTTGTTCTGAAATATATTTACTACGGAAAAAAAAGGTGAGCTAAAGTTGAATTTCCTGAAATGTAAATTAAATTTTCTATAAATGCGTCTTTCTTTTTTTGTTTTCTTTAAAACATTTTTCATTGATTGGAATTGAGAATACATTTTGCCCTCTTTTTAGGGTTTATTTTAATAATTTTTAATTTTTTTATTTATTAATTCTCATGATTCAAATGTCAAATGTGCTGTCTTTGAAATTGCTGACAATCATTTTTCTAACTCGATTGCACAGATGCGCGCCAAGAATAAAAAGGAATGTTCTTTACAATATTCTGCACAATACGTAAGTCACAGATACGAATAAGAAATAAACTTTGATAAAAAAAATAATGTAAATTTATGTTATATGACTATCATAAAAAGAAACGTTCAAGTGGTTTATTTGTTTGCTTTTGTTTTGTTTATTAATGATATAGAGAAACTAAAATAGAATTCTCCAAACTACGTTCTCAAATATTCTTGAACAATTCAAATGAGCAAAAAAGAAAGATTCGGAGATTTACTTCAAATAATAATCACTATATGTTGGATTTAGGAACATTCGTTTAAAGAATATTGGTTTAAGGGAAACCTGTATTCAGATATTGGTCTATGGAATACTCGTCTAAGGATCATTGGTCTGTAATAATATTTATTAATAAATTAACACTTTATTCATGCACAAAATACTCAATTTTATTAATATTCACCATATTACAGAATAATATTTAAGACCCTTATATCAACATTAATTACTGATGACACATGTGGTTTATAAGCATTTATTGGCATGCATTTTTGTCTATTAATACAATCCACATTAGACAATATTTCTCTAGACATATATTTCTTAGACATATATTCTTTAGACAAGTGTTCCTTAGACTAATAAACTAATATTCCTTAGACCAATATTCATTAGACCAATATTCCTTAGACGAATGTTCCTTAGACCAGTGTTCCTTAAACGAATATTCTGGATCCCCTGTATGTTTTGTGCTTTCTAGATTGTTCTCGTAACACTAAATTGACAGAAAGGAATGAAAATAATATTCATGATCTGACAGAAAAATGCTAACGAAAACGCATTTGTATGACAAAATATGGCTTTCAAAAGATAAACAAAGTATTAGTAAACAGGAAAATTTAATTACAAACAAAGAAAAAATGCCAGACTTCTATATAGTTTCAGTCTTCCTATATGAAAGTGAATGATGGAAAATGTCTTCGCAGACGAAAAGAAGTCCTGAGGCAACAGAGAGCTGGTTCTAGAGAAGGATAATATCATGGACGGAACATGTAAGCAACGTGGAAGTTTTAAGGAAAATAGGAACAAAGAGGACACTTATAGAATGAGGAAGATAGATTTGAACTTTCTGGGGCACATAATGAGAAAAGAGGGTTTGGAGAATTTGAAACTCACAAGACATATTATTAAAAGCAAAAGGAACAAAGAGAAACAACGATCAACCTACACTGGTGTTGGAAAGATAGTAAAAAAAAAAAACAAATATTGTTTAGAGCTACAGAGGATAAGAAGTCGCGGAAGGGACACGTCACATAAAAGAAAAATATTCACAAAATATAGGAAAATCAAAGATCATATTCTCTTTCTATCATACACTGTTTACGGATAACTTTGCATGCGTGTGTGTAACGTATATGTAGATGTCTGTGTTGTCCGTCAGTTATTTACACGTGTGTGCGCCGTTTAGTGTACACACAAACACACGCGCACACACATACATACATACACAATCTGTCTGATTTTGAAAAAAAACACATTAGAATAATACACGCCCTTTCCACTCCGTCTGGACAGCACTTACCCTGGCTTGAGACATAAAATCATAAAGTTGGATACAAGAAAAAAAAGTTAATTTTTAAACTTTAAAATTTCTGATAATTATAAGATTTTATTGAACTTTTCGGAAATTATCCGATAATAACCAGGAATATTTTTTAATTATTTTTTATAAATCTTATAAACAAATTCTAGGTCTGACAAAAACAATTTCAACTCGGAACTCAAAAGGGTAATTTGCAGTTCAAGCCCCGCGCTCAGTTTCTAATAAAAATTTCCCGAATAGTTCCATTTAGGTGTAAATGTAAATGCTTAATTCGAAAATAACTAAGAAATTTTTATAAAATCTACCGTTTTGGAGTTATCGACAATAAAAGTTCGGACTCATTCGCGTCGCGGTGGGTGAAATTGAAATTAATTCTGCACCCGAATTAAAATATATATTTGCGCACACAATTTGAATGGAATTGAAATGGACATCTGTTTCCTAAGGGTTAATATCCGTTTCTGTTTGGATAACCTGGGTAACCTGGGTAACAAGAAAATAGTATAAACCAAAATGTCTAGCCATTTGAAGCCATGTTTATGACTCCTTCTGCATTTAACTTGATATATTTTCTAATATTTTAAACGGACAAACAATTTAACCTTGAAATTTAATTGTTCATTCAGGCACGGAGTGAAACATATACTAAACATGTGTCAGTTTCAATATTTACGACATTTGATCACATCTTGGTATCACCACTAATTCACCGAAAAAACAGCGTAGCATAATGAAAAATGGTCCCAAACTTAATAAAAAACGATTTTTTAAAATATAATTTATTGTTTTTCAGTGAGACATACTACAATTATTAATTATTTTCTTTTTTAGTTTTTATTCTAGGAACGGAAACAAAACAATTAATATTATAAATAAGAAAAATTAAAAATTAACACATTAAAAAAAATATTTCATAAAAAGGAGAAAGGTACCTACAATTATTAGTTACTTATCTTATTTATGAAATTATTATTGTATTATTTTTAATTATTAATTTTTATATTATTTCAGTTGTGAATTTTTTTTCATAACTGACATATAAGAATTAATAATAAATAAAAATAAGGCCATAAAATTTCATAAGAGATGTACGTAAAAATTAGGTACCTCTCTTATGAAATTTTATCTCGCTCTCTTCAAACGTAAAGCTATAAAGCTAAATTACCTTAAAAAATGAAAAAAATCAATAAAATATTAGATTGCTGAAAGAATTTGTTAAATTTATTAGTTTACTTAAGATTCGAAAAAATTATGTCACTTCTGTTCTTCCCCTTACCTAAGCTGTCAATAATTTAACTGTCAGTTAGCATCTCCAAAACAAGTAACTGCGGTTAAGACACGTTGGAATAAAAAAAAGATTTTTAATCAAAATTTCGAATGTTCTAAAAAGGATGAAAAAAAATTAATAAAATAATCAAAAAATACTTTGTTCTTTCCTCTTGCTAATAACATAAACATTTAGACAATAAAAAAATTTTCATCAAGATTGGGGTCTTTTTTAATCATGGTATGCTCTTTTTCGGCGAATTAGTGGTGATGCCTATATAAAAACCCTCCCTTTTTTAATAAAATTGCTTAAAAAAAATATTTTTGATCCTATATGCGAAGTTAAGCTATCCTGTTGGCAATATATAAACTCCGTGGACTAACAATACATGTACCGAGCCTAACTTCATAATGTAATATTAAATCTAGATGGCGAATATTCTCAAATATAAGACATGAAAAATGTTATGCATTATACGTTGACAAAGCGTTTTTTAATGATCAGAATGAATTAATGGTTATCTGATTTATACTGTTAAGACTAGGTACCTCCAAAAATTCGCTAAAAATGTGCATACATGATGAAAAAATGCCCTAAACAAAAAAAACAAAGTTTTATCGTCAAAATCTTTATGTTATTAACAAGGAAAAAAAAGAACTTTTTATACAAAAATAATTTTTTTAATTCTTTTTAGAACCTTCAGAATTTAAAAATCTTGTTTCTCTGGTGTCAACGATGAACCGTAAATTAAAATTCACACGGGAAATTTGAGCGCCTTTTGCTAGGAAAACAAATTGATTTGGAAATTCATGCAAAAATCTGATAAAAGTCGGATGTTAAATTTTTAGGACTAAATTCACAAATGAATGAAATTATTTCAGAAATATTTCTTTTTTATTACTCGACATTTACTTGATTTTATAAACTTTCGGGAAATTCGTTTTTGTAGCACCTAATGTTTATATTAGTTATAAGCACAAGTCCTAATTTTCATCATTAAATTAGTTGGCTCAAGCAGGATCTTCACTTACAGAAAGTCTGTTCAGAATCATAAAAGTAATAAAACTAAAACATTATTTAATTAGAAATTTAATTACTTTTATGAATAAATTAAATTATGAATACTACTGTCTTAAGAAAAGAAACCCGATGAATAATGAATTTTACAAAAATTGTTTTCATTTTTTAAAATTTTAATTAGAATAATTCATAAACATTAATTTTTGTTTTAAATTCTGCATTAATTTGTAACGGTCATATATAATAATATTGTGATTAAATAAAAACTATATTTACTAATCATAAATGGAAAAGATTACTACAATTCAGCGACCCGTAGTATTTTAAAAAGAATTTTGAATGTTTTTGCGTGTGTAGTTTGTAAATACGGACGCCTATGCCCGACATTATCAGAAAATAAGAGTAGTAACTATAGTAAATTTAAAATTTATTGGTAATTTTCTAACATTTTCTCAACAAGCGTAAGTCTATAAAGACAATGTACATAAAATTCAATAAAATATTAGAATATTTAAAATATTTTAAATCTTTACTGGGTAGTTACAAAATCATCTAAAATATGCGTTTACGTTGTATTCGTCATACAATTTTACTACAAGTATTTCCCCTTACATAAATCTTACAAACATCAGGTTATCGATAAATGTGTCAACACTTCATAAAATCACCACTCTGCGTGCTAAAAATGCTTTTCGCCGATAAGTTGAACTAAAAGTAAGTAATATTTGTTTTAATTCAAATTACTTAAACTTAAAATCTGTTAATCTTCCTCAAATAAAGTTTCGGAAAAGTATATTTTATTTTTGGAAGATTTTTTAATAAAAATAATTATGCTGTGTTGACAGATTTGTCAATATTACCAATTAAAAAAAATATTCCAATCAATTTAAAATTGTTGTGAAATGTATTTTGCTTATTGAAAATATTAAATTTAATCTATTAGCTTGCAATTAAAACTAAAATAAGAGCTTCAAGTAAGTATTTTCATTTTAAAAATGTATTTTAAACCTAAGTTTTAACTTTTTCTTTGTTTTACTTTATCTATTTATTTATTTTAGAAGTACAGAATTAAGACTTTTGATAAAATCGTTGACCTCCTGCTCACGAATATGTTGTCCCTCCACTGAAATTTTCAGTTAAATATAGCAGATTATTTTCCTCTTAGTCTACATAAAACATTACATTCATCTTGTTTAAATATATAGCGATTCAAACGGAAAGACGTAATTATTGGTTTGTATCATTCAATTGTCGCTTTTACAAACAGGTGGAGAGAACACTGCAAGGAAGACGCAGATAAACTTCAATGTTATGCATCAGAAATGATCCTGAAAAGCTCTCAACACCTGTCAACTGTTTGCTTTCAGGTTTTATATGGCAATGTCAAACATTTGGCCTCCTATTTTATATGACAATGCCAGCCGTCAAATTTAACGAGTAACTAAATAAATTGCCATCTAAAATTTCATCTCCCCTAAAGTTTTCAACTAATCTCTCACTCACAAATTAATGTTTTGAAAACATTTGAACATTTTCACCAGAGCATTTAGATAAGTTTCTTTTGAAAGTAGTTAATGTGTCTATTTGAATAGTAACTAAACAGCTTAAAAGAAGTTAAAACGTAATTGAAGACATTTAATTTTCGTAATAAAATAGCTTCACATCTATTCGCTCAGTTATATGAGACGCCGAGCCAAGTCTCATCAAATTATTTCACTGACATGAAACAACAGAAACTTTGCTTAGAAACTTCATGTTTATATATATATATATATATATATATATATATATATATATATATATATATATATATAATTACCAGATGTCATAATATAAGAAAGCCACAAATAACTTTTTTTTTCAGTTAAAGTGAAATATTTCTTTTCAAAATGATAAAATAATTATTTGAAACACAAACTAACATTTAAATAATTTTAAATAAAGCACAGTTGTTTAGTATTATTAGTATTATTGCTGTATGTGGTATTATCTTTCTAGAGAGTAATTTTAAGTGTCTAATTGGCACGTTCTCTGCGAGGTCTATGAGTGAAAAGGTCAATGTAGAAGAGTTATCTATGCACATTTGGGGCGTTTCGTCTAGATGGACAGGGTTTTGCGGATGATATGAACAATTCCGCATTAAGTAATCTTTTGTAGTTCTGAAATGCTGATGTGTCCAAGAATGTTATTCACATGATTTTTGGTGCCCTTCTTAATTATATCCAAGTCCCCAATCACAACAGCGATAATTGAAGTTTTAAGCTTCCACATTTTTGCTACTTCAATTTGCAGATCCTTATAGTTTGACAGTTTTTGAAATTTTTTTTTTAGAAATATTGGAATCCTGTGGGCTATTCACGGCAATTAATTGGCAGGTTTCTTTTTTTAAATCTGTCTAGTGTATTTACATCAGTTTTTCTGTCTGTGAGAATTGGAAAACTCCACAGTATTGTCAACCCATCACCATTTGTGACATCATTCGGGTGGTGTTTGTACCATGGATCCGGGACTTCAATAACATAGACCGAACATATATATCAATGAATATATATTTCTTAGCCTGTCATATCTAATAATGTATTCTTTTTCAGAACGATCACCCTGATACTATGTGGTCAACAGTGTCATCAAATTTATGAGATAAGCAACAAGCAAGATTTGAGCAATCTTTGTTGATTTTAGCCTAGTAGACATTAGTTGGAAAACATTATTTTAGCCTAGTAGACATTAGTTGGGAGACATTGGTCTTGTGCTGCCAATGTTATTATTATTATTTATTTATTATTAGCTTCTTTTACTTTCTGTTCAATATACTCTTTTACAAAGGCCTTGGATAAGGCAACGTAGTAAATATATGCCTACTGTTTACACAACTTCTCATGTGAAGTACTACTTAACATGTACTGTGTATATTTTCTTTACATAAGGCTCTCTGAGCTAGATAAGCAGTTCCAGATGGGCAATTATGCTACTCTCTTGTACACATAGGCGTCCAGCGATCAGGTTAATGTTCTTGTCTCTACCTTTCAAAATTGTGCCAAGGTTTCCAATTATTATCCAGTTTTTTCAGGTGCCATTTTTTTTTTAGTTTCAATTCAAGATTTTTATATTCATTTATATTGTCATATTCTTTTCATCCGCTGATTCTGTCATATCTACAAGAAGGCAACTTTTGTTTTTAGTTTTTAATCAATATGTCTGGTCTATTAGCATAAAGGATAAAGTTCCAAAGAATAGTAACGTCATGGCTTTCTAGGATTGGTTTAAGGTGATGTTCATTTCTCAGCATGTAACACAATGTAATACTGACTTACCTTTCATTGACTGACCAATCATATCTGGTAACCTCAGTCCGGAGGTCGGTGTAATATTTAAGCTTTTCAATTTCTTTGACTTTAATATTATGGCCACTACAACGATGCGGAGGCATTTTCTTATTTTTGTTTGGTTCCATCATTCGACGATTATCTCTGCTTTGGTGACCTCAAGAGTGCGGTATGTGTGGATGTTGAAATCCCATAAGATCATGACTTTGTCGCTTTCGATAACGCGCATTTTGCATAGGGTTGGGGCCCTTCGTAATGCGTAAGCTGTACTTGTGAGTACAATTTTTTGTATTTCTTTAAGGTATGGGCAATCAGGAATTCCTTCAATGAGTCTATCGGAAACTTTTTTCAATCAATCCGAGGGTTCCAACTACAACAGGAATTATAGATGTCATCATGTGTCACATTTTTAGATATCCACTTCAATATCCTTGATTTTGATAGGTTTTTTGAAGAGCTTCAAATATACATTACTATCTACAGGGACTGCCATGTCAATAAGAAATCGTTAATTATTATTATTATTATTATTATTATTATTTCACTTCTTTCCATATTCACGCTTGATTGCTGGAGACTATGGCAATCTCAGCAGATCCCTGCAGACTGCTATTGTTTGGATATCGCCAATTCTTACCAGATTTTCCAATTCATCCAATCTTGACACCAAGAACAAGGACACAAGTGTTATGAACCCAACCTTAATTTTCACGTGCCACAGTTTTCTTTGTTTCTCAGTTCTCAGGGTGTGGTCCTGGTATTATTTCCAAATTGGTGCTTTCTTTCCTATTTCACTTCCAGATCTTTAAATAACACTGCGTCTACCATCTAGCAGATCCTCTTTCCGACTATTGAATCTCGCTTGTCTAAGGTAATGGGTCTGGATATCAATAATTCTTATTTTCGAGAAAAACCTTTGGCATTTACTGATACTCTTTTTTATAAATAATCGAACCGAAATGGGAACGTTCGCATTCTGATCATAAGACCCGGGTTCGAATCTCACCATGGTCGATTTGTTATGAAGGAGATTTCCTGTCGTTATCGGACTGGAAAGATCGATTCCAGCGTGCAGCACCATATCACGTGTTGACCCAAGCCTTGTGAGTGAAATTGGGTAGACGGAACCCTTGGGTGCCGTTGATAACTGTGCTAGCACGAAGCCACAAGTCATCGTGGCCGAGGGACTGAGCGTGCTGGCTTTGTTCAAATTGCTGATCATGCTAGATAACCCAGAAACTGTAACTAAGGTGGTCTCTGTGGGTGTTGAACAAGCGCAAATGCGCCTGAGCAAGCGGCGGCAATAGGGATTGGCTAGCCGTCCTAGTAGACGGATATCGTCGAATGCGAGTGGCCAGCTAGACATACAATCGAACCGAAGTCATCTGCATTATTTCCAGTATATAGCCGCTCCTGCTCTATCGTGTGTGTTGTTGTATTCCTTTACAGGCAGCTTTCTACATCCACTTATAATGTACTTTACAATTTCGATTTATCCATCAGTTTCGACATTTACAGCTAAGACTCGCCATTCCACGTCCACTGGTACGAATCACCCTCCTTACCTTCGTATTCCATTGGTCAAAAAGGATGTTCCATTCGGACAGCTTCTTCGTAAGAACTGCTTCTTTTTAGAGCAGACCCCCCCACCCCGATACCATCATAACCTCCACAAGTATAAAGTCAGCCGTTATGTATCCTATTTATCCTCATAAAATGCATTTATTAACTCTTCTTCTTACGTCCATACCTCATTCAGTAAACCTCTACTTTGAGTGGCTCTTACGCCTTGGGTGAAATTATTAAAAATAAATGATCTTGACACATTTCTTTCTGATTTGTATTGATAAAATATTCTGTTTCACTTCAATGTTTTATGTATACTTTCTAATTTCGTAGTGAAAATATTTTCTTACCCATTTCTTTGCATTCATCACCGTTTCAACATTTGAACGCCATTTTCTCAATTGCCAATCTGTTGCATACAGTTTTCGAAATTCTTTCATGGCTCCAGTTATTTTACATTTAATTACGTTTACTCTAGACCACTAGATAAAATACAAATAATAATCTGTAATGTTATTAGTCCTGACCTGGCATCTCGGCTTCAGTCACGTCCCCACCGTCGTAACGTAGCTTCCCTGTGCACCTATAAAAGGCAGGATGTGTGTGTGTGTGTGTGTGTGTGTGTGTGTGTAACGAATGCACGGCCACAATTTTCGACGGATTTGCACCAAAATTTACATGCACATGCTCCTAGTTAGCAGGAAGGCCAAGACCGACTTTGCATTTCCCAACTCCCATCGATAGTGGAAATAATCGATTTTTTTCATGCTTCTACGGAAGTTTTCATGTAGTTTGCGGCCATTTTCTACTGGTCAGAGTGAGAGCCAATAGCTGGCTGCCACGAATAGGCAGGAAGATTCTATCTAGATTTACTGTCTTTCCTCCTTAATAATGTTTTCTTTTTCTCATATTCTCTTACATTTAGTAATCTTCTTACGTCTTAGTAGTTTTATTGCCTTGCTTGGGGTGAAATGATTAAAAATATTTATACAATAAACTCCAGCGTCTCAATCCTTCCTCAGATTTCTAATTGTTCTAGTTTTTGCGAAATTTTAGGAGCTGTTCTAATTGCACGACAGATGCATTAATTCTAGAATCTTTGTAGCTCTTGAGCAAGGTACAGATATTTTTCTATTCGTCGAAATTTTAAGGTTCAAACTGTGATTCCCCACATCTTAGTTTTGCTTTCATTGTTTACTACAAGATTGTCTTGTTTCGTTTTATGGTTCCCTATGATTTTGGTGTCTATACTATTGTCAGCAAAATCGTTTCTCCTTTTTGTTTATCTTTTCATTTTCTCGGTTTCATAATGTTGGCCTTGAAAATTAAATTATTCGCGAGACATTCCACCTAAATTACTGTTCATAGTCTAATGACGGCATACTGATAATATAGTCTTATCAGCCTTCCAGACAACGAATACAAAAATTAACAAATATTTAGGTTGCCTCCCTTTGACATAAAAACCGAATAAATGCAAACGAATGTACCGAGTTAATGATGAGTCTAAAAGCTCTATTGACCCGAACCACGGCAACTAACCTTGTTAGTGCATTAACTAAATATCTAGCCCCTGTTGAGTGCGAGGGTTATGGGAAATTGTTCGACTTGTCCTTCCCTGGGGCCACAAATGCTACTTATAGCAACCTCTTTATGTCTACTTCGAAACTAACTCTACCCACCCAAAAAAGTCTCGTTCAGATCCGTAGCCAGTAGGCGTCTCCTACCTCACACCATGAAAGAAGCGGTCACGTCAACAAACTCTGGTGTGAAGATGGATAATGTTCAGCGTTCGTCTTCCGCGCAGATAATTTCAACTTCCCAGAAAATGTGTTTATATTTTACGATTGTGTAGTAAGCCCTTCTACTTCCGGTCACAACCAATTTGAATATAATTATTTAAAACAGTGCTGTCAAAAAATAAAAAAAAGTATATATATATAAATGTGTGTGTGTGTGTGTGTGTGTGTGTGTGTGTGTGTGTGTGTGTGTGTGTGTGTGTGTGATAAAATATAGTTTGTAGGTATGTTATATTTATAGGATAAAAATATAAATATCCGAGATAGTGCCTATGTAAATATAAGCAGTGCGGACGCAGAGGTAAACACCGAATGGCGACACTCTGCTTCATGCATCAACGCAATCTACAAGCCATATAAAGTATGTGTGTGTGTATGTGTGTGTGTATGTGTGTGTATGTGTATGTGTGTGTGTGTGTGTGTGTGTGTGTGTGTGTCCGCGCGAGCCTCAGTCTTACAGCCATATCACGCTGAAACACCGGTTTTCGTACAATCACAGAGGTTAAGCAACTTTAACTCTGGTCAATACTTAGATCGTGGTGGTGGTGGGGGGGGGCTCTTGGTTGTTGTAAGCTTGGATATGCGGGTGGTGTAATGAAGAACGGCTCGGGATTGGAGATCGAAGAACAGAGTTCTAATTCAAGTCGAGTTCGTTATATTCATTTAGTGCAAATACACTTGGGGAAGGCATGAATCCACCTCTTCTCTAAACTGAGTTAATTAGTAGGGCTTGAATCACTATATCATTATTATCTCAAAAGAATTCTTACAATCTAAAATATTTTTTGACTGGAATTAGTTGATAAGACGTAAAAACAAATCAGTCAATATAGATATGTTGGGAGGTGTATGTGTAAACATTATATTTAATGTGTACATGTTTTGCAGCAAACATTACTCTTTTAGAAACAATAAAATTAAATTAAATTAAATTAAAATAAAATAAATAAAGATCATAAAAAAATCAATTTAAAATAAAATAAAATCAATTTAGAGATCGAGAAGTACTACTAAAAACAATGTACCTGCTGACTGGAATCGAACTTTTACATCTATCATTAAAACTACTTCTAAAACGAACGCGCTTCTGTCAATTAAGATCTGAGAAGCCATCCTGAACAAAAAGACTCAATTAACTGATTTAACAACTTAACACATATGTTGTAGGCACGGTGGAGTAATGGATAGATAATCGGATTAAGGAATCGGTAGAGCCTAGTTCGAATTCCAGTCGGATCCATTACCTTCACTTACGTGCTAATACCATTGGGAAAGGTATGAATCCTCTTGTTCTTCCACCAGATATGGGTAAATAGCAGGACTAGACCGAGTTACATAGCCTTGAATGGCAACTGGTCTACCACAGAAAGTAATTTCGAAAGTACTGCGGAAAAAAAATCTGTCCTCGTCAGTCATGTATCACGCATGGCACATAACTGACTGAGTGACGTCACGTTTGAAGTGCACTTTCTATGAAAGGAAACGTATTTGAGATTTTTGGGGGGTTTTTTCCAGATAAAATGACAATCACAGAAGGATTAATCACCATATGGATTAATGTGATTAGATTCAACGAAAACAGATGTTATGGATTTTACAAGAGCAGAAATGCACTTTGATCACATTTCAAATTATTGCTTTCTTTTTCATTGCATAAGCAAACTACACAAAGGTGTAAGAATTAAATTTCAATTGTCTTCAGTATTAGTCTGATAATTTACCAAAGAGTGTACAGGATCGGGAATAGATCGTTTTTAGATATAGTGATTTTCCAAGCGTAGCTCAGATGTGGCGCAAGGCCGAAAGTACGGCACACCCAGTGAGGATCGAACTCACTACTCAGTCGTAATTGTTCTAGCGAAACAAGCTTGATAACCATTACACCATCTTAAGGTGCCTAAATCCTTTACAGATATAGAACGTCTGTATATAGTTTGTATATAGGAATCAACATTCCATGGTGGCTGTATTTTTGCACGCCTCAAACAATCTTCTAACCATGTGTCACTACTCCTTTAGTGGGATATATATATATATATATATATATATATATATATATATATATATATATATATATATATATATATATATATATATAGAGAGAGAGAGAGAGAGAGAGAGAGAGAGAGAGAGAGAGAGACCAATAGACGACCTGGCGATTCAGAGAAGTGACGTAAGGATGAGACTGGCCCTTCCCTTCTTTTTTGTGAAGTGCTTTATGATTTAGGTTATTTACTGATGACCTTTAGACTACTTATCTATTATTTTAAATTTATCATTATCATTGTCATCACGGCTTCTCTCACAATATCTCATGTGAATCAGAGATCATCATCATTGGACCGTTAAAAACTTGTTCCGTGTTGCTTTGGTCAATCGAGTTTCTTTTCCAACTCTTTCGGGTCGACGGTTGAGTTAGTGTGGGATGGAACCCGGATGACATTTTAGATGCAATATGTCAGCAGCATCTTGTGCAAGTCGGTGCTACCTCTGTAATAGTATCGGGTGTTTACTGCTGGAGATTTGAAGAACAACCAGGGAAACTGGAGTCTGTTTTGACAGGTTAATCTGCTGTATATTTAAAGATCCTTGATAAAATCCAAAGAAGAATCAGTTATATTATTGGTCCTGATCTGCCATCTCGGCTTCAATCACTTTCCCACCGCCGTGAAGTCGCCTCCCTGTGCCTTTTCTTGTAAATAGTTTTTGCACATATTTGTAAATACCCATTGGGGATTAAATTTTTAAATTGTTATTATATCCCTCCACAGATGAATTGTATGGAGACAAGTCATTTTTTTACTAGAGACATTGAGGTAGTATGGTGGATGTAGTAAGAATGATAAGTAAGAATTGTTTTGGGGTAAGGAATATTGTGTTATGTTTGGGTCAGTGATTGTGGCTAGGTAAATTTAAATTTAAGACAGAAGAAGACCGTTTTTCCCTATCCCCCATTTGGCATTATGTCACATTTTTTCATATATATATATATATATATATATATATATATATATATATATATATATATATATATATATATATAAATAAATATTGTTCTTCGCTATGGCACCTAGACTTTATAATTTAAGCGCAGTACTCGATTGGCGACGAGGTCTCATCAATTTACAGTTGAATTAGCTAGATGTAACCGTAAGTTCTATGTTAACAGTTTCTTTTCTCGCTTGTCGAACTCTCTTCCGGCTCCTCGCTTTCCGGTCTTCAAAAATGTAATTGCAATGTCAATTGCAATCTACTACCTTCTTGCTACTCTTCCATTGTCCCCGCTTCTTAGTAATATTTCCGTTTTCTTTCACCCCCAATAACCCCTAGTGTCTTAGTGGCTTTACTGCCTTGCTTGGGGTGAACTCGATTAAAAAGAATTATTACCCATCTCTATTTTTGCCATTTTTCTGATGATGATGTCTAGTTCCAGCAAGATAATACATTGCCTCATTGTGAACAAGTAACACAAAACAAATTCCAGGAATGAATACTAGACTGATTTGCAGACATACCATTTATCTCTACGGTCTGCAGATTTGCATCCCATTGAGCATGCATGGATCATGTTGGAGACCTCACTAAATTCCCTAAAGTCATATCAAAAAAGATCATACCATTATAGACAGCTCCTCATTGAGCTTGCATAACAACGTCTTCAGTACCTCATAGACTCCATGCCACACCATGTAGTAACCGTAATTCAGGATGTGAAGGTGTTGTAATGGATAGCGACTCGGAGAACAGAGTTCGATTTCCAGTCATGTCCGTTATTTTCGCTTAAGCGGGAGAGGTATGGATTCATGTCCTTCTCTTTATCCAGCTATGGACTGTATAGTAGGACTTGTATCAAAAATCAATGTTATTCTCAAAGAATTCTTAATGTAATATATACTCATAAAAAAAGAATTATTCTAACAATCCATAATCTATTTCAGCTTTGAATAACCCACAAAGGGTTGATATGTCGTAAAAAGTAGATCAATCACTCAAAAGCAAAAAAAAAAAATATATATCGTCAAGCAAAGAGAGAAGCCATATATTATTAAATAGCTGTTTCACTATATTTTTCATTTCAGTTTACACCGACCATAACAAAGATTGGATCAATTTGAACGATTAACTGGACACACACGATTCTTCTTTCTGTATCCCTATGTGTGGGTCCATTTTTTGCGCATTTCTCTATAAATAAAAGACCGTCTCGAATTAGATTTCTGTGAAGAGACACGACAAAGCTTTACATTTTAATTTCTATGCAAACAGTAGCGTATACATTAGTGCGTGTGCGTGCGTGAATACGCGTGTGCATGTATATATTTGTGTGTATGTGTGTATGTATGTGTATATATGTGTGTGTATGTGCGTGAATAATTGTGTGTATGTATGTGTTTATGTGTGTATGCGTATGTGTTTATATGTGTATGAACGTGTGTATTATATTTGTGTATGTACGTGAATATGCGTGTGTATGCATGTGTGTATGTATGTGCGTATGTGTGTATATATGTGTGTGCATTTGCATGTATGTATGTGCGTATATGCGTGTGTATGTATGTGCGTGAATATGTACTAACCCTAACCCTATACACATAACATACGCAACGTTTTATGTCTAGATCAGTAAATATAGATCCTAAACCTCAGCGTCCATTTTTGTCGTGCATGAAACTCCCTCGCCTCCTTCGCTATTGACTTTTCTAGCTTTTGGCGTTCGCCGGCTATCGATCAGGATAGCCATCAGACGATTACGCAAAATATTTTGATCACGCCACAAAAGAAATCAATATACAGTTATAATTATAGATAGCCTAGCAAAAATCTATGCCTAATTATCAAATTCATCATATTCTCTACTGCAAAACGAGAAAAACTGATTTAAAAAAAATAATAATAATAATATGAGAAGGTCCAGTCCAGGATTGAAGTATTGAGGTCTATACTATCGAACTTAAAGCCTTACATTAAGAAAATCGTAATAAGGTCTAGTACCCCATCGCTTCAGAAGTCTGTGTTGCTTGGCATTGCAAATATTTTGCGAAAGGTTATTTTTATTTAAAGTCGTACGACTTGATGAAGAACACCGAAAACCAAAGATCTTCGGTTAGAAAAGAAAATCGCGCGACAGGAGACAATAATAATAATGTTCAAGAAATGCATGCTTATTGATATAGCATTATGTCAATAAGCATACACTTCATGGTTTTTATGGAAGAGTTTCTCTCAGATGTAGCATCTGAGAGAAACATCTCTATAAAAATTATTGAGAAATTGTCCATATACAAGGATCTGGAGATCAAGATTAACAGAATGTGGAGAATGAAGACTGAGACTGTATCAATAGTAATCGGAGCACTGGGCCTCGTGAAAAAAGGAATGAACAGTGCCCCAGGTAACATCAACATACAAGTTGCCCAGAAGATCGCCCTACTAGGAACATCCCTTATACTAAGAAAAGTGCTATCAATTAAATGACAATTTTCCTATAGGGCATAAGGATCATAATATGGACATGGCTTTACAGGATACAAAGCAGGAAACATAACATACACAAATAATAATAATAATAAGTGGTTAAGTAGTGTAGGGTTGAAAGCCGAAACCGTAGATTATTTTATTCTTGCTGTACAGGACCAATACTTGCAAAGGTATTACGAAGCACACATACTGAAAATTTGTGTTGACAGCAAGTCTAGATTCTGTGATAAATATCCAGAACAATGACCTCTTGTATTAAGTTGAACAGTGTTAGCACCAACTAAATATAAAACTCGGCATGATAGATTGGCCCAATATCTGCATTGGAAAATATGCAAATTTTACGGGAAGTAAACTGCAAGAAACTGGTATGAACATGACCCAGACCCGATTAGAGAGATAGGACCTGTAATAATTGTATGCGACTTTACAATACATACAAGCAGAACAATCAAAGATAATTGCCCAGACATAGTGATCAAAAACCGCAAAGATAAAATGTGCCTTCTTATTGACATGGCATTCCCTGCAGACTGCAATGTATCTTTGAAGATCTTCAAAAAATTATCAAAATACCAGGAATTGAACTCGAAATCTCAAAAATGTGACACACGAGGACATCAATTACTACAGTTGTAGTTGGAGCCCTCGGATTGATTGGAAAATATTCTAATAGACTCATTGAAGTAATTGCTGGTAGCCCATGCCTTAAAGGAAATATTGTTCTCACAAGTACAGCCTACACCTTACGAAGAGCTTTATGTAAAATGTGTGATTTTTTTATTTTATTTTTTCATGATGCCATTTTTGACCTTAGATCTCTGGTCGGGACCAGAAAAAATGAGTATACACCAGAAACCAAAGGAAATAATAATAATAATAATAATAATCCTACACTAGGCATGGCTCTCATGGCTTCTGATCTTAAATAATTTGAGGTGTTAACCTGTACATATTATATTTTGTCTGGATGAATTAAGATGGCTACAATAAATGTTCGCTAGCACAGATTTTCTTGTCAGTTTGTCGGATTTTAACCAGTTAGTCATGTTCCTAACAGGTTGAAATTCTTTACATCTCTGTTCAAGAACGGAGCTAGTGTCGAAGGGTTTGGGGGGGGGGTTTCTTTTAAAATTTGATGGATGAGGAGGCTGCCAAGACACATCTAAATACTTGGTAACACTCACAATCGGAGACAGTCTGAACGAACGCGGTTACTCGACCTGAAACCATTTCTAACTGGACACCACCTGCAAGATTACGCGCTGCATTTATGAAAGCCTGTCACCATATTGAACATATTTAACTGTGATGCATATGCCTGACATACACTTTTTTAAAATCGGTATCACACTAAGACTCAAAAGGTTAGAGGGGTGTAAGAATTAGAAACAGAAACATTACTAATGAGCAGAAAGAGAAAAGAGTAATCAGGACAGTAAATAGTGATTGACATTGCATTTAAATTTTTGCAGATTAAAATTGAAAGGGGGTTCCACAAGCGAGAAGTGCAAGAAAATAAACTGTTAGCATAGAATTTATGGTTACATCTAGCAAACTCAACTGTAAATTGATGAGATCTCGACGGCAGTCTTGTACTGCACTTAAATTCAAAAAGTTTAGGTACCATACCGATGAGCTCATCTGAACAATAACCATGAAGAAAGTATTTATAGAAAAAACACAGAGAGGAAACTTTACGGCGGTGGGAAAGCGCCTGAAGCCGAGCCGTCAGATCAGGACCTATAATATTGCTGATTCTTCTTTGGATTTTATTAAGAAGTTCAAAGTAAATAGCAGGGGCAGCGGATCACAGGTGGCAGCAATATTCTAAGTATGGTAGACTTTTAGATATGTAAGATAGATCCTGGAGAGAAAAATTATCTCACACGACACATTGAAATAACTTTCTTAGCAGCCGGATTCATTATAATCCTTCCACTTCATGTCAGCTGAGAACGTTAGCCCGAGAAAATGCAACGAGTCATTTTCCAGGAGGTTAGCATCAGCCATGTTGATGGATGGCAAATAGTGTTCTCTCAGATGATTAATGGTGTCATAAGGAGTAGGTATTTACTCTGTCTCCTCACTAAGATGTGACACAAGGTCTTTTTTAAAGCGGGGGACCCGAGCGCGTACACCCGGGCAAGGAACAAAAATTGCCCGAAGCCCACGCAACCGTCGGTTGCGCTGGCCTCGGTGCGAGCACAGATCCCTCTCTCTGGTGTAATGAGAGGGCGCGGCCTTGGGCAGCTGTTCCCCAGGGCTGGGTACCTCTCAGTATAATTTTTCTCAGTTTCGACTCTGTCATTTGACGGAGTCACCCCTGAGTGCACTCTGCCCAAAGACAGAGACGCAACTGAGAGATGATAAATAATGTGTTTACCCATAAGGAATATATTAGGTTTCGTTCCCCTAAGCCTAACTGACGCGATGCTCTCTCTCACTCACTAATAGTAACCAGGGACGTAAAATTCAAAATATCTTGCACTAACGTCAGTAGAACAATATTTGGCAAGCATTTATCAACAAGAGTAAACGTTGAGTAATAGTGAGAAAATTAGTCTGATTGGGTTTCAGAGAGAGTACTCTTTGGTAGATATTAAAATTTGTGCTCAAAGTAAAATTTAGTCAGTATCTATATACATGAACAAACTGATAGTCATACAGTCATACATCGTCTTCTACACACTCACTTAATAGAAAACAGATTTATATTCAAGAAGTACCAATTATTTATGTCAACACATACATACATACATACATACATACATATATATATATATATATATATATATATATATATATATATATGTGCCTAAATTAAATATTGGACAAAGGTTCTTTGACGATTGGACATGATATATGAGCATTACAATAATTGCAATGTTATATTTTGTCCCTGGTGGAGGTTTGCATGTAAGAAGAGAAGGGTAAACATTAATCTGGGTGAGGCCAATTTCAGCAAAATAATACAGAAAAAACTTTTGCGCTCAAAAAATCCTCTATCAATGGCACTATTTAAATATGTTCAAGTGTAGTTATCGAGAAACACGTCAGTTTTACACGTAATCGAATGAAAGCAAAGAGTTTAAACAGGTAAACGTATTTTTCAAAAGCAAACAAGATCTGAAGCAAGAACTGCAGACAATAAGTGTTAAAACATTCCTGATAGCTTTTTGTGCGGTCGGATGTAGTCAGACAAAATGAACTTTTGTTTGAATGAAGAAGAAACCTGACCAACTAATATATTGAATAAAGATGGCACCTCCAACGAAGCAACTTTGGGTTATATTTTGAAAAACCCTTCCATGTGACAGAGTTCATTGTCCTACGAAAAAGAAAGATCTTACATTTGTGTACCAAGCACTTATTGTATTACACTTGGTATCATGACTAAACGTTTCCAAAACTTATTGGCTGCAGTTTATTTAGCTTTTTCATCACACACGCACGCACACACACACACGCACACACACACACACACACACACAGGGCACTTCGGCGTGGTGTAATGGTTAGCAAGCTTGACTCGACTGAATCAGTTACGACTGAAAAGTGGGTTCGATCCTCACTAGGGGCCCCATACTCTCGGCCTTGTGCCACATCTAAGCTACGCTTAGAAAATAACCACACATACGCACACACTCAGATATATTTGGTTGTTTAGTCGCACTGATGAGCTGTGATACAACGAAACAGGCCTGTATGCGAATGACATCATATATATATATATATATATATATATATATATATATATATATATATATATCTACGTCGATTCGACGTATGAGGTCAATTCCTAGGAACCGAAAGCCCAACACCAGCACATTAGATTTGATTATAGTGGTGAAAGTTTTGTGCCGAATCAACCACACTTTTTCAAGGGCCAAATACAGAGACATGGTGCACTATTATGGGAGGTGCAGTGGAGTAATGGATAGCGGCTTGGATTGAGGAATCGGAGAGCCGTTCGAATTCCATTTCATTTCACTTCCGTGCTAATACCCTTGGGAAAGGTATGAATCCTCCCTCCAGCTATGGGTAAATAGTAGGACAGACTGGGTTCTATAGCCTTGGATGGCAACTGGTCTAAAACTTTGAATTTAAAATCTGCGGAGGGTCGTTTAGGAACCTTGTGGCATATATATGTATATTTTATAGTATTTTAAATAGAATAAGAAATTACTGTATATTTAAATAAAATCAAAATTAAATAGACAGGCCTTATCTATTCTTTTTAATGAAACTTTCATACATCAGGCTTGATAATTGCGCTTAAGCATGAAACAGACAGTCGCCGTAGGTAGTTGACCTCAACTATATTTTTGTCATATATGAGAGAGAGAGAGAGAGAGAGATAAAGAGGGAGAGAGAAAGAGAGAAAGAGAGAGCATTTCATTCATTGATCGAATGTCATTTCATTAATAAAGTCAGACTATTTCCGGTGGGCTATTTTAATTCGATCCCAATTTAACGATCAATAAAATTGAGATAATCGAAATAATCCGACATATAACACATCTCGATCCAATTTGGAACTTCTCCCAGATTTTATTTATAACCATCAATAAATTCAGTTCTCCATTCATTGCATCAAAAATTTACTTTTGTGTTTGACCGTTCAGGTTAGAATTCATTAATGGATGTATTTTAAACTGACTTTTGTTTCAGAGATTGTCGGGAGTGAAGATGAGAAAAAGACATAAATAAGTATTCAGATATTTGCTGGAAAGATATTCATAGAATATAATAAAAGGAATGTATTGGCACCACATCTTCATTCGAGCATGTTTGATTGAATAATCTAGATATATGTTTGTTTGTTTTTTTATTTTAATACTCTCAAATTCACCAATTTGAAATGATTAAAATAAAAATAGACATAATCTCTCTCTTTCTCTCTTTCTCTCTCTCTCTCTCTCTCTCTCTATATATATATATATATATAGTAAAGTTAATAAATCCATTGGTATATAATCTAAGTGGATCCTAGTAATATAAAATATTAAAACTGATCCACCAAAAGAGTTCAATGTATTTATTATTACAGGGCAAATGATTAAAACAATAAAATCGAAAATTACCGAATGTGGGGAATAAGCTTATTCCAACTGACGAAAAAATAATAAATTTTGTCAGTCTTATTCAACCCCGGTATAGAGTTCGTATCGGAATTAGAAATTTAACTGTGAAAGCTACAAACAAAGAAAGAAAATAAAAAAACGTCGAAAAACTAATATAGAATTTATCCATTTATCAATGTTTCAGTCAGACGAAAAGAACGAGGCAGTTGTCAGGGGAGGGTGGAAGATATTCCTCATAAAGGTGAGAAATTTTATAAAATTAAACCCGGGTATATAAAAATTTTATTAAAATTAAACCTGGATATACTCTTGCTCCTAAATAAAGTCGAGCACTCTAAACAAGAAGAAAATATGGAAAAATAAATTTCGAATTTCTCTGAAGAACATTCCTACACCAACAAAAGGAATATTTTGAGTTATTAATGAATAAAACAGAGGAACTTATACGAAGGATGAGATGGAGAGCTTACTTCTTCCTTAATAAGAATCAACCAAAAACAAAAATACAAAAAACTTACGGTTTTAACAGTAAAAATGCAGCACCATTTATTCATGGTTTGTCCGCTGAAGAAAAGGACCTACTGGAAATAATTAACAACATAAATTTCCGCGACAAGAAAAGCTACTCAGAAACGCCTGGATAAGATTGTAAAGGATATAAATGCTACAGATAAAAATTTTAGTAAAAATCCGATAAAACTGGGAACTTTTTAAAACATCCATAAAAGAATATAACGACCTAATGAATAAAAGACTTGTATAAGAACTACAAAGAAAGCGAATAACAATGACATCAAATACAGTTCGATATCAATACTAGAAGTAAGGAAATCAATTGATAAACTAATGCTCAGTGATAGAGTAGGACAACTAGACCAAAGAGAATGCTACATCACCTTGAAGGACCATAAACCTGATTTTGAGGCTAATCCCACCAAGGATAATTAATCCCACAAGACCGAGATAGGAAAAATAAATAAATGATCCTTGAAAGGGTAAATAAACAAAATAAAAGAAAAATTAGCCTCAAACTGTGGATTAATACAAAGGGAAGTGATAAACTGGTTTGGCCATTTAAAAGGAAAAACAATTCGTACATTAATACAATTTGATATCGATAATTATTACCAATCGATTTCAAAGAACTATTTTCAATGCGTTGGATTTCCAATTCCGCTTTACGGATATTACAGAAGAAGAAAGGAACATTTATTCTGTTAGCAAAAAAATCAGTACTTAACCATAAAGGTGAGGAATGGGTTAAGAATTCTACGACAAATTTGACATCACAATGGGATCAATAGACTCAGCTGAGTCTTCTGATCCATTGGCCTCTTTTTATATTATACAATCTTACAGCACACTATGAAATTAATACAGATGATATTGGTTTGTACAGGGACGATGGGCTAATAGTCATTAGAAACTTAACGAACTTCAAAATAGATAGAATTAGAAAGTTATTATATAAAAGAATTTAAAAGTATGGGCTTAAAAATTACAGTTAGTACTAAAATTAAAAAAAGTAGACTTCTAGATAGTAACTTTAGATCCTAAATAAAATACATACACACCTTTATAAAAACCCAACACCAACTCCTTTATATATACATCCCAAATCAAATCACCCCATCTATAATTAAACATATAATTGTTATCTATAAGTAAACGAATTAGT
Source organism: Acanthosepion pharaonis (assembly GCA_903632075.3). NCBI lineage: Eukaryota > Metazoa > Mollusca > Cephalopoda > Sepiida > Sepiidae > Acanthosepion > Acanthosepion pharaonis. The sequence continues at coordinate 7,926,303 of CAHIKZ030004896.1, read as the reverse complement.
ACAAAATAGCTATTAACAAGATTTTTGATGAGCATATCAATGGCTATAATAAGGCTCAAAAAGATAGTGGCTACAAAACCCCCAAAACTAGCGTATATAAAAATGAAAATGGAAAACATAGAAAAAACAGATGTAGAAAATTATTTGGTATACTCCCCCATATAACCAAATGGTAAAGAACAGATTAGACATAAATTCTCACATTAATAGTCAAGCATTTCCCTTGTGAAAATAAACTAAGTACTATTTTCAATAAAACACACCAAAATTAAGTTATAGCTGTACAAAGAACTTAGAAAAAATCATTAAGAACCATAATGCTAATATCTTAAATAAACACACTACCAAAACCAAAAAAATTTAGACAATAGAAAAATTAAGATAAAACTGATGTAAATAAACAAAACTATGTAATTGTCGAAACCCTCAAAATTGCCCACTACAAAAATAAATGTTGCACTGAATCATTAGTATACCAATGCAATATCTCTTGATTGAAAATCCTGATAACATAAAAAAATATATATAGGTTGCACTAGCCATGAATTCAAAAAAGATTCAACCAACATCAAACTCATTTAGAATAAATAAATATAAAAATCAAACATCTCTCAAAAATATTTCTGGCATCTAAAAGAATCAAATAAAACACCTACAGTAAAATGGAAGTTAATAAGAAGAGCTAGAATTTGTAGATCATTAAACAATTCCGTGTCCTCTATGTATACAAGAGAAACTATATATTACTAAGTTTATAAAAAATAAAAATTTACTGAATCAGAGAAAAATAATATTATATGCCGTCATTGTCAAAAATTTTCCTTAAAATAATATATAAAAAAAAAAAAAAAAAAAAAGTCTATTGAATGGCAGGAAAAATGTTTTAAACTGTTATTTAAAATTGTGGTTAAAACGTATTAAAACATAAACACCGTTTAAAAAATTGTAGTTAAATAAAATGTATCCTAACCGAAACACCTCTATAATAAATGTACTACAAACACTTGAATGAATCCGATAAAACACCTCCTGAAAATGAAATTATAACTAAAGCTAGATGATGTAAAAATAATGTATGACCCATTGTTCTTTGTACATACATATGAAACTTTATTACTCAGGTTACATATTTTAAATAAATAATTTAATTAATAATACATAAAGTTTACTAAATCTGAGAAATGACTTAGATAGTTTTTAGTCTGTGCCATTTATATTACTTAAATATTTAAATATAATAGTTTAAAATTGTAATTTATATATACTTTGTTATGGAAAATAATTATACTTACTATGAGTAATTATCCTTCTGTTATAAAAAGTAATATAGTCAATTAAAACTAACCATGAAAATATTTTAAAATTTTAATGTGGTAATTTTAAAATTGTAATTAAAATTAAAGTTAAATAAAATGAATTTAACCTGTTCTTGGTACATACATATGAAACTTTACTACTTAGGTTACATATATTTAAAATAAATAAATAAATTAAGTAATAAATAAAGTTTACTAAATCTGAGAAATGACTTGCATTAATTTTGTAGTAAGTTCCATTAATATTACTAAAATAATATTTTAAAATATAAAGGTTTAAAAATTGTAATTTACATATACTTGATATTGAAAAATAATTTTACTTACTATGAGTAATATTCCTTCTGTTATAAAAGTAATATAGTCTAATATAACTAACAATGAAAATATTTCAAAAGTTTAAAGTTTGTAATTTTAAAATTGAAACTAAAATTAAAGTTAAATTGAATGAATTCTAACCTAAGTTTCTTTTAAATAATACTACACGCACTAAAAAGAATCCCAAAAAAGCAAATATAGTAAAATAAAATTAATATGAAAATGCCATAAGATGTAAGCTTTTGAATGACCCATGTCCTTTGTACTTACATGAGAAACATTATATCACTAGGTTTATATATATATATCAAAAAAAAAAAAAAAAAAAAAAAAATGTAACCTCATATACATACTTTTAAACTTGAATTAATACATAAAGTTTACTAATTCTGAGAAATGACTTAGATAGTTTTGTAGTCTGGGCCATTAATATTACTTAAATAATATCTAAATTAAAAGTTTAAAATTGTAATTTAAATATAAAAAATAGGAAAAAAATTTTTTACTTACTATGAGTAATTATCCTTCTGTTATAAAAAATATAGTCTAAATTAAAACTAACAATGAAAATATTTTAAAATTTTAAAGTTATAATTTTAAAATTTTAAATTGAAATTAAAATTGTAGTAAAAATAAAATGAATTCTAACATGTTATTTATACATACATATGAAACTTTATTAATTAGGTTACATATATTTGAAATAAATAAATTAATTAATTAATAAATAAATAAAGTTTACTAAATCTGAGAAATGACTTAGCTAGTTTTGTAGTAAGTGCCATTAATATTACTTAAATAATATTTAAATTTAAAGAGAAGAAAATGAAAAAAAAAAAAAAAAAAAAAAAAAAATTTATATATACTTGATATGGAAAAATAATCTTACTTAATATGAGTAATTTTCCTTCTGTTATAAAAAAATATAGTCTATTAAAACTAAACAATGAAAATATTTTAAAATTTTAAAGTTGTAATTTTGAATTTGTAATTAAAATTGTAGTTAAATTGAATGAATTCTAACCTAAATTTCTTTAAATAATACTACGCATTAAAAAGAATCCAAAAATAACACCTATAGTAAAATAAAATTAATATGAAATACCATAACATGTAAGCTTTTGAATGACCCATGTCCTCAGTACTTACATGTGAAATATTATAATAATAGGTTTATATATAAAAGAAAAGTTTACTGAATCAGTGAAATTAAGTAACCATTTCTCCTGTCATAGTCATATTCATAAAAAAAAAAAAAAAAAAAAAAAAAAAAACAACCTCATATACATACTTAAACTTAATGTTAAAAAAATCCTACATAATATAATGGATTCTAATACATTTAACTGTTCTTAAAAAAGAATATAGTAAAATAAAAATTAAAAAGGAAAATATTTCAAATCGTAGTTAAATAAAAAGTATTGTAAAAAAATCTTTAATTTTAAAAAGATGACGTTGAAAATTTTTACCGTTAACAATTTTTTTTTTTTTTTTTTTTTTAATTCAGACGACATCCATTCAACCGACGTCAGGTTTCAGTGTAAAATACATCCTCACCCCTTACCAAAATGTAGCTAATAACTGATACAATGATACTGTCATAAGGAAAATCTAGACACCCTGTGTTCAATTTGAGTAGAATATTCTGTAACCATGGAAACGTGATTTAGCTGTGTATTTAAAACCCGGTAAATTTAAAAATTACTCCAAAATTCGCTTGAAGATGAAATAGAACTAATATTTTAATTTATTTGCAAAAATAAAATTAGGGTTTTTAGCTTCTATTTTTGAAAACATGGTTGGAACTGTGTAAAGAAAAATAACCATATTTTAAATCAATTAATTTATAATATATATATATATATATATATATTGACCTAAACGTACGTAAACAATAAAAAAAACTAAATAAAGTTTTTTTTATTGAATACATATATATACTATATATATATATTATAGTCAACGTGTGTTTGACTATACTATTCAGTGATTGCTGAGGTTTGATGATGTTCGATGATGCCATTTGACAATTCCCAAAATTATCGTAATATTGCCTGTAAATAATACTGAGATATGTGAGAAAGGAAAAAATATAAAAACAGATGAAACTGAATAAGGATTTATTCAAATTAAATATAAATTAAATTTTTATTTCGCGCGTTGATTAGATGCAACGCTCTGAGATAAAAACACGTCGCCCCATCTGCCTTCCTTCTAAATCCTACAACATGCAGTTAACACTAATTGGTAACTAACGGAGAAATTTTACTAATAAACTTTCAATGATATCTACTCCCTTTTGTGGAAAAAGCCAAATAGATGATTGTAAATTGTGTGGGTCTAAATATTCTTTATGTATATTTATTTTAACTGATACATGCATGAAAAAATACATTTTCTATGTCTTTCCTAATTTTATTTTGATTTTAAATATGTTTTTTTTGTTGTTTTCATGTTTTTTTTTGTTTTTGTTTTTAAGTTCACCCCTTATAGTCTATTTTGAGAAATGAGTCCAAGAGACCTTTCACCTATAAAACTTATATAAAAGTTAGAAGCTAATACATAAAAATGCAAAAATTCAAGGCTGTTAATGAATTTTTATCATTAAAAAAAGCAAGGCAATAATTTAGCCACTAAGACGTAAGGGTGTCTGAGTTTGAGAATTGTCATTATTAAGAAGAGGGAACAATAAAAGAACAGGAATTATAAAAACAGAAGATGAAAATTTTATATTGCATTTAAATTTTTTTAAGATCAAAAGGTGACTGGATGGCAAGAAACTAAAAACATTTTCGCTTAAAACGAGATAAGAAACTTTTTCATAGAACTTATGGTTACATCTATCAATTATTGTACAATCTAGTGTACATTTAAATATGTAAATTTTTTTTAAATTTGAAAATAATGACTCTTGTCTAAAATAGACGGAAAGCCAAAATATTTAGATCACAATGACAAGATCATCATTAAAATGAATCCTTTATTTATACTGGGTTTATAAGGTAATGATTTAAAATCAATGATCATCACCTATAAAAACATAGACATAGAGAAAGGTTTAAATGGTTCGGAAACCACTGTGAAGACATTGAATCAACGGACTGTTCAAAAGATGGAAAATTGGTTCCTTGTGTCGCACTAGAAAAGTCTTTATCAGCCACATGAAGAAACTTAGAATCTAACATGGAATACTAAGAATATATGGTCAGATGAATCTGCGATTTGCTAAAGTCCTCGACAAAAAATAAAATATTTATACTCCTACAATATCAGAAAGAAAAATATAAGAGAGATGGATATACAACATTGTTTAACACATTAGGAACACCGTTTGATAAAATACTACACTTTTGCTTGAGGTGATTGTCCGGGGTTTTTATTAGTGAAACCATTAAATAAGTATTCAGATATTTGCTGGAAAGATATTCATAGAATATAATAAAAGGTTTATTGGCACCACATCTTCATTCGAGCATGTTTGATTGAATAATCTAGATATATGTTTGTTTGTTTTTATTTTAATACTCTCAAATTCACCAATTTGAAATGATTAAAATAAAATAGACATAATCTCTCTTTCTCTCTCTCTCTCTCTCTCTCTATATATATATATATATATAGAAAAAATAATAAATCCATTGGTATATAATCTAAAAGGATCCTAGTAATATAAAAATAAAAATTAATCACCAAAAAGAGTTCAATGTATTTATTATTACAGGGCAAAATGATTAAAACAATAAAATCGAAAATTACCGAATGTTAGAATAAAGAAAAATTTCAACTGACGAAAAAATAATAAATTTGTCATCTTATTCAACCCCGGTATGAGTTCGTATCGGAATTAGAAATTTAACTGTGAAAGCTACCAACAAAGAAAGAAAATAAAAAAACGTCGAAAAACTAATATAGAATTTATCCATTTATCAATGTTTCAGTCGTTTATGTAAGAACGAGGCAGTTGTCAGGGGAGGTGGAAGATATTCCTCATAAAGGTGAGAAATTTTTATAAAATTAAACCGGTATATAAAAAATTTTATTAAAATTAAACCTGGATATATATATATATATATATATATATATATATATATATATATATATATATATATATATATATGCATTGAATCAAACGTACGTAAACAATAAAAGTTAACTAAATAAAGTTTTTTTTATTGAAACATATATCACTATACATTGCGATAGAGTCAACGTGTTGTGACTGTACCGCAGTCAGTGACGTGCTGAGGTTTGATGATGTTCGATGATGCCCGGTGACAATTGCCCTAAATCTCAAGTAGTCGGTGCCTGTAGGGCCTAGTACTGAGATATGTGAGAAAGGAAAAATATGTAAAAACAGATGAAACATGGAATAAGCACTTTATTCAAATTAAATATAAACTAAATTTTTATTTCGCTCTTTGATTAGATGCCCACCCGAGATGCTCGGGGCCGTCGCCCCGTCTGCCTTCCTTCTAAATCCTACAACATGCAGTTAACACTAATTGGTAACTAACTTAATGAGAAATTCTACTAATAGGCTTCATGATATCTACTCGTAAAAAAATGGAGGTCGGAAGCCAAATCAGATGATGAAAATTGTGCTGGGTCTAAATCACTTAATTCTATATTTATTTTATGTGATCCATGCATAAAATATACATTTTTTTAAATTCTTTCCTAATTTTATTTTGATTTTAAATACCCGTTTTTTTTTTGTTGTTTTTTTTTTTTTTTTTTTTTTTTTGTTTTTTCTTACCGCTTGGCGTCTATTTTCTGAAATGAGTCCAAGAGACCTTTCTGCGTATAAAACTTATATAAAAGTTAGAAGCTAATACATAAAAAAGCGAAAATGGCGTGTTCTGATGTATTTTTTATCATTATACCACAAGCAAGGCAATAAAGCCACTAAGACGTAAGGGATTACTGAGTTTGAGAATACATTATTAAGAAGAGGGAACAATAAAAGAACAGGAATTATAAAGACAGAAGATGAAAATTTAACATTGCATTTAAATTTTTGAAGATCAAAGTTGACTGGATGGCAAGAAACTAAAAAAGAGTTTCACAAGCGAAAAGTGTGAGATAAGAAACTTTTAGCATAGAACTTATGGTTACATCTATCAATTCCAACTATACAATCTAGTAGTACAATTAAATATGTAAATTAAATTTAAATTTGAACAAGGGAATGACTCTTGTCTAAAATATAGACGGAGAAAGCCAGAAGATGGAGATCACATCAGCAAGATCATTGAGTAATATTGAAATCCATTAGCTCTCTCCACAAATTATAACAATGATTTAAAATCAATGATCATTTTCTTATAAAAACATATGCGACACACAGCAAGGTGCGGGTAATTCGGCAACTATCACATATTCTACGAGACTGTTCACAAAGAGTGAAGGGTTCTTTTAATGTGAGAATATGATATATAAATGTTTATCCAAATGTAATGAGAACGAAAATAATGTAAATTCTAACGTTCACAGCATTAGGCAATCGAATGACAAAGTGGGAAACACTGCTATGTCACGCATTTCGAAAAGACTGAAAGGACTTAATCAGGCTAAGCGTTACTTAGAACGATTACTTCATTACTTATGTAAAAGTAAAAATAGTCTTTTCCTGGCAATAATATAAGTGACACATGGCTATAAAAAAGGCACTGTTGATTATTTCCAACTTATTTGTTTAAATAATGCACTGGCTATTGTTTGTGTCACGTGGCAATAGCTGTAAGTAATATGATGCACTAAAATAAGTAACCAAGTAATCGTTTTAAGTTCTCTGAATATATATATATATATATATATATATATATATATATATATATATATATATATATATATATATATACATACACACACACACACACACATACATACATAATTCCAGCAATAAATACATTACTTTTTTGTCTGATAAAGTCTTTTTAGAGGACGAACTTACAAAGTTTTTTGTACCTTGTTATTCAATTTGATTTTTAATCCAATATTTCTTAGACATTATTATTATTATTGAATTGTGTTATCCAAACAATACAGGGTAACTCTGCTTTCACTCTCACGATGAAACAGGAAGCAATTTTTAACGCCAGTCAACAGTAATGACTTCATTGATGATTGTTCTATTTATTTTATTTTTATTGTTTTAATCTATGGCTTGTAAACAATCCATTGGGTCGCTGGTTCTATCATTGTCCAGTTATACAATACCAACTTTTTAAATCTTGTGAAACGATAGCGCATTTAAAGTCACCGATAAAATATTCATCTATCTATTGTGGCAATTGGTTATTCATAAAAAAACACAAGTCAACAAAGTGGATATACGCGTATCGGAAAGAGGTAGTTTTAAAAAAAATATGGGATTTATAATTTAATCTGTGTTAACCTGTCTATAGTCAGAAAAAAGACCAATCTTTTAATTCAGTAATTACTGGAGGTATTTAATTTATTTATCTGAATAAAAATTATGAATTGTGTCTTAGACTTATTAAATTTTTTTTTTTTTTTTTTAGCGTCTAAGGGAAGAAACTCCTACACACTTATGTGTAAATTTTAAGTATAATGAAATTTGATGCGTATGTGGAGGTTTCTATCTGTGTGTGTGTGTTTATCCGATTTTAATAAAATCGATTCCATCAATAAACCCGTTATTTGCCTGAAGATGTTCTTTCTCATTACGTCACTAATGAGTTTCTTCTCTCTTGCCATTCATTTATCGTGTTTTAGTTTTCATTGTTGTACTTATTGGAACAGAGTTTTTACGTTTTCCTATTCAGTCACAATAACAATATATAGATCGACTCTAATTCAAGTCGTAATTCTATCATTAAAAATTCTGTTAAAAATACAAGCGTCTGGCATTTTGCACTAAAAGTAGTAATTTGATTCATTCTTGAATCTTGCTTGATAGTCTTGAAATATTTACAAAATAATGTGCTTTTATCCCCACCGACAAAAATCAGTGATTCCTTAAGTATGGGTGTATAAGTTTCAGGACGTAGGCGATCATAATTCTCCACAAGTTTCATTCTTTTCTTTAATATCTATATATTAGAAATTTGAATAGTGTAATAATAATAATAATAATAATAATAATAATAATAATAATAATAATAGACTCGAACACAGAATTTTTAGAATGGTGACGTAAACAGAAAGAAAAATATCAAAATAAAGAAGGCAGTCAAATTTAATTTTAGATTCTGTAAAAAATCAAAACAGATGACCAACTATTGCAGAAAAGATATGGATAAAGGTGAAACAACGCTGGCAAGACAAACCTCTTAATATCCTCAATGTTGAAAAGGGTACTCATCGTGTTTGGTAAACAAAGCAAAATGAGACACTCGGAATTTTCAGGCAAATATCATACAAATAATGTGGATCCAAATGCAGGTTCTGTGACAAATAAAGAAACAATAGACCATCTAATCAGGATGTTCTATACTTGCCCCAAATGAATAAAAAATCGTCACGATAAGACTGAAACTGGACAATGTGCAAACACTTTGGAAAATGTACAGAACATCGAGTTACAGAAAAGAAGATGTCACCATTCTATGGGATTATACCATCCACACAGACAGAAAAATTGAATGCCCGGACATTGCCTTGCCTACTAATTGATATGGCTTGTCCAGCGGATTGTAACATAGCAACCAAAGAATTTGAAAAAACTATCAAAATACAAAGGCCTGAAATTGAAAAAAAAATGTGGAAATTGAAAACAAGAATAATACCAGTGGAATTGGTTATAAAAAATGGAACAAAACAACACATTGAAAGAATCCTGGAAACCCCAGCTTAAGACATACAGAAAATTGTCTTATTAAGTACAGCACACACACTAAGGAGAACTTTGTCTATGTAACGCTAGCAACTTCATCGGAGATAAAAAAAAAAAAAAAAAAAATTAACATGAAATGTGGCCATAACAACACACCACGACCTGCCTTAGGTCTTTCCGCAGACTTGGTAGGTAGTGTGTCCTGGAAATAATAACTCTCTCCAAATTTTTAGAATGGTGACGTATATCAAAAGTCAAATGTAATTTTACACCATGAACAGAAAAAGGAAGAGGTCTTATCCTCAGTGAAGGGTATGTGTTTGGTAAACAGCCGTTCGTCAAAAAACATCGAGAATAAAGAAAAGACTGAAGAGGGTAAAAAGAAATGAAAAGTAAATCTAACACTTTGACGACACCAAGGCCCTAAAAGATTATTGGGATTGGTTGACGAAAGGCGAAGTGAAACGTGAGACTGAAAGGCTAAAATCAAGCCCTGGATGCTAACTCTCTCCGGAAGTATATCTATAAAGTAGCTTAAGTTTTTCATATACGCCGTTCGTCAGGCTTAAATAAATCTAACGAGCGGCGTAAAACTTGAAGTCGGAAGATAAGCTTTTTGAACTTTTATTTATGTAATATTATATATATATATGTGTGTGTGTGTGTGTGTGTGTGTGTGTGTGTGTGTGTGTGTGTGTGTGTGTGTGTGTGTGTGTGTTTTGAATTTATTTTATTTAAATGTTATTTTTGACCGATACTCATATTCGAGTAGAAGGTCTATTTTTTAAACAGTATTTTTTATCCAAGTACATCTACCGGCCTGAATATTCGAGAAGTTTTGTCAGAACATTATGCGCCCTCCGGCATATGTTTTCTGACAAGTTTTCTCGAATATTCGTATATAAAAATATATGATACATATACTTATATGCATACGCACATTCACAAGGATGCATATATTATCTATACATCCCGCCACGCACACACACACACACACACACAGACACACACACGTGTGTGTGCGCGGGGAGGGGGCTGTGTGTTTGCGCGCGTGCGTAATGTCTGGTCGCTTGTATATCAGTTTGCCTGTCTGCTACGGCGTCTAGCCAAGCCATATTGTAGACGCCTGCTCAGGAACATTTGTGTTTGTTCAACACCTACAGACCCCCACCTGTCGTTTATACTGCAACTATGCTAAAGTGGACCTAAGATACAGTTTCTGAGAGTGTGCGCATTCCATTATCTTGTATAATCAACAAGGGCAGTACGATCAAATCTTTAGTCAAAATGACTTGTGACTTCGTACTAACACAACCATCGAAGGCTCCCATATAGTTCCGTCTACCCAATATTAGTCACAATGCTTGGTATTGTTTTCAGGCACTTTCCAAAGGGGCTACTAGGATCGCTTCTCCCAAGCTTGGTTAGCTGTCTTTGTTTGCGGCATATCAACACCTCTATGGGTTATTTAATGCCGAAATCTAAATATTTTATACACAATTTTTATTTACTTATTTTTATTTTTTATTTGTTTGGATAATAATAATTTACTAAGACAAGTCTTACTAATTAACCCATAGATAGAGAGAGGAAGAGGTGAATTCATACCTTTCCAAAGGATATTTGCGAGTTAGTGAATATAATGAACTCAATGGGAATTGGAACTCGGCCCTCCGAGTAATAATTCCGAGCCATTATCCACTACACCACCCGCACACCCAAGCTTACAACACCTTGTATTCCCAAGCAGACACCCATCTAAGTACTGGCTAGGCTCGACGTTGCTTAACAAAGGTGTCCGTACGGAAACCGGTGTTTCAACGTGATGGAGCCAAAAAACCTATGGTTGAAAGTCGAACATTCTAACCACACCTGCCAATATATATATATATATATATATATATATGTGTGTGTGTGTGTGTGTGTGTGTGTGTGTGTGTGTGTGTGTGTGTGTGTGTGTGTGTGTGTGTGAATAAATACAGCTTTATGTTATGCTATATTTATCGGTTAAAGGGCTCGGTATCAGATATAGAGCGTATGTAAATATAAAAGTGAACATTGAAGTCAACACCCAGAGGCGACAGGCTGTTCCATGCTAAACGCAATCGTCAGGCCATGCTCTATCCCTGATATTGAACACTTTAACCCATAAATATAACATACTTTAAAATTATATTTCTTCATATGTATATATATGTGTGTGTGTGTGTGTGTGCTAAGAAGGTCATATACATGCATATATGTGTATGTGTGTGCATATGTGTATATATGTGTGTGTTAAGAAGGTGACATATATATATATATGTGTGTGTGTGTACGTGTGTGTAAATTGTGTGTGTGTGTATATATATAAGCAATATATATATATATATATATATATATATATATATATATATTATATATATTATATATATTATTTATATATTATATATTGGAAAGCGCTCAGTGATAGAGCTAACATATTTAGTTGAATTGATGTGAGTTTTTGACCTGGGTTTCACGCTATTTGCGATCGTCAGACAAACTCAATCGTAAATAGCGTGAAACCCAGTGTCACAATCTCACATCAATCCAACTAAATATATATATACTGATTTTCCAAGCGTAGCTTAGGTGTAGCACAAGGCCGAAAGTATGGTTCACCCAGTGTTCTAGCAAGACAAACTTGCTAAACATTACACCGCCTAGAAGTGTGCAAACTAAATACATATATATATATACACACACACATATATATATATATATATATATATATATATCTGTATCTTATAAATAGACATATTTCTTCTTGGGAACGGTAGTAACTTTTCTGCGATTTTGTATTCAAAAACCTTTTGCATTCTGAAAGGAACTCATTGCCCCACAGAGGCAACAGAGCCCAGTCTACCCGACGAATTTATCCATAGTTGTGGTTGAGGAAGAAGCGATGGATACATACCTTTCGCAAAGTCAACGCAACAACCCCGACCCTATTTGGAATTCATCTTGCCAATCGCGTTTTCAGCGCCGATAACAGTTGCACTACCCTCAGATTAGATTTTTAGACTACCTAACATTTAAAATGATTAAAATAAATATTTTTATGCTTATTTGTTGCGTATATATTTGTAATTACTGAAGAAAAAGTTAAAGGCAGAGACAACGAAAGAGATTAAGTTGTGAGATAGACATTTATTGTGTAAAATAAATGCTGGGTCTTTTCTGTTGATTCAGCCCAAAATATTAATTCACCCTAAAATAAAAAGAATTTATATTTACTAAAATTCACACCAAATTCTCCCAGAGCGATGGCCTTCCATTGCACTCCAGTTGAGTTGACCTTTGCGATCGTCTCAAATGTTGGGGATTCGGTTGCGTTATTTCTAAGTGTGGGGTATGCATAGCGCTCATCCCGATAAACAAGCCAAAAACAAATTATTTTTCTTTTTTCTTTTTTTTTAAATTGTAAAATTTCCTTATAAGTACATCGAATATCATCCGCCTTTACGAAATGTGAATAACTCCCTGATTTTTTATATTTTTTCATTCTGAGTCGTTACGAGGCAAGCTAAACAAATTTTGATTTAAAATTTATAATTTCGAAAGAGTACCAGAAATTTAATAAAAAAAAAAAGCAAAAAACTTTGATTTAAAATTTATAATTGGGGGGGGGGCGAATTAACAGAAATGATCCTAAATGCTTCTTTTTTGCTTTCATCATTTTTCTGACTTATTGATGTACTTACGTGTATGTGTGTGCGTTATAAAAATGATTGTTTTATAAAGAGATTTAACGCAAAGAGTAACACATTTCCTTCAATCAAATTCTAAAATTTGTTACTGGTGAACTTTCACATCGGTCAGATACTTCCAAATTTCAACATTTTTTTCTTTGCGCATTTAAAAAAGAAAGAAAAGGTTTACAAAAACATAAAAATAAAACATGAAGGCTTCTTTGAGCATGCGTTTTACTTGTGCGGCGAAAAATACACTTTATTTGCAAAAGTATAAATGTGTGGGTGAGAGCAGATTATTTATCTTGTCTCAATTATCGTAATTATCAACAGAATCGAAAAATGAAGCTTTGTCAAATTCGAACTAACCATGATTACACGAAACTTCTTTAGCTGAAGAATTGGCAACCAACCAAGGCAAAGGAAGAAGTCTTATCTCATCGAGAGTTTATTGAATATTTTAATTTAGATTAAATTAAAATATCCATTACTTCATCCTGAAAATACTGGTAACTGGCTTACAGTATGACGTTGAGTTTGGAACATAAAATACCAACATTTTTAGAATTAAAAAAGTTTCAAATGTCTCACTCAAATAATAATCCTTCTTAATCTTCCCTCTTAAGAAGTATAGCATATCTTCTCCAGTTGGCAATCAAACAATATCAACCTATTTTATTGGTATTTTTAACCTCCACACTAGAGCAGATAGGACAAAATTATATTTAACATACATGTGAGTTTTCTTTTATGTACAGTGTCCCCCTCTGCAATTATGGCTCCCAACAACTTCCTAGCCTTAGTCCGCGTTTAAATAATGTAAATAATGATAACTCCTCATCCTATAAATTACTATCCTTCAATGTTTGCCTTATTACGACCCCTCCCATCTTCTTTCGTTAGGTAGGTTACACGCTGTTTCCCTCGGCTCCTCTTAGCTTCGATGTCATGTGAGTGTCAGCTTTTTCGAGCCCTCTTTCCTTATTATGCATCCCAGAAATTTCAACTTCCTCGTTGTTCACAAGCTCCATTCATGTATTTTCAGCATCCTTCTGTAGAAGCATATCTCTGTAGCATCAAGTGACCTCTTCATCTGTGAAGAGATTGTCCAGCATTCACTACCATATTGGAAGTTTGAAATAGCAGTTTGACACTCTTTTCTTTGTTTCTGATGAAATTATCCTGTTTCTTAACACTTTGTTTAGCTTTTGGAAAGATTTCGTATTTTACCCAGTCCCCTTGGCCTTATACTGCAAAGACGTTAATGTAACCCACGACTTTCCCAATTTGCAACAAAATGCTGTCTCGGAGTTGGAATTTTCAGCAACCGAGTTAACTCTTCATTTATATCATGTTTCCGAAAATGAATTCTTACCCAAACGATCGGTAAATAATTTTTTTAAGATGATGGCATGAATATTATCTCAGAAAGAATAAAATCATTGACATTTTTTCGTAAAGTACAGTTAGGCCTTATCTCAAAATGTATGATTCATAAGTCTTAAAGAATATGATAATCCTACTTACCTTTGCTCCAATCTGATTACCGCATTGTCCAGCCTGCATATGAACAATTTCTCTCATTTTGACAACGGTTGTTTGTATCAGGAATAGAAGTGAATTTCTGTTAAAAGAAAATTTGCTGGTGATCTTCCCTCTTGGCAAGAGAAACCAAAAAAGTCCTTTCACTCCGATTTCGTCATCTTATATATGTGCTTAATACGCCAAAATTTCTACCGTGTCTGAACACATCTCATAAAGTTTATGGATCTCATCGTGTGACAATTCCCCCCTTACTCTCCTAAAGCCGGCTTAATTTTTGGTTAGCGACGAGAAACTCTAACGACAGATAGCAGTATCTATATATTACTACGCCCCCATAAGCCTACGCACGGAAATGAACACAAGAGTTTTTTATAGATACACATGTTGATAAAAATACGTATATATATTTAAATGTGTATAGTGTTTGTCTCGAAGCAGAAATACTGGGGGATTTTAGAAGTTTAGAGTTAGGATTTTGAATGTTAATATTCAAGTCGATTATTTTGAAGGTTTGCCATAATACAGATTTTCTATCTTATTTTCCCATATTTACATTTTTTATTTCAACACTAAGACAATATTCATGCGCATGTGTGAATGAGTGTAATCCATCGGGAACTTTATAGGGTCTTCAAATAAAGAATAGATCGATAGAAAATGAGATTAATTCCTTTTCTGGTGGATTGAATTCGATAAATTGATCAATCAAATTCTTTGAATTCCTTTTACGTGCAACCATGTATCTGTATCTTTTCACACACACACACACACACACACACACACACACACACACACACATATATATATATATATATATATATATATATATATATATGAAAATTCTCCGATTTAACCAGGAGAGAAGACAATATTTATGAATATATATATATATATATATATATATATATATATATATATATATATAGGTATTACATTCAAAAAATGTTTAAACGTAATATCCTATAATAAAGAATATTGCTCTACTATTGGATTGTATTTTAAATTAATGTCATGAACGTTTGAATATATATTCGATTCGTTCTAATTTCATATATATATATATATATATATATATATATATATATATATAACGAGTTCGATCCCCACTGGGTGGTTTCTACTTTCGGCCTTGTGCTACATCTAATCTATGGTTAGTAAATCGCTATATATATATATATATATATATATATATATATATATATAGTGTGTGTGTGTTGGGGCAGTAGATCATTATTTAAACATATATTCTTAGATATAACAGACAATGAATGTCTAAACTTCGTATGTTAGTTTTAATTTTTGATGAATTTTGTATTTTTTATTAAGCTGTTCCTTGATCTGAGCTTTCAACTCACATGAGCCATCTTCAGTGTGGTTATGCGGATATAACTATATATATATATATATATATATATATATATATGTGTGTTTGTGTGTGTGTGTGTGTGTGTGTGTGTTTTATATATATATATATATATATATATATATATATATAGAGAGAGAGAGAGAGAGAGAGAGAGACTCCAACATTCTCTTGAGGATGAAATGCAACTAATGTCTTTAATTTAATTACAAAAATTAAATTCGAAGCTTTTAGCTTCCATTTTTGAAACATGGTTAGCGAAATGTGTAGCGAAAAAAACATATTTTAAATCAATTAATTCATAATATTAATGGTCTGTAAATTTACATTGAGCACTATTTTGTAAAAATAAAAATATCTATAAGAACACCGGATTATATATCTTACTGTTCTTTCTTTTTATTTATTTATATATATATATATATATATATATATATATATATATATATATATATATATATATATATATATTAAACTTGTATATATATGTATATATATACTAAACTTGTGCGAGAATATATATATAAGGGGACATTAAAAAAATTTATAAAAATGGACAACACCGAGCGGCGACAGTCTGTTGTGAGTTGTATTTTGGCTCGACTATTTATATATGCTTGCCAATGGTGCATTATAGGTAAAAGGTCTGTTGTATCATTGTGTGGTCGATAACGGTTATGTTTCAAATTAATGTAGAGGCTATTGAGTAGAAATAATTGTGGTTCCGAGTGCAGTAATTTGTAAAATTGATCTTAAACTGCACAAATATTTTTAAAAAGCTGGAGATACCAAGCAATTTAATCTCTTAAGAATAAATGCTTATTTCAAGAGATTCCTTTATTATTTTCCTGTTTTCAAATTTCATGACCAATTTTACTCCAGAATTTTAGTTATTCTATAAGTGCGCGTTGAAGTAAAAAAAAAAAAAAAAAAGGTTGGTGAACACTGTATTAAAGTAATACTAACCAAATATTAATAATGGTAGACATCAGTATATTATATACACCGTAAATAAAGAAAAAAATTCTTCTTCAAGCAACTCTTTAAAAACGCGCTGATAATTTAATTTTGTTCACATAAATTCTTATGTGAACAAAATTAAATTATCAGCGTGTTTTTAAAGAGTTGCTTGAAGAAGAATGTATCTATTATCTTAACTTTTATCACTCTGCATTATTTACAAATATGACTTCCCCAAGGCCGTGTCTGACAAGTGCAGTAGTCTTGTTCTCGATTTCCGTTATGATTGGTTTTACTGTTACCATAGCAGGATATGACAACACAGAAATGAATTTCAAATATGCTGTTGTTTGGGAATCAGAGTTGCTTGCAATAGAAGAACAAACCTTTTGGTAAACAAAATTACTTCCAGAGAATTAAAGCTTAAAGTAAGACGTCAATCCTCCTGAGGGATGTTAACTGAAATAATATTTGTACAGTATAGAATCAATTTTATTTCATCATTTCAGTTGTTTAGCAGTTGCAATGGTGATGAAGCAAAATTAAGATGACTGTCGATAGGACTGAACACATAAATTCAGATTTACGCCTTTTCCCCAATAACTAAAGGATTAATAAGAGTAGTCATTAATTAGAACGTTAATTAGACTGTTAATTAATGTTAGCGAATTAGACATTAATAAGAAGTGGTATCGGTCATAAATTCCAGACTGGCAGTTTACGTCTTTTATATCCAGAAAGTGATTGAAATACCCTATAAATCCTAAGAACTGTAATATTTAATTTGTATTCAGCAGTCGAAATAGGCACCTTTGTCGGGTAGTCTTGAAAAGCGTGGAAGCCAAAGTGAATAATCACATTGGAAAAAACAATTTAAATCGAGTCATCTTGACAACTGTCTGCATTTCTTTCTTCTTTAATCTTATCATGAATACATTAGAACCACGAGTAATTAGAGCTGTTAACACGACACAGACTCTTGATTCGCTTTACCTCCATGTCGACCATTGAAAAGTAAAAGAACGATGTCGCATGATTCCTGGATTCGGCGACATGCCTCGTGACTGAAATACCACCGATATTTTCATATTCGTGTTTAAGACTTGGTCAAAACCAGAATATCGTATGCTGATCTTCTAAGCAGGTCTTAACGATCTGGAAGATTGTGCCAGGCTTACCTTCTTACTGCTATTCCTGTCATTTTTAGTCTTTTACTCTACGAAGCTAAACTTTGTAAGATTGATCTCTAAGCATACACTCGCCATTATTCTATCGGTCTTTTTATCTGTTTATATTGAACTGGATAACATTTTAGTTGAATTTTATACGCATACTAAAGATAAATTCGATTATCCATCCATTTATGCATTTTTTAAATCATTTCACCCCAAATAACAAGGTCTAAAGCCACTAAGACGCAAGGGATTACTGAGTGTTAGAGAATATGAGAAAAAAACTATTAAGGAGGGAGAGCTGGGAGAGAGAGTAGAAGAACAGGAATTAAGAAGACAGAAAATAACGATTGACATTGCATTTAAATTTGACTGTGAAGCAAGAAACCAGAAAATAGTTCCACAAGCGAGAAGTGTGATAGAAGAAACTGTTAGCATAGAACTTACGGCTACATCTAGCCATTTCGACTGTAAAATGATGGGACCTTGCCGCCAATCTAGTACTGCGCTTAAATTCATAAAGTCTAAGTACCATAGAGGAAAGTTCATCCAAACAATTACCATAAAAATATTTATAAAAAAAAAAAAAGAAGGCGCAAGGAAACTAAATTACGGCGTGACGCCAGGTCAGGACCAATAACATTGCAGATTCCTTTTTGGATTTTATCAATCTCTAAATATAGCAGGAGCACAAGACCAGATTCATAATTGTTAAAATCTATCGTGTTTTCGTTTTGCAGACATAGTATCTACTCTTCGTACCTAACCATCTTTGTACAGCTTTAGATGATCGAGTTTTGAATTGTTATTCTTCTTCTAGACTGTGCTGCTATTTAACTCAAACCTCAATTTATTTATATTGAACAGGATATCCTTTGAGTTGAATCTTATACACATTCTAAAGGCAAATACGGTTTGATTATTCGATTATCTAACCAAGCATTTTTAATCATTTCACCCCAAACAAGGCATAAAGCCACTAAGTCGCAAGGGTTTACTGAATGTGAGAGAATATGAGAAGAAAAAAAAACATTGTTAAGGAGAGAGAAGAATTAAAAGAACAAGAATTAAAAGAACAAGAATTAAAAGAACAAGAATTAAGGCAATAGATAACGATTGATATTGCATTTAAATATTATTAAAAAAATAAACATGTCGCCTTTCCGTTACTTTGGTACGTCATAAAATTGTCCATTTTTTTACTCTCACTGATTTTTACGACCTAAAGAGTTATTATTGATTCGCTTAAATGTTACCTTTTGATCACCAATGAAGATGTTATCAAAAACAAATTGGAAGAAATAAATGCCTCATAAGTTACATGTTTCTTTGAATGAAGAAATTTTCTACTTCTGTTATTTAGGGTGAATTATTTCTTTCAGATTTTAAATGTTTATTTTATAAGCACAATCCAAGAATTGTAACTGACACTCCATTAAAGGGCGATTTCTTAATAGGCTCCTAAATTTATTTGCTTTTTTTATGGCCTATCAATCTTTTGCAGATTATTTAATGCCAGAAAATATTTTTAGATTTTTTAGAACTTGGCGAGATAATAATGATTTACTGATACAAGTCCTAATAATTAACCCATAGCGAGGTTGAGAAAAGGTGGATTTGTACCTTTCCTAAGGGTATTTGCACATAAGCGAATATAAAAACCCAACTGGAATTAGAACTCGGCTCTTCGATGTCCAATTCCGAACCGTTATTCATTGCATCACCCGCACATCCAAGCTTATTATACCTGTTATTCCCAAGCGTTTACCCATCTAGGTACTGACCAGTTTCGACGTTGCTTAACTTCAGTGATTGCACAAGAGTCGGTGTTTCATTGATATAGCCGTAAGCCTAAAATAATTCCTGTTAATGAAGTGTCAGTTTATTACTTGCTTAGGAAGCGTTTGTCTAAAAAGAAAAGTTACAAGCTTCGAGAGGTGGAATCAGTACATATCAGTTGCCAGGAACAACGAGATTATCGGATTAACGATATCACTTGGTGGGATTTGTTCGCGCGAACTTGTCTGATATCATGGCCAGTGCTTTATATCTATCTTTGACTCAACATTTTTAAATCATCAATACTTTTACTAGTACAGAAATTAGATTTAGTGGGTACATTTATCCAATTCTTTGATGCTTGGTCATATGCACACCTATCGAGATCTACCAAATACGTTACAATATTTAATTCTTTGTAAACATGTGTTTATATACTTCAGTTATTCAGACTACAAATGAATCAATTGGACACATAGTTTGAGTTACTCAAGACTTTAATGATTTACTCATAGGCTTAAACGCAATATTTAATGCTGGAACAAAAGCCAATATTGAGATTTACATTATATATTTACTTTAGTGTTATTTCTTGTTGATATTTTAGATCGCACAAACCACACATGCATTAATACAGAGAATAATACCTGAATATAGTATCAATGAATCGAGTTCAAATTTAAATTCAAATATGATTCAAATTAAAAAAAAACAACCCTACAGTTTCATTGCACTGCTTTATCCATATAGAGCAATAAGATAAAAATAGTTAAAAAAAAAAAAAGATATTTGCAGCACCTCCCTTCAAATAAAGCAATACAAAAAAACAAATCCTAGTATAAAGACAGCCTTAAATGGTGATGGTCAAATTAAGCGTTTCCATGCAGGAAACATTCGGTATTTATTGAGCAAACATCTAAAATTATTTTCTGTTGAAATTTATAAAATCTTTTTCTTAAAACCTTTTTTCGGGAAATTAGACTTCTCAAATCTACTCCTATCGTTCTTTTCAGTACTGATGGGAGTTTCCTTCTTAATCTTTTCTGTAATTTAGTATGGAAAGTCAATATCTTATTATATCATTATTTTCCCTTCCAGCTACATGTGCTTGTTTCTTGCTATTGTTGCTGGTAAAAGTCTTCAAATATTGTGGTCATTTTATTTGGTCAAAGAATTTCTGATTCTGTGGTGCCAGATCTGGTGAAAGGTTGTATTCTTTTGCCCGACGCCATGCATGGCATCCATTTGACGAAGCTTTTTTTTTTAATGGGTATCACCCCAAGCGAAGCAGTACAGCCAAAAGCATGCAAGGGGTTACAGGGGGTGGAGGAATTAGGAGCAAAAATATTAGTAATGAGAGGAAAGAGAAAAGAGCAATTAGGGGGACAGTAAATAGCGATTGACATTGCAGTTAAATTTTTCCAGATTAAAGTTCCACAAGCGAGATGTACGAGATAAGAAACTGTGAGAATTCGTTCGCGATTCCGTAACCGACAATTAGCAAAAGCAAATAATCAATTATATATGTGTGTGTGTGTGAATAAAGACAAAAAGAATAACGTTTGTTTACCAATGCGTTTCGTCCACTGAGGGACTTAATCAAAATAAACGCATCAGGGGACGAAACGCGTTGGTAAAGAAAAATTTTCCTGTTGTCTTTATTCATGTTGTCTTTTTGCGTGTATATTTTATTTATATTTGAGTTTTTACACACATATATATGTGTTTGTGTCTTTGTGTGTTTGTACACGCGTACGTGTGTGTGAGTCTTGTTTTATATATATATATATATATATATATATATATATATATATATATATATATATATATATATATATATGAAAACTGACCAGAGCACACAACCGCGGTTTCGAGCTCTACAGTCTCCCCAGGTGGTTTGTTCAGCAAATCAACTAAACGGAGCTCAACAATTTACGCATCTTCGAAACCGGAAGTAGTTGGGGGAAAATTTCTAATTTTAACGGGTTCTTATAACCCCAAGCTAAACTTCTTAAAATGTCTGCATTTAGTCATGACCTCTGACCTCCCGTTTAGCAATTCATTGCTATGTTGCTATAGCCAGTTTCTTTTCTTGACATAGCCTCCACCTATTGTCGACTATTATGTTAGTCTTTAAATTTCTTAAAATGGCCTACTTAATGCTTGGACTTTTGCTATGTCTCTCCCTAAACTTCCAATAGTAGCTTGCTTAACTTCATGGTGTACCTATGCTCAAGAATTCTAAAAGATGAGGTGTGATTGTACCACCTCCTCTTGAGCTGGCCCTCAGTACACCCGATGTATTTTTTGTGCTACTATTTTCACCTTCCACCTCGGCACAATATACAAAACGTTCAGTACGCTATAATCCATTCAAAGGACAGTTATTTTTTGTCCTACAATTGCATAAGCTCGTATTTTGGCCTTTAATGTCATTTTGTAGATTTAAATTTCTGCTATTCGTTTTTTTTATGATGTTGCCCATACTGCTTGTGAAGCTATAACTTAATTTGACCGTATTTCGGTTAAATAGCTTATGTAGTCCGGACGTATAAGGGAAATGCTTATCTAATATATTGAAAAACATCTTCCCTATGTTTATTATTACGTTAGTGTTGAAAGGCGGGTTGAAACAGATTATGTTTCTCTTTCTTTTATTATTAATAATATTATCATTTTTCAGGCTCGTCTGTTCTTTGAATTGCAGGTTAGCGCTATGTCCTTCTTCTCTTAATACCGATACGTAAATCTCTTTTTTCGTTAAATATATTTTCAGTAGAATTTTGCGACAGCCTACATTGCACTCCTAATGGGATTTGTTTAATTATGCTCGTTGGGTGGTTAGACGCCGTATTCATATATCTTAGAGTCTCATTCGCATAAATATATATATATATATATATATATATATATATATAAGGATAGAAATTAAGGAGGATTTGAGATAGTCATAATTAAGTCATTCATCGAGTCAACAATGCAGAAAGCGCTGGACATCCGTTTCGTTCTATATTTGGGATTTATCAGCAGTGTGCATCCACTACCGAGAATTGAAACCCGGACAGTTATGATATGAGGCCTCGGTGACGAAGAGTAACGAATTAGACTCGATATAGCACCGCTCGCTCACATATTTCGTGGTGGAACTCATCTAAGATTCCCTTACCCATAGGACTGTGCCCCCAGGAGCCACGAGTACTATCCCCAAGCCGCTCCATCCAGAAGACGGTTCAAGCAAGGATATACAAGTGATAAAAATTATTAGAAGGATTTGAGATAATCATAAGTAGTTCATCGAGTCTAGAAGATGAGTTTCACCACAGAATATGTGAGCGAGTCTAATTCGTTACTTCTTCGTCATAGAGGCCCTTTGGTACAGTTGGTATGACGTTTGCCTCATATCGTAACTGTCCGGGTTTCAATTCTCAGTAATAGAGTCCCAAATATAGGACGAAATGGTCGTCCAGTATTTTCTGCATTCCGTTGAGGTTTCTTCTAGACTCGATGAATTACTTAATTATATAAATAAGTATTTGTTTGGTTTTATGGATTTTATATATATATATATATAAAATTGTTTTATGGATTTTATATATATATATATATATATATATATATAAAAATCCATAAAACCAAACAAATACTTCCAACAAAAATTAAACAAAATTCAAAATTCTACCCTACAACACTTCAACTAAACTCGCAAATGAATCCTTAATATGAGAATTGTTACAACCACATCCAAAATTATAGGAGATATAATCAGGATGAAAAATAAAACAAAACGATTGAAATACCGAAGTTTATCAAATCCATTGTCTACAGTGCAATAACATGTACATTGGAGAAACTTCACATGACTAAAGACTCGCATCCAAGAACACAAAAGAGATTTGCGTTTAGATAAACATTCAAATTCTCTCGCAACAACGTAGGACATAACTTTAATTTCAGCAATGCCAGACTTATCAAAAAAGAACATAACCCTTTAAAGAGAACATATTATGAAAAGATATTTATAGCAATATTACCATCTGTTAATACACGTTTAAACATCCTGCCGCGTCTCACAAACTTTTACATAGTTTAACATCTAGAATGTTTTTTAGACTTATTTGAATATTATCTGTTACTTCATTACACGTGACACATATCCAATCAAGACATCCTCTACTCCATCCCACTAACTTTTACACACTTTAGTATCAAGAATACTAAATGCCACAGATTTGAATATTATCTGTTACTTCACTACACATATCTTAGCAATAAGAAATAGCCAAACACAACATACCATTAAGCTACGTCTCTTTGCTTTTTATCAATTTTATCATTTGTCTTGATCTCTGACGAAGCTTTAATAAAGTGAAACATTTTAGATTAAGATCTGTTTTCCTATTTGTTCTTTTTTATCGTGTATATATATATATATATATATATATATATATATATATATATATATATATATATATTGAGTTTGATGAAAAGCTTCTTGAAACAGCCCTTGAAGAAAATCCTGCTTTATCAGTTGAGGAATTGGCAGTGGTTCTCAGTTCAAACCATACAACTGTTCATCGTCATCTTCAACAACTTGAAAAAGTTCCTAAACTTGGAAAATGGGTGCCTCATGAATTGTCTGAAAATAACCTCAAATCCCGAGTTGACATCTGCTCTTCTCTCCATTCTCGTCAACTTGTTTCACCTTTTTTGGATAGACTTGTGACTGGCGACGAAAAATGGATCTTTTATCGAAATGTTAAGCGTCGTAGACTGGCTTGGTAAAGGGGAAGGACTCCAGCCACAGCCGAGAAGGGAACTTCATGGGCAAAAGATTCTTCTTTCAATCTGGTAGGATCGCCAAGGAAAAATCCACTTTGAATTCTTACCACCTAATGCAACAATTAATGCTCAAATATACTGTCAGCAATTAGAGCGTTTGAACCAAGCTTTGAGGAAAAAAAGACCTGCTCTAGTGAATCAAAAAGAGGTGATGTTTCATCAGGACAATGCGCGACCCCACACAGCAAGAATCACGTCACAAAAGATCGAAGAACTTGGTTGGGAGAAAATTCCTCATTCACCTTATTCTCCCGATCTTGCTTCTTCAGACTACCGTAGTTTCGTAGCTTACATGATCATTTGGAGGAAACAGCTTTTGTAACACAGGAAGAGGTTAAAACTGACATTTGTGAGTTCTTCGAATCAAAGCCAAAAGAATTTTACAGTAATGGAATTAGTAAGCTTGTTAATAGATGGAAGGAAGTCATAGATAATCAGGGAAAATACATTGTTGATTGAATCTGTAATTAAATGTAACATTTGGTCACTTGTTTTCTTTATTCAAAATTCGGACAGAACTTATGGGATGACCTGATATATCCGACAGCAAGATCTTTGATCAGGAGGTTTTGAGGAGCGTGGAACGACATCTTAATTGCCTGTGTTCCCAGGTCCACCCTGACCGGGTTGGTAGCACCTGTCAGGGTCTCAAACACTATGAAAGTATAAAAATAGGTTTAAATACCAACAATACCTTTTTGAGATACCAGAAATACATTTTTGAAGATAAAATTATTCCGTGCAAGACATTATTACTAACAGTACATTTTTTAAAAAGAAAATTATTATCAGCAATATATTTTGGGGAAAAAATCTGGTCGGCATTAAATAAACCCATTGAGGATGATATGTCGTAAAACAAACCAAACCAAACCAAACCAAAAAGTCCTTTTAGTTACTTGACAGAAAAGTCAAAATGTTATTTCACTAATCAAGGAAATTTGACTTGCTATATTTGTAAAAAATTCGAACACCCTACGGTATTAATGAACGGTTAAGGGAATAAAGGAAAATTCTCAACTGAATAAAGAAAAAAAAATGGATGCTGTGGTTGCTAATGCTTACAATAAGAACGATTTTTTTATCCGTCACATAACTTTTATTACAGTATATTTTTATAATTTCTCTTTTATATTATTAGGTCTTGTTTTTAATCTCTTATAATCTAATCTTTATAAATTTACGTTTATCTATTGTATATAGGTGTATATGGCCGAGCAGTTACAGCGTTAACGTTCCAAAACATGAAACTTGTGTTCAAATCCCATCATGGTCTATTTGTCAAGGAGATAACCTTTTGATAATATCGAGTTTACCTAAATATAGAAATAGATAGAAATGTGATAGAAATTAGACGAAACCTTTCCGAATCTATCGATGGTTGTACTAAAACGAAATCACAAGCGTACTGGCCCTGTTCAACAACTGATCACCTCAGATTGTATGTTCCAGAAACTGTAATTATCGCTCACTTGACATAGTTATATAATCATGTTTAATACACTGAGTATTAAAAATAATTATATCTGGGTGGAGGAGCGTTTGCAACTTGGAAACGTGTATCCAACTATCATGTATGTATAAGCAAAAAGTATATATAGGGTTTCATACTATCCGTGGATTCGGGCATCTGCTGGGGGTCTTGGAACATATCCCCCACGGATATGTGTAAACTACTGTATATATTTTGTCAATATGTTATAGGTGCATATGTGCATCTTCGTGTGTGTCCATAAATGTTTATGTGCGTATACATCATAATTAAAACCGATAAATCTCTCAGAATATCCGTAAATGTTCTTAAATATGCTAACACTCGGTCGTTGTTATGAAGTTGTTTTGTCATTTTCTCTTTACGATGAGTTCTTCCTTAATCCTGACGAAAGTCAACAACTTTGAACCCAGATAGTCCCGGTCACTGACAACAAACCCTCGACTGATACCAGGAGCCGCGAATCTTTACTTTACCGACGCCGCAACCTGCATGCGTAGACATGGAATAAGGTTACAGCGGTCTCGTAAAATCTCGTCACATGGTACTATTTCAGTCTTGTAGAGACGTGACTAGATTACGATAGCACGAGATGATAACCTTTGATAAGATAGTGTCCATTTATTTAAACTTTTTTACTATATTTTATTCTTTTTTCTTTCTTTTTCCTCATTCGCACAAACATATATACTTTTCGAAATCAGCCATCCAATTTTAAACCAGTCAGTTTTTTGTGTCTTCAGACACCAATACTCACTAACTATATAAATAATCAAAGGTAAATATTAATATTTAAGTAAAGGACTTCTCTTTTTGAAATGGCGAGCTTCATTCTGTTTCAGCCAAAATTAATTTGAGACATCATGTTATATTTATCCCCTCGCTTTCCTATTTGCTTATATAAATCAATGTTTATCAGTTCATCTAGGTTCATTTATATCTATGAATCCATCCATAACTATTTAATTATCTAACTATCGAGCTAGCTAGCAAGCTTTTTTTCATATATATATATATATATATATATATATATATATATATATATATATATATATGCATGAAAAAAATGTATTTTATGGTATGCTATATTTATGGGATAAAATTGCTCAATATCAGAAACAAAGCGTATGTAAATATAAAATATAAAAGTGGACATTGAAGTCAACATTCAGAGGCGACAGACTGCTTCATGCTCAATGCAATCGTGGCTTGACGATTGCGTTTATCATGAAACTGTCTGTCGCCTCTGAGAATTGAATTCAATGTCCACTTTTATATTATATATATATATATATATATATATATATATATATATATATATATATATATAATATAATTATTTATTTAAAATATGATTCCAAATCGCTACATAAGAGGTCTCATGTTTCAAAAACAAGAGCCGAAAACTTAAATATAATCCTTTAAATTAAATTGAGTTGAAAGTAAAATGGGCTCCGTTCCATCTTCAAGCGAAATTTTTGGTTGGAACTATTTTTAAAAATAATAACTAAAATACTAATGGACTTTGGATTATTTACCTAACCAGTTCCTTCCTATTTTCTATATATTTTCACATATATATATATATATATATATATATATATATATATATATATATATATATATATGAATGAATGAAAAGACAAGAGGAAAACGCTACTTAGTTTA
The DNA here is from genome assembly GCA_903632075.3 of Acanthosepion pharaonis. Lineage (NCBI taxonomy): Eukaryota > Metazoa > Mollusca > Cephalopoda > Sepiida > Sepiidae > Acanthosepion > Acanthosepion pharaonis. Next base: position 7,898,340 of record CAHIKZ030004896.1, on the reverse strand, counting down.
GCCGACGCGTGTGATGGTTTTATTTTGCAACATGTATATATTTGACAGTTACACACAATTTCCAAATTTAAGAATTCTCATAAATATTCATCAAGTTAACTGAAAATATCCCGGTGTTCGATCTTATATTACGTCATATAGCATCTTTGAAAGGAAAATCTTAAATTTAAAGACGGTCAATAAAAAGTTAACTAAAATGTCCAGTCATTTACACCTTACAATATGTCATTTAGCATACCCGAAGAAGAAAAAAGAAAGAAAAAGAAGAAAAAGTTTCTTGGATTGAAATATAAGATGAACGTTTGTATTATACATCTCCAAAAAGTTGAAGAAATGATGGATTCAGCCGTTTTCCTTTGATTTTTTTCATCACATTTGTTGTGTATGTTAGTTTGTGAAAGTAGTAATTTCTTCAGGAACGGTGAGATTGAGAAATACCGCGGTGTAGATTAATATTTTGATAATATTCGATGGCAGCACTCACGAGGATTTTTCTTCTGAATAAGTTACTTTCTCTTTTGATGAGCGTGACATTTTTAGATCAAAATTGTGGTCGAATTTATTTTTGTGCATGACTAGTGCATTTGTTAAATTATTATTTATAAGGACTTTTTTATGTTCATAGACACGTTTTTTTTTTAATTTCTGATTGTTTTCCCAATGTATTGTGAAGAACAATCTAGACAATTTATTGTATATATGCCTGCACCTGAACTATTACCGATATGGATGTTTTTAGATTTGACCATATCCATTGTGGTTTGGGAAGTGGTTGTAACTATTTGGATGTTATTTAGATGGGATAAGGTATTTTGGATAGTTAATGTTATAGAATTAGTAGGTAGTATTATACATCTGTTTTTGTTTAATTTATTAGTGTGGATAATGTTGTTATTTTTGTTACGGCGTATATTTTTTGTGCCTTTCTCTTTGGGTTGTGGATGAAGTGATAAGGATATAGGAGGTTTTTGAATGCTTTTTCTGTATGTCTTTCTTCTTTGGGTAGGTAATGGGGGCTGCAAATTTTTAGTGCTCTTAAGTAGAAACCTATAATTATACCAGATTTAATTTTATGAAAGTAGTTTGAGTAGAAGTTGACTAGGTCGTTTTTGTTGGTAGATTTTCTGTAAACGTCAAAACTGAGTTCACTATTGTTTCTGTGTAACATGATATCTAGGAAGGAAAAAGTGTGGTTGGTTTCATGTTCAAAGCTGAAGTCTATTGTATGTTCAACGTTAAGTTGGTTGAGAAGATCTCTTAAAATAGTGTTTTGTGGATATATTGATAGGGAATCGTCTATGTATCTGAAATAGGAAGAGCTTAGAAATAGAATTTTATTGAAAGGGTCACTTTCTAGAAACTCTAAAAATAGAGTTTTCAACATATCTGTTTCCAGGCCATTATACCACTCGCAACAGCTTTATCCAATTATGTAGATCAGTTCTTCTTTATGGACAAATGTAATTGAAGCTCACTTGAAAAAGCTTTAAGCACAAGTATCGCTTGATTTTTTTTTAGTATGTGTATTAAGAGAGTATTATTTCCTTGGTAGGTCTAAAAAGCCACATTCGTGTCGCCCATATTTGGGGATTCAGTCAAGCGATGACATTACTCGAAATCAATTCGCAGCCATCATCATGTTCATATGTATTTATCATTAACGAAGTTTCGTCTTGATGATATAACGGTCGAAACGTTGTGACTCTAACAATCACTACGAACATACAGGATCAAATAGAGCAATGTATAAGGATGATTGAAGATTATCAAAATTTGATTAACAAACAGGATGTGCAAATGATTTTGCTTATGTTTCAATTTTTATTCACATTATCATCAAAGCAATAAGAGGAATTTGAAAAATAGCATTTTGTCAGAATTACTTTTATTCGGTGAAATTAGTGACATATCCTTTGCTTTGCATCGCTACAAGAATTTTAGTTCCCACTTTTTTTTTGCTGAGTTAGAAATAAGCGCTTCCGTTCGCTGACTGAGATTTTTCATCAAACGTTATCTGAGAGATATTTGAGAAACATTTGTTCAATAATCGTCACTTCGCTGACAACAAGAGGGTCAAATTTCAAATCTAAATTGGTTGTTCATTTTAAAAACTAAATTAACTGGAAGATATATTTGTCCAAAATGAAGCAGAAGAGAGTGAAAGTATTTACAACATATTTTAGTTACGTCATAAGAAACGCTCATAACTTCGGAAACGCTCATAACTGTTTATTTTGACAGAGAGATTTTCCTAATATTTTAAATCAATCTAGTTGAACGTTTCAATCATCGTCACACATTCTTCTTTCAACAAATATACCTATCTTTGGATTTCCCCCTTTTTATTAGTCCAATATTCTTTATTGTAATGTCTTATTTTAAACTCAAATTGTGTGTATGTAAATGCATGATAGTTTACTTATATACAGATACACAAACAGCGCAAGCACATGTAAGTCACTCGCACACCATATGGACATATGTATATACATTATGTACACACATGTCACTTATAGACTGTGTGTGACGTCGAGAGAACCGGCCCTTCTTTTATATTCATTCATTCTATTCATTTAGTGCCGCCGCTGTGGTCACCACTCTCCTCCATTGTGGGCAATTGTGGCTCATGGTGACATTCAAGGTAGAATAGTGCAATGTCTTGCCAGTTCCTTTTGCATTGGGGATGTAAAGATTAACCTGCCCCCCCCCCCGCCTCTTAGAGGTGGATTTGTTTTTGAAGTTACCTTCACCTGGGATGGGTAATTGGGGGCCCTGGGAATTGCTTTGGGACTCTCGCTATCCTAACAATTGCTTTTTTTCTCTACCTATATTTATATACGTTACAAATTAAACTAAGCACAGCTGACTATTAAAGGATTTTGACGTCATTCTGGGGTTTTATTTTGCTAAATCCATGAATTTGTTTTGCTCATGCTAAATTTCGAAAAAACACGATATAATATTCACTGTTTTTTATCCATAATGTTGAATGCGTTAAAATTCTCCAACTTTTTAACAAGAAAAATCTCAAGTTGATGTTAAAAATTGCCGCAAAACATTGTTGATTTATTTAAAATGGAATTATCTGTCATGTCTCTAATTTGTATTTAGATACATTGTATTTATTTTCAATATTTCTAGTTGAATTGTTCAACAATATTGCATATGATTCATCATTGTACATAATTAGGTTACAATAAAATTTGTATTTTATATGAATACTTCATTCATTTACTCAGCGCACTTAACCTAGCCACTCTCCCTATTTCTGTGGTAATTTGGTTCATGGTGACATTCAAGGCAAAATAGTGCAATGGCTTATCGGTTCCTTTTCCACCAAGGGTGCTAAGGTTACCCCATCCCGTCCTCTAAGAAGGTACTTCACCCACTGATAAACCCCTTGACCTCTGAGGCGCACCTCCTACGACCAGGTTGGGAGGGGATTATGTTCCCTTTCACCGGTTGGTTCGAAAAATCCTTCCGACTACTCTCACACAGTTTACCTGCCAGGTCTATGCCGTTGACCAGGGTGTGGCCATCGCTGTGCCCATACGACTTGTTGGAGTCATGTGTGAATGTTGGATGCAGGCTGTGAACCAGTACAGGTCCGCATCCCAATTCGCCTGAGTAAAGCAGGGTCGACCGCTTCGCAGAAAAGGTATTACCACTCACGATACACCTCAAATTTATATATGAATAATACCTTATGAAAATTGAGATGTAGTAGAGTGGGCTCTTCAAAGTAATTCCTTGAGGCTCGGTCATGTAGACTTTTAACAAGAACGTGACAACTATCATTACTGTACTTCTCTCATTATAAGATAATTGCAAGAGAATCGTGCTTTGGTTAGATGAGAAAAACAGAAAAAAAAAGTGTGCGAAACGGGATAAAAAAAATAATGAATAAGACGTAGAAAATCTTTATCGACCGAATCTATTTTACATATTTATAAGTCTACCATTCGTCTATGCTTTGAATATTGCTGCACATATGGCCTGGTGCTCCTGCAATATATATATTTAGAGATCCTTCATAAAATCCAAAGAAGTCATTGTTCTGGCCTGGTATCAATCACTCTCCCACTACCGTAATATACCTTCCCTAAGTCTTTTCTATAAATACTTTTTTAGCATTCTGCTACCACTTTCTTTCGACGTCAAATTTCTGCACAAATTAAACACCAAAGAGGATCACAGAGCCTTGATATTTCTCTGACTCCTGGTTGGTCATTTAATGGCATTATCATGCCTTCGTCTACGTCCGCACGGTTAGAATTAACTAAACACCCAAATCAGTCTGTGCGTTTCGAGCCTATCACATGACATATAACATTATAAATACTTAGCGACATATTCAATTCTTTCTCTTTTCCTGTTTTTTTTTTCAGAACCACAACAATTTAGTTCAACTAGGAGCCCGAGTCTGTCGATCGACACACAAACTCGCACACACGTACGTACGAACATTGCACATCTCTTAACTCATTTTATTCACTCCTTCAACTACAAGAACACAGAAACTTATTCAACTTCTAACAGTGAGCTTTGCAGCATTAATCATTTCGCCAAACAAATTCACACCGTTCAAATCTTTAAAGTTTCTAAGTTAGATTTCCTGACATAATCCTAAACTTTGAATACCCTCACTCACCAACAAACTACACTTCAATTTTAATATCTACGATTTTTATCGAGACAACAAGAATTCTACTCAAAGAACATACAGTTTACCAAACAAACATTTTATTTAAAAAGCAACTTTGAACATAACCTAATGCAAACTTACTTCGAGTCAACTATGTTACAGCCAAAAGATTCTTAATGTTTAATGCACAATTTATTCAAAAGTTATACGCTTAAAAGTTTATCTTTTAAACACAAAATTCAACTTTTGATATCAACCAATATTTCATTTACCAATTTCGATTACAACAAACTTTCCAGGAAGAACACAACTTACTTTCTTCAAAAGAGTTTACTCATTTACTGAATCAACTTTATCCACATAATATTAAAACTTTCATCTTTTTATCTGTTTCATTAACAAAAAATATATATTCAAGAGGTAAAGGGAGACAACTCTTACCAAATTTCCAACATCAAACTATGGCAGAAATTTACGATGTAAAATATTATTTAATCTGAACTGATTAATTCTTTAAAAATCCTTTTACTGTCAGGAACATTGAACAAACTCTCTAGCCGTCCTAAAGAAAATTCTCATTCTCATGTTGTATATATTTGTTATATAAATGCTTTATTCTTTTTTTTTTTTTTTTTTCTAAAAAGGAATATTGTTTGTTTTATATTTTATCGTTGATGACCTTGTGCCATAACCAAAATTAAATGTTTGTTTCACGCAGCCAACACAAATAATACCTTCTGATATATACATATTTTTCCTAATAACGTACTCCTCCGCAACACTTTCATGGCAATTCTTCTGATGACATTTCCTCAATGGTACCTAGACTTTATGAATTTAAGCGCCGTACAAGATTGGTAACAAGGTCTCATAATTTTACAGTTTGAATGACTAGATGTAATCGTAAATTCTATACTTTCGCTTGTGGAACTCACTTCCGGTATCCTGCTTTCCAGTCACCTTTGATCTTCAAAAATTGAAATGCAATGTCAATCGTTATCTTCTGTTTTCTTAATTCTTGTTCTTTTATTGTTCTCGCTCATTAATAATGTTTTTCTTTTTCTTATATTTTTCACAGTTTTTAACCCACCTCCTACCTGCTTCTTAGTGACTTTATTGCCATGCTTGGGGTAAAATAATTAAAAAAGTATTGTTTAGTGTCTGAAACAAATAACTTTATTGAGACGCAATGAACAAGAAAGAACTGTCCATTTGTGATTTGAATATTAACTGTCCGAATGTGAAAAAATTGAAGACTCTTTCAGGACAACTCTGTGGAAGTTCAGGTTTCGTTTCTTTAACAAATAAATAGAGAGCATGGAAATTTTGACGTGATCTCAGCTACTGCTGGCTTCTGACTAAGATAACAACTCCTGTGATAGCGCGAACGGAACGCTACTCTTTTATAGACATTCCGGTGAGTGATTCTCATTGGTCGAGAGGTAGTCCTAACGTCACATCTATTTTTACTAACAGAAATATTCGTGTCATACAGTTTTTAAATGTTAAACTTTTACTATGGATTACAAGAGATACTGGAAGCAACGCGTGGTTAAAGTCAAACGAGAAACCAAATCGATTGAGATAAACAAAGACTGAAAAAAGACGTTTGTTAACATGAGAGAGTTTCACGTGATCAAAAAGGAATTCACTTTAACGGTAATAGAAAAAGGAAGCCGGCTTTCTTATGCAAGATAATGAGATAGAAGTATAAGAAATTTAAGCTGCTTGAGCGTGTATCGTTTGCTTTTCTGAGAGAAAACAGATGTTGTGTTGGACTCTTGTTTAAATTTTTGAATTTACAAAATATTTTGATACATTTCGTTTTGTGGGAAAACAGCTGCGTTTGTTTTTCATCCGAAACCAATCAGAAGGTTTCCCTCCAAATTCCGAGAAGTAAATTCGGAGCCTATCTTTTGTAATAAAAGGGGGCCCTTCGATTTAATTCAGATGAGTCGACGAACAGCTGCTACACGAACCCAGGTCGCCCCAATCCAGGAAGAAAAAACAACACACAAGAAATTTGACAACCAGACGAAAATAGAAATGAACATCCCACATCAAGGAAAATTTTTCGGCTGTTGTAATTGTTCTATTTTCGCTGTTACCACGAACTTTGCTTCGAAAATTGTACCTATTCTTTGAAAACTATTCAAAGAAGTATTTTCTCTTTCATTTTATTTTTATGTTGGTTACCTGAGGACCTTATGCAGCATTGTAATTTTTATTGTAAAAGGGAATATTTCATTTGCATTGATTATTTTTACATACATGTTATTGGTCATCATTTAGCACACAAAGCACTTAATTTTCTTTCATTTTTGTGCGTTAATAAATTCATCGTCTGTTTTTGTTTTTTTTTAAACTCGGCTCGTGTCGCCTGTCTTTGTTGTGTGCCATTATAAATTAAATGTCACCTCAAACATTTGTTTGAAGTTTATTTGTCCGTAGTGTTTTTTTATCAAATAAAAATGGTGAAATGTAGGCTGGAAAATTCAGAACACGCCAAGCAACGGGAATGCAAATCAATTTAACCCGAAATATACACACGGTAGACATTACAGGGATCTACAATTTTTCAGAAATTGATTACTTCAGAAATTAAATGCGCCAATTCTTATATTTATTTTGGCATGGTAAATACGAAAATGACCTTCAAATTCAATGATTGACTCTAGATTTAAAGATATTTAGACAGTTATGTAATGCACATGAGTACAAGGGATGTCTCCAAGAAAAACCACGTTGCTTTGCAAAATCTGCTTTGATGTTCTAATCTATGTAGGCCACCAAAGTAATACACAAAATGGCAATATATGTGTTTATTGAATAATATATAACCGGAAAACTCTCTTTAGAAGTATATACATGCGCAGTTATTCAGCCACCACAAGTCGCTTCTTAGTTTATCTCTTGTAAAAAGCAGAAGTATCATTTGTGGTTACAGTTCAACAATAATCAGCCAGCATTGAGAGGCTCCTCCTGCCCTGATACTTTTTCTCCATTGCTGCAATGCCTTAAAATAATTGACCGTGCTTGTCACTCACAGCACCACAGTTTCCTTTTGGGGGGGGGGTCAAGATGTGAGACTTAGAAGTGGATCTTCAACGACATGTTACAGCCAAGATGTTTGTATGCTTTCAGGAGATCTGCAACCAGTTTTCTGTAATTTTCTGCTCTTTCATTGCCCAGAAAGTTGTTTGTCACTGACACTGACTTGAAACCTTTCTTTACGTTTACCCGAATTACTCTGTCAAATGTTTCATCCAAAAGACGTTTACCTTCCTTTATTTTTGCTTCATTTATCCTGAGAAATGTATTCTGCATATTCTTGAATGCTGCCTTTGTTTTGTCCATAGACTTCACAACATTTTCCATGAGACCAAACTTGATGTGAAGAGGTAGCAACAATATTTTCGTTGATTTAACTAGTGGTGGATGCTGATCATTTTTCCTCCCCGGTTCAAGTGATTGTCGTAATGGCTACCATCTCTTGGTGTCATTTCTCTGCAGTTCCATTCACAAAGAAAACAACACTACTTGGTATATCTATCTTGCAGTTTGGGTAAGAGAGTAACAACCTTCAAATCTCCATAATGTTTTACCATTTATGCTGATCATAGTTGATACATCTCAGTAGTTGTTTGATATTGTCATAAGATTCTTTCGTGTGGATTGCATGACCAACTGGGGTTGAAAATAAAACATTACCATTGTGTAACAAGACAACTTTGAATTTTGTCTTTGAGGAATCAATGAACAGTCTCTATTACTTTAGATTGTAACTGATGTTAAGCGATTGCATAAGACCACTGATATGATTGCAGTACACCAAATTACCTTCTATAAGGAAGAATGAGACTAGATCCTTGTGACGATCATGAAAATGGGAAATCTGTACATCACCAAATAATAGATTCCACTGCTGTAACCTGGAACCTAACAGATCTTTACTCTTAGAAAGTTTCAAATCTCTAAGTTCTCTAGGTCACTTTGAGTTATGAGGTGTAGTTCAAAGATGGATGAAAAGGAAAAAGAGTTTGCGTTAGTTAACATGCGTTTTCTTTTAGTAACTGTTATGGGGTCCTCCCCTTTTCATATAAGTGGACTCTACCAGTGTTACTTGGAGTGCTGCCGTTAAATATCCAGAGTTAGACAGTCAGTGAGAGAGGATATACGGATAGCGAGAGAATATACGAACGGAGATAGAGTGAGGTAACCTCTTGTAGAAGTCAGTTACAAGCACGTAGACTCTAAGGAAGTCAAGACTGGATATATCCATCTGTATTTGCTACTAACTGCGTTCCTGGATTTACTAACAGTATTACTCTTTGTATGATTGTGTAAATACATTTTATTTCTTATATTTAATTCTTGCGTTTGTCCTTCATTGGAGACCGAATTCATCTCGGAATCCACAACAGTAACATTGGCTGGAATTGGAAAAAGCATTGTGTATTACAGGCTCCTTCCACAAAACAGACATTAAATTCTGTTCCCAATTGAATCGATTAAAGGCAGCAATCGATGAAAAGCATCCGGAATTGGTCAATCGCCGGGTTGTTGTCTTTCATCGGGACAGCGCCAGCCCTCACGTATCTTTGCAGAACTGGCAGAAATTAGTACAACTTGGGGTGTCCTACAACATGGGCTGAACTCACTCAACCTTGTAACTTTGTTTTACCACTTACATTAATCGCTACAAAATTCTATGAAGTGTGGTTCGATGGACATTGGACAATAATCTTATTCATATGAAGTTGATGGTTCGATTTTGGAGGTTTCATTGTCTTCCCCATCGTCTGATTCAATTTCATATGATCCTGGTGATTCTGGGACTGTATACCTTCCTTATGGGAGACAGAAAACAAAGCTGAAGGAATGTTTGGATATTGTACTGTTCATTTCTTTATCTTTGTTGGTCCCTTAACAATTGGAGGCACCATGTAGAATTAGTAATCAGTGACATGGTCCTTTGGCTCTCCACAAATCACAGGCACTGCAAAAGTCACAGATTTTGTCTTCCTGGTTAGCCATTGACTAAGATTTGTTGCACAGGTATTACAGCATATGTCTGGTGCTTACTTCTTGTCTTGGTCTCCAATTTTGCATCGAAAATTTAGTTGGTAAGTTTTTCTCACAACAGGTGTTATATTTTGCTTTCGAGATGCAAAAGTCACTTCACCAAACACAGAGCAAAAGTTCACGGGGCATTTTTTTACATATCAGTTAAATGTGTGGAAACCTGAGTGGAAGGGAGAACAATAATTAATTTATTAGGAGAATAATTATATATAATAAGGTGATATGTCCCGGAAAGGGATATATTTGATCGAAGTAGCTAAGTGGTTTTGGCTACTGTAACCAAGTACACTGTAGCAGTAATCGACTGGTACTCGTCGTAGTCGCAGGTAATAGGTGAAGGCCAATAGGATAGCCAGTGACATAGTCCAATGGGCGTCGTCATAGACTTAAACTCTGTCGTACCTACACGTCCGTCTGTATTTATGACGGACACCAGCCAATCATATTCCAGTGAGGGGAAACACAGGCGTATGCATATTTCATTATATCATAAGGTTATTCTGAGAATAATAATTGATTTGGCAAAGTTAACAATTTTGATGAAATATTCATAAAACCGTATATTGAAAACCTAGAACCAATCAACAATTACGGATATAATTTTCTTTCCAGTGCCACAAAATTAGCGAAGATTGGCTATTTTTTTTAAGTTTTCATTTTCTAGATGAGTGTTATACATCACACAATGTATATCAGGAGGATGGTAAATCATTAAGCTAAAAATGAATTCGACGTCTATCCAGAAATTGTCCAGCCATTTTACAGCGAAGCGGCTGTATAGTCTTGATGTAAATTAGCAATAAATAAAAAGGAGACACTCTCCTATGTGATTGCTTAGTAGGACATCACTGAGTGATGAAGTATATTGCGTGACTGTCACATTTATAGTGAATGCACATCAAGTTTTCCTTGAAAACGACACTTCAAACTTGGCTACGAATCCATTGATAAAGTGATCAACAATCTGGAAGGACTTCAGCAATCATAACACACGAAATTACTGAACGTATGAGGACTGCAATCGGAGGAAATAAGCGTTTGCCAGCGTAAGATTTTCGGAATACTACGGATTGCTGTCTAGAAAGTATATAAGCTATTTCGAATATATCTCTAGTTTTCCTATAGAATGGACCGCCTATTTTTCAGGTGTCAAAACACTGCATTCCTCAGGTCTGTCTGTCAAGATGAAGTTCAGATTTAGTTTGCTGTGACTTCTGACCTTTCCCAAAACCTAAATCGCTGTTGAATGGAGGGAGATTTCAGAATTTGTGGGATCACCATTAGTCGACTCATTGCGTTCTCCTTAGAGTCAACTAATAGCGACCCCGAAAAGAATTTTAGAGAATCTTTTGAAAAGTGTAAGGGACACTGAGATAAATGTATGATGTCCTAAAAGGAGTATTTTGAAGTGAACTCGCTCTAAATAAACTATATAAATATTAAATGGCGGGATCATCAGCGGACATCATATGTGTCAGGCTACGGACATTAATTCCCTATCATATATAATAATCGACTCCCGCTCGCATCCGAGCATCGGGATCGACATCTTCTCTTCTTGTTCCCTCTCTCCCCTCTGGTGGCGGTGTAAAGGAGCGGCCTACTCCTGAAGAGTCGTAAGTAGGAATCACAGAGGTGTGCGTGTGATAGACGCGGCTGGGCGAGTCGGGCCCTCCTGGCAACACGTCGCAGATCCTCTTCGTGTTAAAGTAGAAAGCGGCGTCAAAGAGAGTTTGGCAAGGCCATTTGCGTGAATTTAATTTTGATTGAATACTCTACGCGACGGAGATGCCCACCCACTTGGCCAGAAACGCCTCCCTCGCGGCTCAAAGGGGGCTGAAACAGGTGAGATCTGGCAAACCTGGTGGTATCGGGCTGTCGCATGTTTCGTCTGTTAAAATGCGCCTTGGTTACGCCAGCCCGATCTGCGCTGCTGCCTGCTTCCGTCGGTTTGGCCGTTTAGATCGTTTAGATTTTTTGCATATTCCACCGTTGAAGTTTTCGTCTCGTTCAGTCTGGTTCTTTCCCCTCGACCTTACCGCCATCGGTGGCCCTACAGAAGTTAAAATTCGAGACGGCGTCGATCTTGTAATCACTGGGAGATGCAAGCCCTCTACGGTGAATTATAAAAAGTGAAAGAAAAAATAACAAACGCTTGAAAGATGTTGTATAAATATATTTGGCCTATATCTACAGTGATATCCAAGATACAAACATTTATTCATGAACTCAGTAACTGCTGATAAAACAGAAAGAAACAAAAAAACTTGCTTTTAAATTCATTTCTTCAAAAATGTCGTTACTGCTGATAGACGCCATAATCCAGAGAATTTGTTTCGTTCATGGTTAGATAACATTCCCAAGTCTCGTTTAGTTATCACACTGAAACGAGACTCGAACTATTAGACACAATCTTTAATGAGATTTTTAAAACAAATAATTAAGTAAAAATCAATGAATGTTTAATTGATAGGAGAAACATGTGCGGAAATTGCAAAAATAACTTAGAAATATGAACAAGAAGGAAAGTTCTTTAAGGATTCCTCCCAACCAAAGACTTCTGATGAATTAATCTTTTCGTTGCGTCCATAACCGCATATTGTTCTATGGTGACTGATTCGCGTAGCTGTATCAATAAAGAATCAGCGATATATTAAGATATGCACAATTTACCATCAAAATGGATTGTAGCGAAGTCATAATATCACAGCGAGCTGAAAGAATTTGCCAAATAATCTCTAACCACAACAACGACAGAAAAAATTCTGATGAAGCTAAAAATTAAATATAACATCTACCTCAACACAAACACGTTATATATATATATATATATATATATATATATATATATATATATATATATATATATATATATATATATATCAGGGTGTTAGAAAGGCAATTATGTTTTACTATGAAGGATATAAAAACAAATGTAAGTTAAATTTATTTAAATAATATTTATCCAAATGTAATCACCTTCATTTTCAACGAATGCGGCCCAACGGAAGGCAAATGTTAGGCTCCACATTTAAAGAAATCTGTTTTGTTTTGGGTTTTTTTCTGAAAATGTTTGAAAAACACTTTTCAACTTCATTGTTTCTGAATGTTCTGCCACTTACGAATTGTTGTAGTGATCGAAACATCTGGAAATCATATAGGGGCCAAATCTGGTGAATACGTTGGATGGGGTAGAACCTCCCTTCCTAATCTTCATTTTTTTTTTTTGTATATTTTCAGTTCATATCATCAGTGAGAATGCGACGAAGGTTAACATTCAATCTTGATAAAAAAAAAAAAAAAAAGACTACTGCAGATGGTGGGAGTTTGTGTTCTTATCTCAAGCGAAATCCCATGAAGAACTCAATTCTCTCTTTGCAAGATTTTTTTCCAATTAAACTCTGAAATGCACTATTAACAACACACTGACGGATTGAAGAGATGATAAATTAATCTGAGGACAATTTCCCACCATTTAACCGTAATTAGTTGACTCATAATTCATAATGATGAAATACTTAATTACTTTCCGAACACCCTAATATATATATATAAGCAAATATGTGGATATAGATCCGACAGTATGAAGAAAAATATGGAAAAACAAAAATCCGAATATGCAAGTATGCTGTTTTAATGTTGTTTCAATATCGACGTCAGACGTTTCGGTCTAGTAGACCTTCTTCAGGACATAGTTATTAAAACATAATTAAATTAATTGACTTGAATATCGTCTAATTTTAATTATATTTTAATAACTATGTGCTGAAGAAGGTCTACTAGACCGAAACGTCTGACGTCGACATTGAAACAACATTAAAACAGCATACTTGCATATTCGGATTTTTGTTTTTCCATATTTTTCTTCATATATATATATATATATATATATATATATATATATATATATATATATCTTTCCGTATGTCTCCGGTCATATCACAAACCTTACTGTTTCACGAATCGGGTTCTCTGAACTTTTGCCGTGTATCTCATGTAATAGTGTGTTATTAAACAAAAATGGATAATATTTATTACTTATTAGCAAGAATCAAAATAATTTTGAATGCTGCATTTTAGCAATGATCAAAAACTAAATCAATTACAAAAAGGTTCAGATGAAAATATTCTATACGAAGTAATGAAACATTTTCTCGATATTATGAAAAAGATCAGCAGTTATGTCAGACATTTTTAATATGAATATCTTTAAAAAAAACTTCTTTAATGATCTAAAGTCAGTATTCAAATTTATATATACTCCACACTAAAAAAAAAAAAAGAAAAGTCATTTAATTTTTGACAGGCCTTTATCTTTTTAATATTAAACAATTACAAATTACGTTTAATAGATTCTTATCCATTGTATCATCGCCGGCGCTAGTAAATCAACCGGGGTCCCAAACCGACCCCGCCACACCGAATCTATGACACGGGGACCTCACTCTATTACATTTTCTTAAAGTAGAAATCAAATAAAATGTAAATTTTATTGAAACCAAATTATGAACAGGAATCAATCATTAGTATAATATCAGAAATAATATTATGAATAATTTTTAACATGGGTAAAATAAATATTAACAATGGAACAAAAATAAAAAGGGAAAACTTTTATGTATTCTTGTTTTCTTCATCAACTAAAAAAAAAAAAAAACTACTTCTGTATATCGACTTTTGCTTACGGTATAACAGAATTTATTTTATACATATGGTCACTTGTCTGACTCCAAACGCTGAGATAAGTAGTTTTGATAGCGTTGACCATGTTCCTGCTATTTCATATTTTTTTTTTTTTAAGTATCTTCCCACAGTTAAGTTCCTTTTACAAGAGGCACTGGAGACAGAATCACTAAAAGGTTTGCAATGTATATTACTATTCTAACTAGTGATTGAAAATATAACATCAGTAGTAAAAAAAAAAAAAAAAAAAAAAAAGTGGCTGATGCCCCCAGAGCGCTGTTGGAGGAAACTCTAACCACCCCCGCCCTCCAATGATTGCCTCGCCTCCAGTCGGAGGGTTCAGTGGTAATTAGCTAGGGTCCTGCGTTGTAATATATTTCCTCACTAAACGTTGCGTATAATTGTGCCTGCCTTAGTGACAACTATAAAATTATTCTCTTTATAACAACATTCCGTTTTGTTATATTGTTGTTTCAATGCAAATCAACAAGGGAATAATAAAGGATATTGTTGTTGCTATGAATTAGAGATAATTAAAAAAAAAATCAAAAATTGAATACTGACCTAAAATCAAAATGGTCTAAAAAAACTTCATACAAAAAATTTGAAAACAAATTCACAAACCAAAAAATATCACCATATTATTTTTTTTACAATGATTTTTTTTATACAGTCAAAACATTTCATCTCTTTCATCTTCAAAATATGAAAATCTCTACAGTTTCTTTTCGTTCTAAGTGTCATTTTTATCACAGTTTTATTTATTAAGGGGTTGTTTTAATATATATACGTTTTTTTTTATATTCCATCCCGATTTGATTCACTGGATGTGTGTCTGTGTTCACGAGTGCACGGGGTCATTTTAATTTTTAGGTTCTTTTTTCCTGAGATGCACAACCTGTAACCATGAGAACAAGTTCGGTATTCGGTGAAATCAAATCACCATCATATTGTCACGTGCTATAACTATCTTCCATATTCAATCTGCATCTTATTTTTCACAAATAGCTAGTCGCAAGAAGAGTTTTTGAAAGCAATCAATTCGTATACATTTTTCAGTTTCGACTTTTACGGTGTTATTTTAATTAAGGTCTTGAATTTCACGCTGTCCTGTAATTGTTTTGTGAGACTAGGATTTCTTATCTACAGATGTGGTCAATTTACTTACGTTGATTTCTTCACCAAAATTATACGTGGATATACGATCAACTAAAACATTTATACTGAATAATAGTCATGAGGAGATATTGTGTCAAAATAACACTTTTTTAATTAAGGTTAATGTGAGTTATTACAGCTTTATTCAAAACTTTTTTTAAATTTACGATAGTCATGTTAGAAGTTGAATCTTAACCAGCTACTAGATTATTCTGTTGTGATCAGCGGCGTACTTAGCGTTTCTGCCGTCTGGAGTGGTCGTACACAACATTCCAAAACTTAACAACATCTATAAAATATAAAGAAAGATTACGACTACGGCCATTTACTTTCCTTTGATTGCAGACAAAAAATATGTCTCGTCATTTCACTTTTACAGTGTAGTAATAGACTAAATAGAGTTTTTAAATCGTTGGGTTCGATAGGTAAAAATAAGTTGCATGTATTGGATAGGAACGGGACAGATGAAATTTTCCATGAATATTTTCTGAAAATATCTGGCTTCTTCTCTGAAAATATACAATTCGTTTGCCTTAGAATGGGGGGGGGGTCACTCCTCCCATCCCTTGCCTATGGTTGAAGATATCCAAAAACGTCAGTTTTTGTTTTTGAATATATATGGATTTTTACACCCAGAGCGATTATTCTGAAAGATGTTTATTTCATTTAAATGCAAGTAAAGTCGAATATCCTTACAAGAATTTCACATTTAGGTGGCTATTTTACTTGGACCCAGTTCCAGTGGTCAAATGGTTGTGCATCTCTTGTCATTTAGATCTTTTTATTCACAAAAACACATTTGATACAAGAAAAAATACAGCATTGGCGAAGATTTTTGCTTCATAAATCAATTCGGACAATAATCAAATCTACCAAAAAAAAAAAAAAAAAATATAAATTCGTTAAATTTCAGCAACAAATTACAACATTTACTTTTTTTTTCTTTTTTGTATATATTTTTGTTTTACAGATGAAACACAAAAAAAAAAGTCAGAAGGAATAAAAAGTCACCAGTTATAACCGGTAGGTCATAAATAATAAGTAAAATAAATAATTACTGCATAATAATGACAATAATGATATTAACAAAATAATAAAACTATTATTTAAATGAAGACACTTCAATGTTGAAAAATTCTCGTCTTTTCGCCTAATAAAGACAAATGTTCTAAAGTAATAATAACAACATCAAAATCTAAAGGCAACAAAAACGACCAGCAGTAGCAAAAGCAGTTTTAAAGGATTTTTAGATATATAATGGTATTTTTAAAAATTTGGGTTTACATTTTTAAAATTTTACTAGGGGTTTTTATATATATATATATATATATGGCATATATTATATTTATTAAAGACATTTATATCAATCTATTTTACTAATGGACAACTTTTCGTTGAGCTATATATTTATATATATATATTTATATATATATATATATATATATATATTAAACATAAAATATATATAAATAAATTGTCGGACCTTGTCCATTTCTTAATATATATATATATATATATTACATATGCACTTAATTGTATTCATCCGCATTGTCAAATGCCGTATCGCGTATCAGAAAAAAATAATAAACAAATTTTATTATTTTAAGGAAATAAGAAGCAAGTGAATAGGATTGATATTCTTATTTTAAGAGGAATTCAAACTGATAAATCTAGAAATAAAATGTTTGTATGATTGAAACCCTGGGTTTATCTTTATGCTTTGACAATTTCAAATGGTGTCCAAATGTCTCTTCTCTGGACTATTTTCTTTTAGTCTTTCATTTTTGTTTCTAAATAAAGCATCGAATGGAACAAAGATTAGAAATGATTTCAAGGTTATCGGCTTTCGTTTCCCATTATATTTTGGGTGAAGCTCGCATCTGCCAAACTGAAAATACACAGCGGATATTGTAGTGAGTTTCAACAAACTGACCCTGACCAAAACAGAGACCGCAGATTCAGTTAAAAGCAAGTTTTTTTTTTCTTTTGTTCTGAACGGACAGCAGGTTTCTAAGTATAATCATTAAAAAGTATGGCTTTATGGTCAGAAATAGAATGCACGCACACACAAAAAAGCACACATACATACATACATTCCCAAAACATGCGCGTGTACGTGTGTGGTGTGCCAGGTAATTCAGAACACATCTTTAGCGGGCCATAGATGAAAGACAACCAAACGTAATGTTATGCGGCATGCACCAAATTGTAGCATTCTCATTTCTCTTTCAGACACACCGAGAGCATTAACATGACTGTTTTCAATTTGATACAGAAAATGAAAATATATTGAATATCTTTTTCTTCATGAATAGTTTTCAATTACATGGCACATCTTGTTTTTTTAAGTGTTTTTGCACCGTCTAGGCAATCTAGGCTTCGAGCACTTTACTGAGTAAGTAGGTTTGCCTTTAGACCTTTTTTCTCTTTCTTTTTTCAGTATTGTCCTTTTTATTCAATACTGTATCTGGATAAGAGTTTTAGGTTTTGGCAAGTTGTCTGTTGGTTCCACAAACGGCTTTTGTTTTTCTTATATATATATATATATATATATATATATATATATATGCAGGTACATAAAACAAATGCACGTTTATTTTATATAAATGTAAAATAAATTAAATCACTTATTTAAATCTGTACTCATGGAATACGTCTGATTTGAGGTGAACGTTCGCTTTCTGAACATGATACCCGGGTTCGAATCTCACCATGGTCGATTTGTCAAGAAGGAGACTTCCTGACGTTATCGGTCTGGAGGGGGCGATCCCAGCGTGCGGCACCTTTGGAAAGTGTCTGACAACCATACTACGGGTTGACCAAGCCTTGTGAGTGAAATTGGGTAGATAGTACTCTTGGGGACCGTCGATAAGCTGTGCTTGCACGAAGTCACAAGTCATCGTGACTAAGGGTTTGAGCGTACTGGCCTTCTTCGGATTGTAGATCACGCTAGATAACACGCTCTATCCCAGAAACTGGAACTAAGGTCTGCTCAGCAGAGCTTCAGTGTAAACTACAGGTGGACTCTGTGGGTGTTGAACACAAATATGCCTGAGCAAGTGTCTACAAGAGGAATTGACTAGCCGCCCTAGTAGATGGGTGTCTTCAAATACGAGTAGTCAGACTATGAGAGAGAGAGAAAGAGAGAGAGAGATAACACGCACACATTTATATAGCTACATACGGAAAGACACACACGTACACAAACATACATGCATACACCAAGACATATTCACTCATTTATTCCTGCATTCACCTTGTTTCAATGTGAGAAGCATGCAGTTTAATAGTAAAATTATATATTCTCTCACTTAAATCAATTATAGGGACAAAATTTACCCAGAAATTGACTAGACCTAGTCGATTTAAAAAAAATCAAATCAAATAAAAAAAAAAACTGCCCAGTAACTAAACTTAGGAAAAATTATATATATATATAATGGATTTATTAAAAACAAAGTAATTATTAACAAACAAAATGTCTTTAGCAACTAAAATAATTTAGAAAACGTTATTGTATTCATATTGTCAACATGAAAATTCCAAATAATATCACGTGTAAAAATATTGTTTTTATTGTTGTGCTGACGGATTCAACAATTTTCTTTTGATTTCTTGATCCAGTTGTTGGGAGAGTAGTAATTCTTTTAGGAAAGGTGAAATAGGGAAAAAGCCAAGGCGTAGATTAATATTAATAGATTAATAGGCTTTGTCCATTTTCGGCTAATAATACAGTTTTCCTATTGTCTTTTTCTACAGGTTGACTCTGAGAAATATATATTATATATAATATATTATATATATATATATATATATATAATATATATATATATATAATATATATATATATATATTATATATATATGGGAACACTTTGGGACCAGAGAAAATCTCTCTTATATCCGGGTTACACTGTATGTGTTTTATATATATATATATGTGTGTGTGTGTGTGTGTGTGTGTGTGTGTGTGTGTTATATATCTCACTCGCTACGATATTTTCTCTTTTCGGATCTTCAAGATAAATAAATATTCATCTGTATATACAGATATTTACCTAAGTTGGCGGTACCAAGTCATAATGACGAGAAATTCAATGAGAATTGAATTCATGACTAATCCTCAGCATGATTATCCAACTTACGTTTAATGCTCATGTCCAAATGGTAATTGCAAAAATAGCAATGAAAAGGTAACAAGAGTTTAACTTTAAGATGACTACATCCTGCCCAGAGAAGACGTTCACTTGGTTTGTGCGTGATGTTAGTTGAATGCAGAAACATTTATGTCAACATTTAAAATTGAATTAAAAAAAGAAAAGAAAGAAAGTCACCTAGAATTACGGCTTTTGCCCTCAAATATTAAGGTCTTGAATCCTGAAAATGGCTAGACGAATAGCCGAAAGCCCTCGGTCAGAAAATGTTTGACGGTATGCACACCGACCTACGTTTATTCGTAAGAAAACAATAATGATCAATAATAGTAATTTCATTGTGGCTTTTAATCAAAATTGTATGAATGAAAAATTGCTACCTTTATAAAACTAAAACAACAGTCTTCTATATTTATTAAACTTATACGTAGAGATATTCATCTATAAATAGGTGTGTAATTATTCACAGGTTCGTGCACGTTTTTCTATTTTTGTTTTTATAAGAAATTATTACACCGAGTATAAACTCAAACACATACTGCAAAAGTACATAAACACATGTAATACATATATGCACACAGAAGAAATGTAAGTCATATTTTTTAACAATTATATCTGTCCGGTCAACTTCGCATAAAAGGAAGAAAACTCTTAAAAAGAATAAATCAGTAAAAGTGCTTATATTTAAGAACAAATAAAATTGCATCTTGTCATTATAAATCGCGTATATTTATATATTTATTTACGTTTGTTTTTGTTTAAAAGCACGAAACCAGTAAGTCACACGCTTCAACTTCAAATCCAGAAGGACCCGACAATTTCAAAAGAAAAATGAACTGTGTTTTACTTCGCCACCTCTAATGTCAGGAATACGTTTATGATCTCTACGCATGCGTGTGAGCCTGCGCACATGCACGCATCATCATATACCAGTCTACATTATATTTTTTTTAATCATGTGAAATTTCTAAATTTCCAAGATGCTGGAATCATGGGCAAAAAATATATATAAATAAATAAAACTTCAAATACAAATTAACATGTGAAACAAACAGACACGAAAAATTGGTTTTACAGTCATTATCTTTAAGACGAAAAATATAACAGTAAGTACAGCATTGGTCTGTTTCAACTTGCTTGAAAAAAAAAAGTTTTTAAAAAGCTCTGTTCACCTTTTTATTTTTCTCAATTTCTATGATTTTTCTTTCTCGCCAACAAATTCCACTTCTTTTTTCCATTTTCTTCCCGTTGTCCATTTCCCCTTTCTGTCCATTTAACAATATATCTAATGAGGTGCCTGACGATGAGTTTAAGGCCAAACTCGTCCAGGAATATCTAAGCTGTCAGCTGTATACAACCGTTTTCTTAAATCAATGGTGAAAATAGTTTCGAGCGAATGAAGCCTGTAAACACTTAGCGAGTATCATCCTTCTTCGAACCTTGTGGACTGATGCTACAGAATCACAAAGAACTGTGCCAAATAACAGAAACCACATCACTTGAGGACTTTCATCACTAGCAACAACTAAAATAGAAAGCACATGTAACTCGAAGAGAAAATAATGGCATAATCAAGATGTTAGCGTTCAACACTACTTCAAATAAAAGGTTAGGAAGGAAGCCCCGTCAGTACTGGAAAAGCAATGGCAGTTGACTTGAGAAACCTATTTTCCCGAAAAATTGTTTTAAGATAAATACGCAACAGACAGTAACACAGTCAATGAATGTCGAATGTTTCCTCATAAGGAAACGGTTAATTATAATTACCAACACTGTCTCTTTCTTCATAAAAATATAATAAAACCATCTATTTCATCCAAATCTTTGCAAGTCTTCCTCTTCTGCACTTATTTTCTATACTCTTTTCTCCGCCATCTCTTTTAGTCTTCCAGGTCCATATCGATCGACGTATCTCAAGTTTATGAGCTATTTAAAATATTAAACTGCTTTGTTTATGATAAAATTATATGCAATTCTTAACTGTAAATATGTTGAATATATTATATATATATATATATATATATATATATATATATATATAATGTACATAAACTACAAATGTCTATTGATCAAAATGGCTGATTACAGAGAGCCTTAACTTTTTTAACGGCAAAATAGCATTTCATGCTCTCTAATGAATTATTTGAAGTTTTGAAATCAAGTATTGCTATTATCCCAGTTGTTCCGAATAGCAGCTCCCTCTATGTCATTTTGACTAGAGAAGACATCAGCCGAAAAATTGTGATCAAAACAAAAAAACTGATGCTCGTCTGAATAATTCATAAAACAACGTTTACTCGCTCTTCAGATGAACGTCAGGTTCCTCAAATACAGACACGATTGTACGGTTTTAATTTGAATAGAAGTTTAAAAGAAAAATTATACAGTATCACCCTCGCCTTCTCTTTCTATATTCTATTCCATGTCGACAGGAATAACGTGTACGAAAATTGAGGCTTGTGCTTTTCCGGTTTTATTAGCACGAAATGTGACGAGAATTCGGTAAACAGAATTTAATACAACTTCGTTGCTTCAATTATTAGTGATTCTAATTCTTAGGGTATTTTCTATTCTAACACACAAACAGTTATTTACTACTTTTCAGGTAAATATATACATAGTACTGTATGAAAATGAGTCAAATATAGATTAGAATCAGACAGAATTATAGGATAAGGAACTAGACGCGCAGACATTATTATCAGCCAAGAAAAATCCTACATAAACCAACAAGAATTAGGATGCATACACAAGAATTA
Organism: Acanthosepion pharaonis; assembly: GCA_903632075.3. NCBI lineage: Eukaryota > Metazoa > Mollusca > Cephalopoda > Sepiida > Sepiidae > Acanthosepion > Acanthosepion pharaonis. Next base: position 7,875,857 of record CAHIKZ030004896.1, on the reverse strand, counting down.
TTATACACACGAACGCTACCAGACAAAACAAATAAAACTAATGAAAAACAAACACAAAAATAAAAAAATTAAAATACCAGAATTTTCTTTTCTTTTTCTGACGACGCTTAAAAACGAAACATGTTTCCTATTTGTTCCTTATCCTATCATAGTACTTAATACATAAAAATATGCAATTACTTACAAACGAATTTTATTTAAAAGAAAAAAAAACTTATTAATATTTTTTATCCAATGCAAACAAAAATATATACAAGCAACTTTATACTTTTCGGTAGTGTTAAGTTTTTTTGACTTTAGCTTTATCGCAAGGGAAGTAACTGACATTATAAAATCTTAGTTATTTCCCTTTAAAATTTAATTTGCCAGGCATTTTGAATACTGTATTTTTGCTGTTTGATATGAATGACTTGGAAATTATCTAGACTATTGTATTCATTAATACAGAATTACAAATATGTCCACATATAGTACAAAATATTAGAAAATATATATTTTATATTTGACATATCTAGTATAATATATATATTTGACCATAATAAAACTTGTACTGTATGTGTATTCTAAAACAGTATATACAATGTATATATCATATATACATAATACATATTTTAATTATTTAAAAATATAACTGAAAACATTGTCTTCTAATGACATATATTTTGGTATCAGCATTAGGAGCTGAACTGTAAAATTGCAATAACTACTTTTATATGACTTGAACAGGAATTATTATGATTCAAAAGAAACTAAGGAACATCTATAATCGGATTGCATTTGAGAACAAAATACAATACATATCTGTGGTATAAAAAGCTAACAAAACATATATGAAAATTACAAACATATGAACAATTTATAATATAACACAGAAATAATTATTTTTTTCACAATGATTCAACTCCGAATTAAAAGAATATAAAACTGTAACAAACATCTTGAGGATTTCATGTCTACATACTAAATACTTGAGCCACTGGTAAATTCCATAAAATTGGTTGTAGGTCAGATTTGGTTCAGCAGGTAAATTAAAGCACAACTGGCATTCTATAAACATTCAATCCTCAAAAACATATAATTTCAAATCAGAAATATGTGAAAATGACCAAAAAAGTACCAAGTGAAAAGTGGTGAACTTTTTATGAGGATGAAAGGGTAGTCTAAATTATGAATAATGTAGAAAGATCTTTTTGTATTGATATATATATATATATATATATATATATATATATATATATATATATATATATATGAGAGAGCAAAAAGAAAGATAGACAGTGACAGAATATGCAAGCCCAAAATTTGGGGAAATTCAACAGACTGAATTTCTTTTCTCTCCAGACATTTCACATAGATCTCTTGATATCAATTTACCAGGAAATAAAAAAAAAAAAACATTTTCTATATTTTTCTTTCTCTGAAAAAGTAATTTCCTGCCTTAAGTTCAAGTTTTGGGTAGTACCGTGTGTGTGTGTGTGTGTGTGTGTGTGTGTGTAAAAGAAAAATATTCAAAACCTAAGTTCCAAACTCAAAATTTTGCATATGTTATCCACTCATCAGGGACTTAAATAGTTAACTTGAATTTATTTACAGATATCATATATTGCTTAAAAGATGTTACATAAAAAAATTCCCAATTTAACTATATAGCCCTCTTCATTCACGTGGTAAATGTATAACATCTGCAAAACTTATTCAGAATGCTAAGTTTTTGAAGTTTCTACTTTACTTGTTTATTGTTGATTCTTTATTTCTTAATATTGAGCATTTTACTTCCAAAGACTGCTTGCCTTAAAAGGGTTACTATCCATAAAGACACTAATTGACATTTTTTTTCTTTCTGGTGAAACAAAATCTTGTTTTTTTATATATATATATATATATATATATATATATATAATTCAAACATTAAAACTTTTTCTTAAAGATAATAAACAAGTTACATTATCTTTAGTAAGACTATGACCATTTGCTGCCTAGACACACAAATATATAAAAAGTGGACACTGAGGTCAACCCTGAGTGGTGACTGTCCATTGTCCAATTGAAAAATTTGAAAATTGTTTTCAAGTCTGAAACAGACTGTCGCTACTCGATGTTAATCTCAGTGTTCACTTTGAGTTACATACACTATCACTTTTACTCATAAATATAGCATACATTAAAACTAAATTTTTATATATATATATATATATATATATATATATATATATATATATATAAGGTAATGAAGAGTTTGGTAATCCATATGGATAACTCCAAAGAGGATGTAATCCAGAGAGCTCAATGTAACACCAGAGCAAATATTAAGTAAATAAAAAGAAAGAGACAACCTTAATCTAGCAATGATAAAGCAAGAAAGCCAGTCAAAGAAATATTATTCTGGACTAAATTATTCCTGCCACTTCGGTCTGAGCATAAAAATGCACAGCCAATATAATTGTGTATTTGGGCAGCAATCCCTCCTTTATACAAGTTTCATTAAAGACTACTGACAAAGTACTGCAGTTAAGCTTTTAATTTTTCTTGTGTTCATATAAATTTTTGGACATAAAGGGAGCAAAAATTGTCTGAATGTTCTGTATATATGATTGCTTTGGCTATTTTTTAGCCATTATCAAGGATGTCTTTTATTTTTATTTTTAACTGAATGTGTAGATTTGTATTTGTGTATCTAGAATTATGGGAATATTTTTTATTTTCCATATACGGTCAACATATTGTGACCATGTTCATAGTTGACGTCATTGAGTATTAGCTTTTTCTTTATCATTATCAATGCTTCCATTATTTTTAGCTCTTGTTTTTTTTTACATGTGAATGAAGCTATTATAGCTGCATTTTCTGTATGTTGAAAATGGAGTTTTTTAGGTTTCTGTGTTTTAAATGTATCCTAATTAAGCTATGGTCAGAGAAATGTAACACAAGTCTTCTTGATAGGCATGTAGTGGTATGTCCAATATAATTATTCATGAACAATATTGGTTCTCTGTCATTTGAATCTTTCAGATGAGTTGTTGTTAATAAGGTTAGCTGTATTAAATTTGTTATAGTAGATAATTAATTTTCTTGTTCTGATCAAATAGGGTTGTGTATTTCTTCATGTTTCTAAGGGAAAATTCATCCTATCTTATAGTTAACATGTATTTGATTTTTATAGAAAATGTTAATGCTATTGTTTTGATCTGTATCTTTAGTGTTACTATTGGTTGCCTTTGAAAAAAATAGTCTAATTTGGTGATCTATAAGGTAATTCAGAAAACCATTACTAACTAGTGTCTTTTTCACATTGCTAAATTCTTTAAAGAAAAGCAGACAAGAGGATGAATTCTTGTGCACTCTCTTGAGGAAATCTTTTATAATACCTTTCTTATAACTCTAGATACATACATAAAAATCTACACATTCAGAAGAATTAAAAGAATAGCCAAAAGTGCTTGGATATACCAAACATTCAGGCCATTTTTTTTTACACACACTTTATATCCCAAAAAGAAATAACTTATATAAATACATGAAAAATTAAATATAAAGCTTAACCGCAGTACCATGTCAGTTGTCTTTATATAAAATATATATATATATATATTCCTATGAATGAGGATCACTCTGCAAGTAAAGCCTCTTATTTTTATTGTTAGTCCACAACATAAAAGATGGACGTTGGTGGGTATGACAGTAGAGGTTGAACCTTCCTACCAATTACCCATCATTTATTTGCCTTTGACAAATTTTTGACAGTCTGAAAAATGACTTCTGTCATGAAAGTGAGCATGAAGCAGAGATGCACCATTGAATTTCTCAATGTAGAAAAAAATTGTACCTGCTGATATTTATCAACATTTGCTAAACACTTAAATAGAACAGTGGATGTGAGTACAGTTAGGCTGTGGGTAATGTTTTTAAACAGTTGTGATAGTTATGTGCTTATTGCCCCTGCTGATATACATTTTTTTTTTTTTTTTTTTTTTTACAAGCACAACATGCAAACTGTTGTTGATTTGTTCATCACTGCCAAAATGCAAAGCTAATGTGGGTGACTAAGTTGAAAAATAGTGTCTTGTAGCTGAAAATCTGCTCAAACTTAAGTTGTATCTGTTGTAGTTTCTGTGGAAATAGGTAAGAGGCATATCATTTAGATAATTCCACTTGGATTATGTGTTTTCTACAATACTCAACTGCAGAATATGGCCAATGAAAATACCATATGTATTGCTACAAGGTCACTCACAAACACTTTGACTTTTCCAAAATTCATAAACATCCTATGGGGCTATTAAAAAAAAAATAGAATCACACCCCTCATCAAAAATCAAACACAGTTTAACTTAAATAAAGTAATTAAAGAAACATTTATCTTTAAAATTTTCTTTGGCCAGTGTGATTTTTATACTTATGACACTAAAATGTGTTTCAAGTCATATGACAAAATTTTCGAGAGCTAATATTTCTGTGCTTTTCAAATAGTTAAAAAGAAAAAATTTCTTACATTATAACCAGGTATTTTCATTCTGTTTTCTCCATCCTCCAAAAGATTTAATTCTGTCAGAAAGGCATTTTATGAATATCATGAAATCAGTCTTGAAAAAGATGTCAGCAAAAAACTATCAGTCATACAAGAGTGGGTAAAATATTTACAAACATTTTGTACAAATACAAAATCACAGCATGTCAATATAAACATTTGAATGTAGACCATTTGGATATGGCAGGTTCCCAACATTACAAAAGAGTTAAGCATACCTTTGGCTTTTGAAAAAAAAATATTTTCTTTTTGCCTTTATACAGAAAACATGAATTACAAGAAAAACAATTAACAATATTTTTACCAACAAGAAAACTCACAGAATGAAAAGGAAAAGACAAAAATCCATCATATATATATATATATATATATATATATATATATATATATATATATGTGTGTGTGTGTATAAATGGAACATCATTTACAAGAAAGAGCCACATTAGCTAATTCTTTTCTTGTACAGTTGATTCAACAAAAGAATCAGTTTTTTAAACAAGTCCTTTTTGATCAAATTCATTAAAAAATTTGTGGTACAAATGTGTTCCACTCAATTCAAAACTACTGAAAATTTTATATATATATATATATATATATATATATATATATATATATATATATATATTGCACCCCAAATAAAATCTTGGGTTTTACCTAACTACAAGAAGGGTTAAGTAGAATTAACTGAAACTTTGTATTTAGATAAAAAACATAAATATGTGATGTGCTTTTAAATTTAAAGAAATACAATATTTACAAGATCACTTATTAATTATTGTCTCCCTTAGAAATAATATTCCTACCAAAGCAAGAGAATGATAAGAAAAATTAATTCTAAACATCAGAAAGCATTTTTCTACATCTCTCTTTCTCTTCAGACAAAGCATCAGCGACCATTTTGAGTTGGAGTCAAGTTTAAAAGGATTTGGATTAATCAGGATTTTCCTTTTCACCTCCATCCATCAACTGTCCAATTGATAAAGTTTAAATATGATGTTAACATGAAGTATTGGATTTGAATCAACAAATACTTCCCTTGACATCTGCTTCAACAATAATTCATCTCTTTGCATTCAGATAGAATAGAAAAACAACATAAGACTTGAGATTGAGAAAACAAAGAGTTGCAGATAGAACCTGTTTGGAATCAGATGTATAAACAAAATGCATAAATACACATATATGTATATAAGTATTCACTTAAGTGTCTGGGATTGGCTCAACTTATTTGACATCTCTATGCTTTTTTCTAATCACAAATTTCTATCAATTTTACTACCAAACAAAAAATTACACACTTAGACATTAATTATTAAGTGATACAAATCATTGATTTCAAACAAAATTTCCAAACATTAATGTCATTACATCTTCACGTAAAATGATTATTGAATACAATAACAAGAATTAAGAAAGATTTTAAATAGTTATTTTATCCTTATCCAAATCTAACAATATTATATTTTTTAATGAGATATGCCATAAAATTAAGATTGGAAAATTTGCTTTTAGAAGAGCTCAAATATTGCCAGAAACAGATTTAATGATATTTATGTTAATTTCAGGAGGTAAATAAGAAATTTTGGAACTGAATTCTTGTCAATAGATTGATATATTTAAACATTGTTTTAAATATGTGAGAATTTTAAATTACATAGCCTAAATATTTTGTTCCTTACAAAAGAATTGAATGCAGAATTTTAATTTCCAGATATCATTAAGTCAACTTTCAATAAAATCGCTTATCAAAAAAGTCTTTTTAGCAAAATGAACATGAAGGATGACCGAAAAATAAATAACATTTTTTAATATTTATTCTACAATGAATATCCAAAGAAATTAACAAGTAATGGAAAAATCTTTTTGAGTATTAAACAATCTGAGTGGGAGATTTGACAAGGAAAGAAAGCAAATAGGAAAAACAAATTTTGCTTGAGATTTTGAGGAGTTCTTGTTAATATCTTACAATTGTAAAAATATGAACACTGCTATTTTAAACCTTTTAGCTAATCATTTCTCTAGCCTTCTTTAAGTAACTACATCCAGTGCAGAGGCTTTTATCAGCTTTTTCCTCTTTAAAATACAATTTCTATAGAGTGTAGTTTACAGTTTTTTTGGTCTTTTCTTTTTAAATGCCATATTCCTTCCAAACATAGGCAATCATGGCTCTCCACACATTCTTTTTTTATCTGTTAATTACCATGACTTCTTGGGAAAAACAGAGTAAATTATGGGCACAAAATTAAAAAATCTTAAAAGAAGGTATTGTATATAATTTTGAGAAAAGTTACCACAATTTTCAAATAATTGGACTATTTCTTTATGTTATTTTATTCTCTCAATTTACTAACATGATCAAATTGAAATCCCCCAACTCTAGTAGGATTCAAATATTTGTTTTTATCAAATGCAAAGAAAAACATAAGCAGATAATAGTAAATATGCTAGAAGTGTATGCAAAAAATAAAAATTCTATTTTAAATTTGTTCTATAAATATTCACCGTTTCAATACATTGAGAGATAAACATCCAGAAAAAACAATATGTAATATTAATGAATTCAAAATTTGATAGTAAATATTACTAAAGTATTTACTGACTGAAGTTATATGTTTGAAACCTCAAAAAATGATGCTTGACTTGGATATATGATTAGTGAAGTTTAAATTAAATAAAAATAAAATATTCAAAATCAACCTTTTTTAATAAAGTTAAAGCAAAACAAGGACACTGAAATAAGGAGTTTCTTAAAACCAAAACATATTTTGACTTGTAAGAATAATTATTTTTTTCTCTCGGTGAATATTGTGTTAACAATTTTTTAAGAATAAAAATGATTTTCTCAGATACAGGTCCTAATTTTTACCACATAGAGGAGAGAGATTCATACTGGTCCCAAGAATATTTGTACATAAGAGAATATAATTAATTCTCTTGTAGTAACTTGTCAATTAGAAACTGGATAGAAAAAAGTGTTAGACTTTATATTATTTTAACAGATTTTAGTATGCTCATAACATTGGAAAATAAGCCTCTAAAAACAGTTTATTATTAAATTCTTATTGCAATGCTTCAAAAAGCTGTGTTGAATTAGAAGTTGACACAAGCATTCTAAAAGAAAAATAGTTTCACTGCACATGTAGACACTTATATTTTCACGAGTTTTAATTTTAACATAAATGTGAAAAATGTTATTCCAGAAACCAAAACAAAATTTATCATTGATCTAACAGAATTATATCAATAACAATATACTTTTAACATATGCTTATTTATTAACTTTTTACATGATTACAGTGGAGTTAGCACCTTCTGGATTTGAATTGATTCTGCCACCATTTTACAAATATTCTCGGAGTTATCTCCCATTAACTAATCTGAAGAATGAAGAAATTCAACTTAGCTTTTTTTTTTTTTTAAAAATCATGTCACTCCAAGCAAAACAAAGCTACTAAGATGTGGGGTGAGAGGTATGGTAAGTAAAAGACTTCTAAGAAAAAGAGAGAGATTATTAAGGAATTTATTATTCCTTAATAATATTTTTCTTTTTTAATAATAGAACAGAAATTAATAAGATAATGATTGACACTGCATTTAAATTTTTCATGATCAAACCTGACTGAAAAACAAGATCCCAGAAGAGAGTTCCAGAAGTGAGAAATTTGTGAAAAGCAAATGTTAGCATAGAACTCACAATTACATCTAGTCATTTCAACTGTAAAATGATGAGACCTAGCAGCCAATCAAGTACTGCACTTAAATTCATGGTGCTACAGAGGAAAGTTCATCAGAACAATTAACTATAATTTTCTATAAGATTAATCTTAAGCCTGGAATAGAATTTATTTGTTTTTAAACCAAAGATAGGATGGTTGTAATACACAAACAGGTTGGAAAAATTGCAGAAAATAAAATAAAACAAACAAAGTGTATGATATAAGAGTGAGAGTAGGTTGGAAAAAATAAATAAAACTTTAAATAGCTGTCCATGTAAATCTATTCTGGACAAGAATGTACACTAAACAAAGAAAAATCTCATTAATAAAATTACGAGTATATTTCATGGGTAATAACTTGAACTGAATGATGGCAGAATCCGTAGATAAATGTTATATAATGTGTAGATGACTATCAACTCTAATCCATCTGCTGTTCACTGATTTTGTAAGTCGGTCAATTAAAAAGAGGCTTAACAAAGAAACATAAGTGAGAAAATGTTCAAAACATTTGACAGAATGAAAATATTAAATTCATTTATGTCTTCTTAATAAGCCCTAAAAAAGATTAACCAGTTATACAAAAAAATTAAATAGTTATTATGTAAAGTCACTAATCATAAAGATCACATATTAAATAATTTATTAAACCCACATTAGAATAGAAGTTATGACCGATGGCCTCATATTCAGTTAATCTGGCTAAAGAAATTTGTGTGCTCACAGGCAAATCTATTTTCTTGAGAACCTCTTTCATGCTGCAAATAATATGGATTATCATTTTCATGACAATTATAATTTCACTTTGGCATCATTGCAGCACAAAGAGGACTGAGCAATTTTTACCTCTACCAACACGTTTGCGGTGCCACCTTAAATAAAACTTTGCAGCGAAATTCTTCTTGTGGATAATGTGAATTTCCATAAAAATGAATTTTTTTTTTATAATTCGGTCAAAGTGTAAAGGGAAACAACTCTTTATCACAACCAACTGACGACAAAGCTGATAAAACTCGTTGCAATGCTTTGATGATTTACTTTCTAGATTTTTCAACGTGCCTAAGCGGAAAGCAGTTTAGTTCATTCATTCTATTTTTTTAAACTCTCAATAGAAATATTTTATTAAGACTTTTAATAATAATGGAATATATACAGAGCAAGAAAATAACCATTAATTTCTATAAATAATCCCAAATGTCGGTTGCCTTTGAACGTTTTTATTTTTTTTTGTCTAACCTCTTAAAAATAAGAATACATTCGATGTAAATAGTAGTGTTGGTGGAAGGTCTGATGAACTTAACAAAATTGAACAAGTTAAATTGAAAGGGGTGTCGCTGCTTCTTGATTTTTTTTTTAATATTTCTGAGGTATTTCCAAATTTCATCTAGTATGAATTAAAGGAATGCTTTCAAATGAAAGTTAATTAACTAAGTTTTAATATTTAATGCTTTATCCCTCTCTGTTCATGTGGATGTAAAAATATCGCATGCAGGCATACATACATACAATTAGAATGGCTGCATAATGTATTTTTGAAAGTGATTTTATGTTTTCAGTAAAAGAGCTCCCCTCCTCAAATCAGGATTAATATATATATATATATATATATATATATATATAAATATATATATATTAAAAAAGAGAGGGTGCCGCAAAACGTTTTTGGTTGTAATGTGGATTTATTGAGAAAAAAATATTATACTTTGTTTTACATAATTTCACGACACGTGTTTCTGGTCTGGTCTATAACTGTCTTCAGGTGAAAGTGGAGATTTTTACATATTATTAAAAATAATTAATTTTTCTTCATGTTCGATGTGGAATATTCTCGATATGACAAACAGACCCACAAGGTAAGCACTCTAACACATTCTACCATACGCAAACACATCCACAAACTAACTCACAAAGTGATTATCCTAACACATTCTACTACACGCAAACACATACACAAAGCAGGAACCCCAATACATACCACCACCACACGCATTCACACCCACATAAAAAATACAATTATGAACATACACTGAACAGCGCAAAAATAAAAACCTGTACAGACCACCACACCATAACACAAACAGTCAAAGATCAGAACACACACACATTCACACAACCAACTCTTACAAATACCACCTAGCACAACAAACCAAAACCAGGCAACCATTACCTATATCCAGGAGTACAACCAGAATTTCACAAAAGTTCTACACACAATCCACATACAATCAATACAAAAACAACAAACCTCGAACATCTGGAACAGGCCCCCCAACAAAAGCCAACACACCTATATAGAGCCATCGAGAAACAACAACCCCAATTTTACCAAGGGAAACTCTCACTGGCTAGAAAACTCAAAATGTACAGGAAGAAGGTATCTCTTAAAAAACCCAAGATATATTAAAAGAAACAATCATTATTTTTTAGAAGCCCCAGTCCGAACAAGAAAACCCGTTTAGATGACACAAAACCCAAAATAATAAACCTATCTACATATACACTTACAAATGACGAAATCAACCTACTGAAATTGGGCCTAAAATTCTGTCCTGCTCCTAAAAGCAATATAGTAGACTTAAAAAAGACATTAAGGAATTTGAACGCAAACTGAGACTAAGAGAAATATTTAACAATAGCGAAAAGTAGTACAGATGAGTCACTAGTAAAAAAACAAATCCAATTTATTCCCAAACAAAAATAACAATACCAATGAGATAAATATATTTTTTGAAAAACTCTGGAACCTTGACCTACAGGAAAAATCCAAATCATTCGACAATCTCACATATAGACAAAGACTAGCCTTAGAGAACATTCGAAAAAAATAATAACATAATTATAAAAGAAGCAGATAAAGGCAGCGCTATAGTAATCATGGACAGAACATACTATAAAACAAAAATTCTAGAAACACTAGAGGATAGGAACAGCTACAAAGTAATTGACACTAACATAGACAAAAAACATTATAACAAAAATTACAAAACTCTGCACAACACATAATAAAATATTAACAAAAAAAAGAGAAGGATTTCCTAATAAACTTTGTACCAAAAAACAAGTAATTTCTACGGACTACCTAAAGTTCATAAATCGAGGAAATAAAAGCAGCTATACATACACAAAAATCTGAATACATTAGCATCCCAAACCCCAGTGACCTTACATTCAGACCCATAGTAGCAGGACCAGTCTGTCCCACTAGCAAACTCAGTAACCTAATAGACATAATATTGCAACCATATACTAAACAAATTAAAAAAGCCACATCAGAGACGATATCCATTTCCTTAGCTGCATACCACAAAAGGTAGATCCGAACGCTTATGGCAACTTTTGACATCAGTAGCCTATACAGTAACATACCCCATGAACTAGGGAAAAAAGCGATCTCATTCTGGATTGAAAAACATCCAGAAATACTACATCCGAGATTCACTAAAGAGTTCATTATCGATAGTATAGACCTAATTCTAAACAATAACACCTTTGAATTTGACAACAAAACTATATCCAAACCCTAGGTACTGCGATGGGAACAAAAATGGCACCAACATATGCCACCCTAACATTAGCTTACCTAGAAGAAAACCTCTATGAAAAGATAGAACAAATATATGGGACAAATATAAAGACCCAATTCACTAAATCTTGGAAAGATATCTAGATGATTGCTTCATCTTTTGGAAATCATCATGGGGTGATATTAACCAATTCCATACACTACTTCAAAACTTACACCCAAAAAATCAAATTCACGCAAGAATATAATTTTAACGAATTACCATTTTAGATATACTCATTAGAAATAAAAACAACCACATAATCACAGATATCTACCACAAACCCACAGACACCCAACAATACGTTCATTTCAAGAGCCATCACCCAAAAAGCTGCCTAAAATCCATCCCCTATTCCCTAGCACGTAGAATTTGTACAATAGTGACTGATAAACATCTCCGAAAAATCCGCTTAGAAGAACTACATAAAACTCTCAAGAAACGAGGCTACCCCACAACACTAATAAACAAAGGTATTGAACTCAAGAAAGAAATTCCTCTAGACCAACTTAGAAATAAAAAAAGAAACGTAACGTCGAACAAACTCTAGCATATGTCTCAACGTACAACAAAAAACAACCCAGAAATATTCCCAGAAATCACAAAAAATCTAGATTTACTTAGCAAGAATAATAAACTGAATAATATACTAAAAACAACCAAAATAATTAAGAGCAAACGCCAATCTAGAAACCTAAAACACATATTAACCTCATCTAAATTTAGTCAACACAAAATACAGGGAGTCACAAAATGCAACAAAAAAGATGTGGAGTTTGTGACATCATTATAGAAGGAAACTCCTACACTTTTGAAAACCCCAAAAAACATTCACAATAAACAAAAAACTTAAACTGCAACTCCAAAAATGTAGTTTATACACTTAAATGCACAAAATGTAAGAAGTCATATATAGGCATCAGCCAACAACTGAACAACAGGGTCTCCCTACACAAAAGCAATATAAAATTGACAGACAACAGAAAACTTTTTTGTATCACAACACATTTTCAAATGTAACCAGGGTAAGTTTAATATCATGCCGATATATCAAACAGACAATTACTCGTATCTACAAATACAGGAAAAAAACTTTATAGACAAATTCAAACCCGAACTGAATAGATCGTAACCCCCCCAAAAAAAAAAAAAAAAAAAAAAAAAAACATGCACACAGGGTGACCAAATACAATGATCGCTCACATGCATGGACGCACACTCATATACGGGAGACACGAGGAGATATATATATATGTGTATGTACACATACATACATACATACATACATACATACATTTATGTATGTATATGCGGATGTTGACAACTTAAGAAGTACGTGTGTGTGTGTGTGTGTGTGTATGTATGTGTGTGTGTGTATGTGTGTGTACTGGTTCCATGTAGCTTGGGAAATATGTGTGTATATGTGTGTGTGTGCTGACTACTTGTGGTGGGATAGTGTGTATGTGCGTATGTGTGTGTATGCGTGTATAAGTACAAATAAGTTTACGAATTCCTCGTAGTAAGGAAATATACGCACGCATATATACACGCATGCTGACAGGAACACACCAAAATAGAAACAGATCCAAGAGCACATAGAGGTCACTAAAACATTAAAAGATTAAATGCCGATAACTACTCGCTGGACAAACCTTAATTGTTTTATGACCCTTCACGCAGAACTCTTCATTGACAATTCTAGAAAGAAAATTCGGATTGCCAACACAAAACAGAATGTCTCATATCGAGAATATTCCACATCGAACATGAAGAAAAATTAATTATTTTTAATAATATGTAAAAATCTCCACTTTCACCTGAAGACGGTTATGGTAGACCAGACCAGAAACACGTGTCGTGAAATTATGTAAAATAAAGTATAATTTTTTTCTCAATAAATCCACATTACAACCAAAAACGTTTGCAGCACCCTCTTCTTTTTAATATACATACTTTTCTCTCGTTGGAACCACTACAACATATTTCTTTTATATATATATATATATATATATATATATATATAACACATCTTTGCTGGCTTAGAACATTTTTTTTTCCCTCCAAGAGCAAAAAAAAGTGCTATTTAGAAAACATACATAACATTCTCAAGCATTTGGTGATTTCAGAGCAAGTATTTCTGAAATATCTTATCCCTATTGATAATAGAACTGATAACATTTGGCCATCAGACTAATGTAACATGACTTATTTTGGTGATATATGCAAGCCTAAATAAAAAAAGTATTAAGTGAATTTTCTCCATTAATACAATTTAAGAACTCTATTTTTCTCCTGCAGGCACTATTTTAACACTGATATTAGCATTGGTTATAGAAAGTCACCTATCAGTAAATTTAAGATTAACTTACTAAATCCCAAATCATCTAAGAAGATTACTTAGCATAGCAAAAGTTATGTGAATTAATCTTCAATATGCATGTGCATTCAGAAGATAGGCCAAAAACAGTTCGGGAGAAATTGAAACAATTTGGCCAATACATTTATATAGTCAATGTCAAGATATTTGTATCTTCTTTAGAGTTTTTTGATTTAGGACAATTGTCAAAATATTCATCAGCAACCTATTACTAGTTCATTCACTTTTAATTATTTTTTTTATTATTATTTTGGCCTGAAATAGACTTAGTTAAGCCAAGTTGTTTTGATCACTGTATATTTAGAATAATGAATCATAATTTTGATTTAATTACTTACAATGAGAATAGGCACATTTCAGAAATAATATTTTTTTCTCAATTTCTTTTCACATTTAGAAGAGTTAAATGAACCATAGATTTGGATATAACTCCTCCTCCTACACAAGTGACTAAAATAAGCTCTGAATTATGCAATTCCTAGCTTCATTTTCAAATTATTTCTTCTCCAAATTATTTGACATAAAAAAATAAAATGAGAGGTAGCCCCTTTTATTTAAAACAAAATTTCTAAGGAATGGTTTACAACCCTTTAGTTACTTAAGGAACATCAAGTGTTACATTTATTCTATGACTCAATAAGTTATCAATTTCTTAAACAAGAATAAAACCTTATCTTTATTTTTATTATCATGACACAAATTAATTTCATCATGTCACAAAGATTGGAAAGGATAAGGGAAATATTGAGAAGATACAAAGGGTAAAAGAAGAGCAGTGGTATGAGATAATGGATAATCTTAGTTGTTACTACTGATTAAATTTTTACAGATCTAGCTAGTTACTAATAATTACCAAATCATTGTTATTGATTGATTATTATGGCTTATCAATCTTTTGCAGGTTATTTAAAGACAGAAAATATTTTTACATTGTAAGAATTTGGGTGGGGGGAATGAATTTTACTAATACAAGTTCTACTAATTCTCCCCATATCTGAAGGGAAGCAAATTCATTCCTTTCTCAATGGTATTTGTGCAGAAGAGAATATAATGAACCTAACTGGAACTCCAACTCAGCTCTCCAATTTCCAATTCTGAGATGCTAGCCATTACACTATCCATACATCCAAACTTACAGCACATGGTATTACCAAGAAGCATGTTTATTGCAGACTGTATCTTAGAAATAAGTAATTCAATTTCCTTAACTTACACTTTAAGGCACGCTTCATTTAAAATAGTTCCTTTTATTATTTTCAAGTTCAATAATAATAAAGAAAGGACACTTCAGTGTGCATAAATGAACCAACCTTGTGAGTTTTCTTATATGCCAATCCATTATTGTGTATTCAAAATAACTATCATGAAGTAAATATTCACTAAAATTACTTTATTAGCATTTAATATTATAAAGATGATTCACATTAAAAATAAACCAAATTTTAATTTAACACAAAAAAGTAAAAAATTTTAAGTTTTATAATTTAGATTGTATACTGTCATTGTTAAAAGGATTGTCTTTATAAAGAAGGTTCTTTTTTTATTAAAAATCATTTTTTCCTTTAGTTATTTTTTTTTTTTTTATTGAATTTCAAATTCAAAGAAAAATAAAACAAATTTATTATATCAAAAAATGGTAGGGTAAAAAATTAAAGAAATACTTGCCCTGATTTGATTATTAAACTTAAATTTTGTATTTTATAAATTAAGAATTTAATACTTATTCCAAGATGAAAGCGAAAAAAAAAAAAAAAAGAAAAACAAAATAAGAATACTAAAACCTTTTCCTTGAAAAGTTAACAGATTTTGTATAGAACAGATTGTATCCAGTATATAAATGTTATAATTTTATACAGTGCCTTCTTTTGTTTTTCAAATTAGCAACTAAAATTTAATCAATATCTTCATTAACAGAAAACTGGATATGTGTAAAAAAAGAAAAAAAAATGATAAATAATTTAAAGAAGCCGATATATTTGGGAATAAAAATCAGAATAAATCTTGTTCATTCCAAGATTTGTAACAAAAGAACAATTAGTGAAATGTTCAATATTGATACCCTGTCTACCAGAGTTCCAACTTATTTTCTAATGAATTCATATCCACCAGCTTTATGGAGATATTAGCAGAACCCTGGATATTTTACTAAGAACTGATTGCTAAAAAAACTTGTTTGCTGTTACAAAAGGTAATATACTATCAAGCCAAATTTATTTAATGTTTTTAAAGAGTAACTGTGTGAAACAATTTAAACTACTTCTACAATGTTTTATTACTTGTATATATTGTTTAAAAAAGACAAAATTTCTAAAATAAATAAACGAGAAAAAGTTCTTTCACTAAAGAAGTCTATAGATATGCAATTCATTATATATTTTTTCAGTAAATCAAAAATATGTAAAGTTATTACAAAATTGAGTTACCTCATTTAATAAAACAATAATAATCCTTGCAACTTGATATTGCATTAATCTTAACTTTATTTGAAGAAAAAAAACTGATTTTTTTTTTAAATTCCAAAATTTTTTTTTTTTTTTTAAGTAAATTTAAATATTTTTAGAATTTTTTTTGTCTGTTAGCTTCCAAAAAGTAAAAAATTATGATAGTATACAAAACAGTATCAAAGAGACCCATTTTTAAATATAGTGGTATAAGTTATTATAAACACTTTTCTCTTATGGTAAAAGAAACTTGAATTCTTCATCAGATGATGGCAGAGGATATTCAAATTTTCTCTAGACTTTTACTATACCAAACTTTTTTTTTCCTAATTTTTAAAAGGAATATCTTTAAGTGAGGATTAAAAAAGAAACACTGAAAAGTCGAATTGTTTTTTTCATTTGTGAGAATGCAGTCAGAGAGTTTGATGTAAGAGTCATAAAAAAAGCAAATTAAAAATTATGCACAGGGACATACAAGATTGATTTTGAGTTAAGAAAAAATTAGCCTGTTACAAATGAATGATTTTTTTAAATTTAAATAAGCAATATCAATTTCCATTCAAATATCTAATATACAACTTTACTTAAACTTACATGAGCAGTTATTTTATTAGAAAATATGGAATACAATGCATATTTAGTGTTTTTATTCATATTTTAATATCATGTGTATTTACCTGATAGAGTAACTTCAGTAACAAAAGAGAGCCAACTGCTTGCTTCAGTTTGTTTTGCACTTAAGTGTATATATTATTATATTAATCAACAATATAGCAATCACTCCAAAAAATGAAAATTAGTTTGAAGAGATTAAATGTTTACAAATTGGGATTAGATGCAGATTTTAAAAGGCAACACAAGATGATGTGAAGAAGTTTTAAAAATCTCTTAAAAGTTTTAAAAGTATATCAGTTTGACAAAGTATGGTAATAAGTACATAGATATTGCAGATTTTACAAGTACCGAGTTGATTGTTCAGAAGAATATTTTTGACCTAATTTCCAGATATGAATGGGTATTAACACTGAATTTTATTTTCTGTATATTTATAAGCAAGCAAAATATATATATGATCACTTCTTATTAAATTTAAAAAAATGAGTTAGTTTTATACAAGCACTTATAATTTTTCTTTTTCCTTCAAAATCTATGTAACAGGAAATTCCTAACAGGAAACCAACAGTTAATAAACCATATTAACCAAGAACTAAGAATAAGAATTCAAATCATTCTGTAGAACTCAAACAAGATCATAAATCATCTATGAGAATCATGAGTTAACCAATCTTTGCCAAAGTGTACAGCCAAATAGAACAGAATTAACATTTTTTAAAATCTTAATTATTTAAAGGGAAAATAAACTACAACAATAATAATTTAAATTCGTAAGATTGTTTTATACCAAACTAAAAATAAGAAAACCTGACTTCAAGCAAATGAGAAATTATTCATGTTTTCAGTCACATTTGGGGAAGAGGGAAAAAAAAAAACTTTTTATGCTGCAAGCTTTTATAAATATTTTTTTTTATTTCACTTTTTTTTTTAAATATACATTTCATTTTCCAATCTTTTTTTCATTTATATTTTTCATTTTGCAATTAAATAATTTCTGTTTAGTACACTGGAGTGTATCACAATCAATTCAAACATTTTTTAAACAGGCCAATTCCAAAACAGACTTGGATTTGAATTTGTTTTTTTTTTCATTTCTTTTTGTATTGGTAAAATTTATAGAAGAGATGTGTAAATGCATTTATAACAACTGAACATTGAAGAAATGTGTATAACCCAAATTAATGCAAAACAATTTTTGTTTTGTTATTTTTCAACCAAATTTACAAAATGCTTCAGATCAGAATTATTTAAAACAAGTCATAAATTCATGAAACTCAAAGAAAATAACATTCTTTAGTGAAATCTTGCTTTATATAAAGTAATTCTTACAAAAAGCATGCATAAGATTTATAATATCATTCTAGATGTTAATCACTTTTATGATTATATGTAGCAAGAGAAATTAGAATTGTTTTAATCATTTTAACAGCTTTGGCTTCTGTACATATACAGAAGCGAGTAATAACAGATATTTTAATAATTCCCAGAAAAAACTCTTTTTCCCTCATAAATATTTTTAGAAATAACATCATTTAAAACTGATGTTGTTAAAAATAGATTTATCACAATCATTACAAGTCTGCAAGGTGGGTGGTCAACTTTCCTTTGGCTTCAAATATCAACTTGTTTCTTCATTCATAGAAAATTAAATATCTAAACAAAAATTTACAAAATATTGACAACATAACAAACACAAGATGTACTGATATTGTTCAGTCATACAAGTAATTATGATTACACACCTTTATAAAAATGGGTGTATGAATATATAACTGCATGTATACAGTGTAAATATTATGCATACAAATTTATACAAAATCAATCCCCTTTTTATTTATTTTAAACAAACAGATCATGAATTTTTTAGGCATACATGAAATACTACCATTCAATCCTGGGAACTGATTTATGGCAAACTTGTGATTCATAAAACCTATGAAAAACTGATTCTGAAAGAAATATAAGGTGGCATTTTTTTAGCTAACATCAGTTATAACACACTATTATATAAGAAAAAAATGCACACAATTTTACTTTAGTTTGGAAAAGCATGTTATTAAAATGAGAAAATATCTTTATCATAACATCAATACTGTTGATAAATCACTGAAGATTCTTCCTGAGGTTCAAAAATGTTATGCTATTATTTGTTTAGAAGTTGAATTTAAGATTAAATCTTACATTCATTGGTAGTAATAAATAGTATAGAATTAATAGAAACAGTGCATTTCCTTTGTAAGTTAATCTGTTACCTCTTCAATATTAAAGTACAAAATAGTCTTTCTTGAGAATTTAATTTCAAGATGTAAACTTCAATGTAATTGTTGAATTCAAGTCATCCTCTAGCACAATGTGGTAATAAGTATTTGCATGAAACTTTTTCACTTATTATTTTATAACTAGTTTTACTTCATCTTATTTTATGCTTTTTTATTACAATACTCTTTAACTGTAAAACCAAAAAGCAAGATTTTAGAAAATAAACAAGAAACCTCAGACTACACTCAAGTTATAACCTTGGAATTTTTTACTTTTCCAAATTTATATTGTTTCCCCACCCCTAGTCAGTGTTTATCAATCCAATGCATTATGATAAAAAGGAATAAGATGAAATTATTATCATTATAAGGTAACAACTTTACATTTCATCAGTTTTAAATAGGTTTTACATATTGTTGACCATAATTACAGTTTACATGGGAATTCAGCCATCAGAAAATCAATTTTGAAAAATAAGAGTACAGTTTGATAATTTTGTAACCACTAATCCATCTTTTATATATATATATATATATATATATATATATATATATATATATATATATATATATATATATGCCCTATTAAAAGGATAGAAGAAAAGACCAAGCAAGAAATGGTGTAGTTTTGAATTGCACTTTTCAAATACTCACTTTAAAAATGATTTCACTTCTGACAACTTGGCTAGCTGTTCCATTCATTTTTGTTTTTTCAATTGAAATAAGTCTTCAATAAATAAAATTATTCTTCTTCTACATGCTATCTATTGAATGTATTTTAATGAAAGAATTACCATTGCAGACTAAAGACCTGCTTTCAGTTTAATGTTAAAAATAGTTCTGAATGTGAAAAATCAAAATAAAAGTCAAACAATCACTAAGTTTTTGTTTCCTTCTGCTTTGACCTTCAAATTAAACTCAATTCCATATATTAATGAACAATCATTTTTATCTATTTTCATTTTAATATTATTGCCTTAAGTTAATAGCTTGATTTACTGTAATGAAAAGGCTCTAACCAACCAGGTTTCAGAAAATATGAGCCATTACTCCTACTCAAAGTAGATAGGAATTTATATGTGGATAACTACATGATATTTATAATGATCTCTTATCAGCCAAATAGTGATATAAGCAAGCTTTTGGTTGGTTAATCCCTTGACCTTAGGTTCCTAGTTTTAGGAGAGAGGATGACATTTATTGAGAATTTTTCTTTTTTCTTCAAATAAAAAAAGCCACAAATTTAAAGATTCCTTGTTGGTAGATGACCAAATCAGTTAGCATATAAATTCAAGTTCTGAATCCATATTTTTCTGACATCAACCAGTTTAAACTGATTGACCCATTTTTTTTTTTTCGATATATCTAAACTATAATTTCAAAAATGAAAAATGTCACTAAAATATGTTGGAAAATATAGGAAAGTTTTTTTTTAACTGAAATCAAGTAAATCTGAACTTTAAGTAAAATGATAACAAAATATGGAAAAAAAAAAGATGATGTCATTTTAAACAGACAACAAAAGGATATGAATTAATGAATGGGATCTTGAAATGGAAATTTGTGCTCCAGCTAAAAAAGCAACTAGACTCTAAATATTTCTGCAATAATTCCCAATAATTAGTATTGGTCTCCAATAAACGTCCATAAAAAAAATAAGGCTTTATCAATAAAGTAGCAATTCATTAATGCATAAATTGTATTTTAAAAACATTTTGAAAATGTAAAATTTTACCATTGTATTTATCTTATTGTGGCATATTTATTTAAAATAGAAATTTAATTCTTTTTGGCAATATTTCAAACAAATATTGCCAAATGATTAACAAAAAAAATACCCATAAAAAATGTTTTTAAATAATGAGTTGACATTGCTTTTTTAATTCATCTTGAACACATTAAGAAATTACAATATCTCTAGATGTGAAAAAAAAATCTTTCTAGGTATGATCACAGGATATTTTAGAATACATTTAAGTTATAAATGGAAAGGTAATTTAAATGGTTTTAGGTACAATAGGTTAAAATGATTTACAAAAATGACAATATGCCATTCCAAATTTCACTTGCAAATACATAAAAACCAGGATTCTTTGTTCTTTTTGTATAAGATCAGCAAACTGATCAGGCCACTCCATTTGTTTCTGTTACTGAAGAAGCCATATTTACAAAAACAAAATCTATATTTTTTAAGCTTGAAATAATAAAGGAACTTGTTGATGAAAATGTCAAAAAAGAAATCAAAACTGGAATGTTGTTTTAAAATCAATGAATTTCAACAATATTTCATCTCAAAATTTAAAAGACATAATCAAAGATGCAAGTCGTTAACTGCACTTAAGTATGATTTGATCATCATTGCAGTTTACTTGAAGGAAAATTACAACTGCTGTTATATTCAGAGTTGATTTATTGAAAATTTTTTAAAGAAATTCTACTGCCAAAGGAATAACCATAATACCAGAGAAAATCAGGAAAAACTGATTGTTAAATATTATTTGGAAATGGTAAACTGAATGCCAGAGAAAAAGAGTTTCTTGCTCCATTAAATTTTGTTTCATGCAAGTTTGTATCTAAAAATTAAGAAATTTCAAATTTCTAAGCCAAATATGAATATCATATGTACACTGGGTTTTACAAGTTCCAGGCTGAATGCTTTGGTTCAGCTTGACACTTTTTGCTGATTTCTAATCATTTATTTTTTCATTCACCAAATAAACATGCAAGATGCTTTTCCCTCTTCAGCTCTATAACAGAACCAAACTATAAACAAGTGACATTATAGTTTCAGTCATTTGTACCAAATTCCAATGACTTCGTATCAGTTATTACAGAAACTGATTTTAAATATACATCATTTTGCATCAGGTGCCAGTACACTGTAGAAATTGTGCATTTTCATTATTCTCCTAAATTTTGCCTTTTTTTGTTATTGCTACATAAACATTCACAGCATAAAACAAAGCTATTCTTGTATTTAGATTTCTGAGCTGATTAATAAATAGTTTGTTTTATTTTCTCAGCAAATTAGTTTCTTCAATGTTGACCTGCTACTCATCTTTGTCAATGGACACTTAATATTTTTTCTTTCAGATTGTGATTTATTTAAAAAAATAAAAATAAAAAATGAAACAAAGATGAGAGAGCAGACTGAAGGAAACTGTCTATAGATTTTAATAGAAATATTTGCTAAAGCAAACAATCAGAAAGTAATAAAAATATACAAATAGGAAGAGGGTGGGTAAAAACTTCACTCAAAATATGAAGCAGTTGCTTTTACTTTACCTACCCTGTCCCAAACTCTCAAAAATACATCCACCATAATGTTTCTCCCCTCAAAGAATAAGACTTAGTTAAAATAAGCAGTAGTTCCCAACCATTTTAAGGATCTCTTATCTATATGAAATTCCTTACTTTTTCAGACCCAAAGGCCAATCTAATTATGCCAGTCATGTAAATTTACAAAAACAGAAATGATCTGTAAGCAGTGAGACATTTAACCTTGTTTTGAAAAGATTTTTCCTTAGAGAAGAGACGTTGTAATGAGACTTACAAACTCGGCACTTAAGAAAATGTTTATTCACTGTGTAATCTTTTTGAGTTATAACTCACAAGTGCAGAAAAGGTAATCGTAAATATAATACAAGATGTATTTGCCAAACAACATTTATCTATGTAAAAGAAAAAAAAATCATAACAACTTTGTCTTTAGCCTGAGTTAGCTAAAGTTTCTTAACTTGGTACCAGTGACCATTTTCAACACTTTCTCTTCTCAGCTTTCTGGGAGAAAGATTTTTTTTTTGTAGGAGGGATCTACTGGCTTTCAGGTTGGGAACACTGAAGAACACAAAACATTTTGGGAATTTTCTTGGGATTAAAGCATTTTCTCTCTCTCTTTTTTTTTTTTTTTTGGCAGAAGAGTCAATCACAGCACAAGTACCTTCAGATAAGGTTAGAAAGGCAGAAATTTAGAGAAAGAATAAGAAAGAAAGAAAAAAAAGAAAGGATATAGAAAGGATATAGAAAAAAAGTGGAGAGGAG
Organism: Acanthosepion pharaonis; assembly: GCA_903632075.3. NCBI lineage: Eukaryota > Metazoa > Mollusca > Cephalopoda > Sepiida > Sepiidae > Acanthosepion > Acanthosepion pharaonis. The sequence goes on along the minus strand of CAHIKZ030004896.1, from coordinate 7,852,321 downwards.
AGGGGAGTGAGAAAAAAAGTGGAGAAAAAAAGGGGAGGAGAAAAAGAATGGTCCAATGTAGAAGAATTTACTGTGTGCAGTACTTTGACTTTTGGTCAAGATTGCCACTTGGGCTTGAGTGCCAGTAGTCACTGGCAATGGCAAGGATTACAACCAGAAGAAAGAAGACATGAAGAAACATGATCTGTTGAATACGGCTTTCAATCCGTTGATTGGCTAACTGTAGGGCTTCAATCTGCAAAGGAAAAAAACATTCTTGTTATTGATAGGGGCTACAAATATCAAAAAGTAAGGTTTAGTCAGGTCAAAAATTTAACATTCACTGCAATTTATTTGACTTATTGAACCCTAACACACATCATTTCCGTTTTTGTAGGAGTTACCATTAGAAACTGCTATATAAAACTATTTAAGCCTTATTGTTCATAAATAAAATTTATAAAACTATAAAAAAGACAATGTGTCTTTGGCATTGGTTTTTGTTTTGATTTTCTTTCAATATTGTTGTTTTTTTTTTTGTTTCTTTTTTACAAAAAAAAAACTCTACAAATCAAGGTGAAATATAACAACACTGAGCAAAGTTACATTGCACTATATATTAAGTCTTAAATAAAACCGGAATATACAAGGATCAGAGACACTAAATATTATGCCACAAATTGCATATATTACTTAAAGTAGACATTAAAAATGAAAATTCAGAAGTCACAGAGGTGCAGAATATAATTAGGTTGATAGATGAACAAGAGTCGTGGAAAGGTGCAATTGAACTTGGCTGATAGATGAACAGGTATCATTGAGAGACACATTTTAACTAGGCTGATATACAAACAGGAATCAATGGGAGGTGGGCACTAACTAGGCCGATAAACAGGAATTGCCAAGGGGCACACTTTAATTAGGCTGAAAGACAAAAAATAATCTACCAGGCTGATAGAACAGAACTCACCAAAGAGCACATTCTAATTAGGCTGATAAATAAACAACTAATGAATGATAAAAACAAATTTATTTTTGTTTTCTATTTCTCAAAGTGATTTCATATTAATCTCATTTTTGTGCTGCCAATCAAAAATGTTCTATTTCTCTATTAAATATCCATCCTGTGACTTGCAGATTCATGAGAAAATAATAAAAATAATAATTATGTTGTTCTGTTGTGTTCTTTCCATTAATATTGCTACATAAATTAGAATGAAGTTTGCAGTCATTTATTTTTTTTGATGACTACATTGTAATAAAAAGTTTTCAATCTGGTTTAAATACAAGGTGATACCCAAGGCTTTGGAATTTGAACAGATTGAGTTTTTATTCATCAACTTAACCAGTGTTTCACCTGACATTTCACACATCTCTCTAAATTAATCTATCAAGAAATAAAATAATATTTTCTATTCATTTTTTCTTTGAGCAACCTATTACATATCTGAAGTCTACAGACCTTTTTTTTGCAGCACTTTATACCATGTTTACAAAATGTCAACTCATCTCAATTTTCTAAGCATAAGAAAAAGCCAATTTTTACAATAAAAGAAAGAAAAATCACTTTAAAGTGAACCACTTGCAACAGGAGTTGAGGAGGGTGGGTGCAGTCTGATCCGGCTGATAAATGAATGGGAGTTCAGCATAAGATTTAATTTATCAAGAAGTTAAAAGTAAATTCAAAAATTGTTTACTTTTTCAGTCAAGATGTTGATGTCACTTGTTGGCTTGGAACGAACCGGTTCGGAATTTAATATACAACGTAATCTGAAAAGAAAATGTTTTAAATATAAAAATTAGTTGAAACTTGAAACTTGGACAATATTCAAAGTAAGAGAAATTCTAATAAGTTTACAATTGTATCTTTAAGCATCTGTGGATTTTGCAGTAAAGAAATTAAAGTGGCAGTTTGAAGTTTCCTCACAAATGCCAAGTTCATGAGCTTCATTAAAAGAAATTCAGTAAAAAAAAAAAAAAAAAAAAAAAAAAAAAAATTTAAACATTTTTGTTTAAACAAAATGTTTTTAGCTTTGAGCATTTTTTTTTTTTAATCATTCATAACTTAGGTTTATACGAGAGATTTAAAATTTGCCTTGAAAAACAAGCTACAATGACACTAGAATGTCATGTAAATACTAATGATATGCAGTAATGGTCAAATATACAATATCAATATGACAGAATTTTACAAAAAAGAAAAAAAAAAATGTTCATATTTATTCATAAAATGGTAAATAATAAATATAGCATTGATGTTGGTTTTTATATTTTTAAATTTTTTTTAGATTTTTAGACATTTTTGAATAAAAAGATTTTTCAAATTTATTTCTTTATAAAATGGTAAATAATAAACATCATGGTGTAATTGGTTCACATCTTGTAAATAAACATTACCAAAGGAGTCTTGCTAATAAATAGTGGTGTTAAAAGAAAAAACATTTGAAACACCATTTTTCTTTTCTTTCTTTTTTTTGCAGGCACAAAGCTTAAACATTGGCAACATTTCAAACTATGATTTGTATTAACTTCAATCTAAAAACAAATTATTGATAAATATACAGAAAACAAGATTGTTTTTTTTTGCATAGAAAGAAGCTCTCAGAACATTTAGATTTTCATAAGTTACATGTGTTAAAGGCACTCTATAATGAAAAACTTGTAAAATCTATATTAAAACTATAGTTTTCTATATAAACTTGTTTCAACACACTGCAAAACTTCTTTGAGAGTGGAAGAAAATTCAAGAATACACAATCAAATAAAGAACACAAAAAGAAAATAGAATTCATAAGAGACTTAAAATAACAAAAAGCTCTTAACCGATATATATGTGTGGGTAGAATGGAGATCAACATGTTTTAGTGGACTCGGCAATTTTCAATCTGTTTGTCTGAATCATCTTCAAGAAGCGAGAGCAAGATCTAAAAGGTCAGCCAATCTAACAGTGATCTCATCTCATAATCCTCACATTTGTTCCATGTGTCCTCCTTTGTAAATCACTAGCGAGTCTTAAATGCCGCTTAAGATTATTGCACAAACTTTCATAACTGAATCAATAAGCTGTCAGATCCTCATACGTCAAAACCAACGGGAGAGTCCATTATTATTATTATTATATATATATATATATATATATATATATATAAATAAATAAATAAACGCAAGATCTGACGAAGTAAAATATTACCATGACTTTCTGAAGACTCTGATTTATTAATTAATTATATATAAAGGCAAAAATATATTGTGGAAAATTGAACAAAATATTTTTGACATTAACTTTATTGAACAACATATTTTCCTAATTATTCCCCTATAGTCTACCACCTTCACCCTCCAATTTTTTTAATTCTTAGTACAGAACTGCCATAGCTGCCATTTTGCAATCTTCCAAAATCTTCTGAATTTTTTTAAAGAATTCTATAACAATCACAATGAATAGCAATCTGGAGGTGCAGTATCTGGTGAGTGAAAATTTCCAAGCAAACATCTATTAAAAAAAAAAAAAAGTGCAATCTTTAAAGAATATTATATGCCTTTGTTAAAAGCAATCTTCAGTTGATTGAATTGTGAATAGTACTTATTTAAATCAATCATATGATTCTCTAGGGAATTAAGAGCTTATAGATGAGTACAGCTGCCCAATACCACCATATGAAAATCAGTTTTTGATATATTTAGTGGTGTTTTACTTTGTCCCGATATTACATTCCATGTTGTGGTAAAGTGTCAGCTTTTCATTTTTGCTCCATTTAAGTAGCCAATGCCAAACATGTGAGCAACGACAACATTTTAGAGAAAATGGAAACAAAAAGGATTTATACTTAACACCAGAAAGAGACAGTGAAATTTCTAGGGCACAATGAGGAAAGAGGACTTGGAAAATTTGATACTCACAGGAGAGAGAGGGAGACAGGAAAACAACGCATAACCTACCTAGTGAGCTTGAGTAAACGGATGGTGGGAAAAGGTTTAGGAGAGATAACAAAAGCACAAAATTTATTAAGTGCTACAAAGGTCAAGAAATTGTGGAGAGACATGATTACCAATGTCTTGAAAAAGCACAACATATAGAAGAAGAATGGCACACACAAATATGGGCCAGGAGAGTTATTTGGGAACATATGGAAGCCACCTATTAAAGTGACTAACATAACCAATCTGATGCAAACAGTTTTCAGTGCTTGATTGGGATATTTTGAGCATGTTATCTTCTGTGTCATATAACATTAACTATTCCCAAGTATTGCTTGAATTTCTATCAGCCTCAATTGGTCACCATGAAATATTGCCCTGCATCAAATCTTCATCTGACATGTTTAATCATTCATATTTTTCATAAGCTATATAAATCTTACCTTCCTTACAAAAAAAAAAAAAAAAATTCAGTAAGCAAAAACATACCAAAAATGTTGCTTATTTTTTTCTACTCTCAATGTAAGAATCAATAAACAAAAACAAACCTAATTTGATAAAACATTTTAAATGTATACTGATTTGACAGTTGTTAAAATACAATTGAAAGAAATCTTTTTAATTCAAGTTAATTAAAATGAAACACTCCCAATTTAGTCAACTCGATATATAACCTTTAACATTTATTATTAATAACTTAGCCAGATGTACAATAACACAATACAAGTGAAAGATGGTGGGTTCAAATTAATGTTATTTGAACAATACATCTTTTTTGCCCTTTTATTTTAGAGTAGAGAAGTTTGGGTACTCTGCTCAATGGGGATGAGGGTATAATATGGTTGCTTTTCTTTTCTTTTTCATCCAAACCTTCTTAAATAACAAACCCTGAACTTGGAGCAAACAAATTTCAAGAATACACATTCTGAAGATGATTTAAATCAGTAATAAACAAAAAAACTACCTGTGTTCCATAATAGATTCCCGATGAACCGTCTTCCACATCTCTGTAACATCTTTACTTTCATCAGTCACTTCTATGGCACGGACAAGGAACTTATCAGAATGAATATGGTGTTCGAAACCTAAAGAAATAAAATGCATTAAATAAAAAGGCATTAATGGAAAATAATGAACTCAACTGTAAAAGTGAAAGTTTTCAATTTTTATATTGTTTATAAAAAGGTGAGTTTTGAATAAGCATATCAAAAGTCAATGATTTTACTTCAGAAAAATAGAAAATAACTTTTTAAGATAGTTGTCCCCATCGACCCAATCTGGCTGCTTTTGGAATTTTATTTACCAGTTATCAAAATTTCTAAAATATAACAGCTTCTGAATTAAAATATGCTTCCTAATCAGGTTTTATTTAGTTTTAAAAACCATTTCTCATTATTCCTATAAAAGATACATATTGGAAGTTTCAAATGTAGTGTTGTTTAATGTGAAGAGATAAATATAAATGAAAGCAATTGTGGAATTTTAAAAAGAAATAAATATGTTGTTATATGCCAATAACATAGAACTTTAAACATTGTTAACAGATGAATGCCTCTTAAATTTTTGACAATTTTTAATAAGACAAACAAATTACACATTAGCAATGAATTTACACACACTTCATTTTTGTAATTCTTCATTTATAAATCTATCTTTTCTAAACAGCAGTAGGGGTTTATACATCCACCTAAACTTTTATTTACTATTTATTTTTTCCTAAATAAGACTAAATAAATTCAACTATCATCTAGCACTGTGCTCCTTAAATTATGGGTTGCAACCCCAAATAGGGTTGCAAAGCAAAATGCTGGGAAAATTAAATTCAAACACTTGAATTTCAGTTTATATGTTATTTCACAAACACACAATATTTAACATGATGCACCACACAAATGTTGTGGTAATATAATCGCACATGCATCACCATTGTGACTCATGCAGTGACAATGTATGTATTCTCAGTGTAGTTGATTAATACCTGGGGTTGTGAAAAATCCTGCAATGAAAATGGGGTCATGAATGAACAGAGTTTAAGAAGCACTGTTCTAGTTCATACTCCTCCCCATTCTTTTGAACAGGAATAGCGGTTTATCTTCTGTTTCCTATTTAGGATTGGGTTTACAGTTCCTTATAAAGTCTTTTTATTCTCTTTCACTTCCCTTGCCCCTAGAGGAATTATCACCTTGCTTGGAGTGAAATGATTAATAAAAAATTAAAAAAGGCTCTTATTTATAAAGAAAAAAATTTTTTTTTAAAATTAAAAACAATTTTTTTTTCTAATTGCTATATGTCATCAGATATAAAACCCTGTAATTGAAGTACTTTTAAATTTATTTATGTGTGCAAAAATTTTCAGCATTTAAAAAAAATAAATAAATAAATAAAAAGTTTTTCATGTGTTCAGCCTCTAGATTAAAAAAATATAGGATGCTGAGAACCTTTGCACAAGCCGATATAATTCGGCCGGTATCATCTGATAAAGATGATTGCATTAGATCTAGAAGCAAGGTCTAAACCATAAAACATTGTTTTATTTTCAGTAAATTCATTAAAATATAACCAAATATCTTAAATCATAAATTCATTTTGTTCATATATATTAAATAATTTTCATATACAATACAATCTTTCATTTGCATTAATATAAACAGAGATGAACATTTCCCAGAACATATAAAAGAAAATCTTAACAAACCTGGCTGGATATGTACAAAAACAATAACAGGCGAACCAGGCATCACCAGACCTCCACTTGGACGAACTCGAAACTTTTCTGGTGATGTTGTTTTTACCTAGAGATATAAAAAAAAAAAGAAAAAAAAGAGTTTGTTATTTTTTTATATGTGGTATCATTATTTCTTTGGCTTATTATGACTCAGCTTAGCTGTATATATGAATTAAGGTATAACTAATTTATATCTTAGTTTTGTTTTGCAAGTTTTTATAGTATAAAACTTACTGTTGTCATTTTGATTTTTTGTTGGAAAAATATCAAAGTTAAGCATTAATTGGTGGTGGCATTTTTTTTTCTTTCTGAAATATATACAGGAAATATATTACAAGGGTGTGCTAAAAAGTTCTTGACCAGCCCACTTTAAAAAAATAAGAATTTTTTTTTTTTTTTTTTTTAAAGACAGGTTTTTTTGGTGATGCTGAGGCAGGACCTCCAAGTAGCAGTAGAAAATTACACACCATCTCTCTTTGTAGGATTTGAACTTGGACGGCTATGATTAAATTTGATCAATATCGCCAACTTAATGAGTAATAGTTGTAATTATGTGATAAAAATGCTATTTCAATCTGCAATCAAATCCTGAAAACAGACAATTGTACTTTTTTATTTCTTTTAATGTTATTTTTTTTTTCCTAATGATTTTTTTATTATCAAAAACATTTTTCTTCAGTAATTGATATTTCTGATGATAACTTCAGTAAGTGAAACATTTCATTTTACATGCCATATATTTTCCTTTATTTCTTTTTCACATGTTGGCCTATTTGATAATCTTTCAACAAGCCTTTATTAATAGAAAGACTACAACAAAAAAGAAAAACTTATAACAACTAAAGAAGCATTATTTTCTTTTATATACAAAATGATTTTAATTCAACTGTAAGTCTCTAGAACATTTATTCTACTTGGCTGTCATCCAATATTCATACTGCAGATTCACAACTCACGATTGGTAATCATCTAACTGATAAATGTATTGATTAAAAACAGTAGGCAAGAGATTTTTTAATTAATTGCATGTTTGATCCAGTGAGTATAAATATTCAAAATGGGGTTCTAAATTCATTTAACAATTGATACATTTAATCTCAAAGAATATTGCTTATCTTTCAAACAAGGCAAAAACCTATCATAATGAGTTTAAACATATTGAAAAGTTAAAAAAAACAATAAAGCAAACATCCAGTTTTTCCCTGATCTTCATAATGGCCAGATATAGGGTTTAAATCACTACTTCAAAAACACTTGAGCAATTCATTCATTTTTTAAGACTGTGTGTATTATCACTATATTGTGTATATATAGTCATATAACTTATCTCATTATAGTCACTGTACAATGAAATGAATAGTGACTTTATTAATACCATTCAGTTATAATATTTTTCAGTATTTTGACTGAGAATCTAAAATAATACATAGTTAATTATAACTATAGGGAATTAAAAGGAATTTAATTAAAATACATTTCCTACTAAAATTAAAAAATATTTTGTGAATGGCTTCTTGTATTATCACCATAGAGGGAACATCTATATAAGTCTACTATCTTGGCTTGTAAAAGAAGGTTAATCTGGAATTTATTTCACAGCAGTGACAGGGGGGGACAGTTTACAAAATATGCCCTGCAGTAATTCAGTAACTATTTTACTGGCTGTTTTAGTGATAAACAAAACTCTGGAAATTCTTCTCTCTATACTTTTCCCCCATTAATCTCCCACTAGCTCCCTCTAACCTTTTCCAGTGATAAACAAAACTCTGGAAATTCTTCTCTCTATACTTTTCCCCCATTAATCTCCCACTAGCTCCCTCTAACCTTTTCCAGTGATAAACAAAACTCTGGAAATTCTTCTCTCTATACTTTTCCCCCATTAATCTCCCACTAGCTCCCTCTAACCTTTTCCAGTGATAAACAAAACTCTGGAAATTCTTCTCTCTATACTTTTCCCCCCATTAATCTCTCACTAGCTCCCTCTAACCTTTTCCAGTGATAAACAAAACTCTGGAAATTCTTCTCTCTATACTTTTCCCCCATTAATCTCCCACTAGCTCCCTCTAACCTTTTCCAGTGATAAACAAAACTCCTGATATCACTCCCTCCCAATCTGCTACACTCAGAACACTTATGTCCATTGCCTGTAATATCACTGTGCTATGATAACAGTCACTCCTTTTTCTTAATTATTTTACCTCCAAAAATAAAGCCACTAAGATGCAAGGGAGGGGGGGGTTACAGAGTGTGGGAGAACATGTGAAAAAGAAAACATTATTAAGAAGAAAGAACAATAAAAGAACAGGAATTATGAGGACAGAAGATGAAGATTGACATTACATTTAAAGTTTTGAAGATCAAAGTTGGCTGGATGGCTACAAACAGGAAGAGAGTTCCACAAGCAAGAAGTGTGAGATAAGAAACTGTTAGCATAGATCATATGGTTACATCTAACAATTTCAACTGTAAAATGATGAGACCTTGCCACCAATCTAGTAGTACAATTAAATTCACAGTCTAGGTACCAAAGAGGAAAGCCCATCAGAACAATTACCATTGAAAATGTCTACAGAAAAGGCACAGGGAAGCTATATAATACTGGAGTGGAAAAGTTGAGATGCAAGGTCATGACTGATAACATTGCAGATTTGTTGTATTTTATCCAGAATATCTAAATACATGGTAGAAAAACCTGACCAGATGTGGCAGCAATATTCAATGCATGAAGAAATGGTAGACTTATAAATGTGTAAGACAGATTCTGGCAAGAAAAATTCTCTAGGATGAGACAATGAATCAACTTTCCTAGCAGTAGACCTAGCAATTGATTCAATATAATCTTTCAACTTCATGTCAGCAGAACATATTAGTCCAAGAAGGCACAAGGAGCCACTCTCTGGAGGTTAACATCAGCCATGCTGATGGAAGGTAAAACAGGTTCTCTAAAATAATTAAAAAAGTAGTTTCATTTTGGAGACAAAATAAACAAGCCATTCCTTGCTCCAGTTAACAGCAGACTGTAGGTCATTTTGTCTATCAGCTTCCAATTTAACATTATCAAACCAATCAGACTTACTATTAAGATAAGAGTAAATAGTTGAAACATTCAAACATGCATTCTCTTGTACATAAATAAAAGTTCACTAAAAATACATAAAAAAAAATTATTGTTTGACTATGGATCTTAATTATGATATCTATCAATAATGATAGATTTCTTCCTAAATATACATTATTAGATGATACATGACCCCAATTGGAGAAGTTGGCACTTCCTAGAAGACTTCCACATGTTCTTCAATTTTTTTATATATAATAAAACTTTGGCCTATAAACAAAAAAGTGACATTTCCTTTTATTTAATAACAAGCAGCAGACAGGTATATTGCATATTATGAGAGCTGAGCGAGAGAGATTTTTTACCTTGTATGCAACTGGGTTATTCAGAGTATTGGATAGGCTGATGGTGCTGAAAATTTCCTTGACATTTTCTTCAATTTGAAAACATAATTCTTCAGCAGGCCTAGGAACAAGGAAAGAATATCAGAAAAGTTAAGTAACTATAAAAATACAATTAAAAAATATATAAACTTTATAAGCAGCCCTGATAGAGCATAGGTTGGTAGTTCTCAAAGAGGAGGCATTTGGCTCCTAGAGGAAGAATTTCAAATCTAAGGGAAGTGTAATAGTGAAAAATAACTAGCTGGTTATTCAAAATGAGAGACGAGCTGGGCGAAGCCTCAGATCCAGAGAGGAGGAATGTTACTTGGGATTCTGAGAACCAATGGCCTAGAAAATCACTGATAAATGGTATTTTTATGTCGTTGCAGGAATTCATTCAATTTCTTGAAATAAAATTGATAAAAAAGAAGCTATTTTCAGAACATAATTATTCTGTGGAAATTGAAAAATTGATATCAATTCATGACAGACACAATTGACATGAAAGACCTGCATATCATTCACATGGCCATTGGGATTAAAATCTTGATTGGACTGTGTTTTCTAATAGATAATTCTAAAGCTTTATGAAACTCCCATTCCAAAATATTTGGATGAGACAGTTTCTATCAAGGTTGACAATATGTATAACACCATTTTTTTTTTTATTGTTGTTACGGACTAGACCAGTGTTTTTTAAACTTTTTTTTTTCCCTATTTTAGAATAACTAAAACTCTGGGGCACACTTTAAATTTTCATAATGAAAAATTAGTCATGAAATTTGAAAATAGGAAAATAAAAAAAAAATATCTGAAATAAGCATTTATTTTTAAGACATTATATTGTATATTTAAGTATGCGAATTTGTGCTTGATGTACTTTGGTAAAATTTTGAATGTTAGGCATTGTATGTGATAAAAATACTCTCGTTTCCACATCAATGCATTTAATATTTTATCTATTTTTGCATTTAATGCTGGTAAGTGCAGAAAATCCTAATTCACAGAGGTATGATGTGAAAAATGGCAATAAAATATTCAATTCTTTACTAGTGGAAATTTTTCTGTAATGTAAATCCAAAATTGATCAAAGAACACTTCTTTATGCTTGATTTGTAAGCCATGATCAGCAGACATAGTGATCAGTTCCTCTTCTGTTAATAAGTCAACATCAGTGAAAAAGCTGCAAATCCAATTGTATTGTTCAGTGTTTATAGATGGAAAGAAATAACTCAGATTACCTTCCAAAATTGTTAAATGATCCACCATTAGAGGGATTTAATCTTTTACATGGCCTTTTCTAACAAAAGGAAACATTTTCAAAGAGCCCGAACTAAAATTCTTTTTCCAAATCATTAGTTTTTTTCTAGAAATCTTTAATTTTGTCAATAGAGGCAAGAAAATTTTCATTCCCATTTTGCATAGATAATGTCAGATTATTCAAATGTTGAAATATGTCAGTTAAGTATTCCAACTTTGAAATCCCAAATTCACCTTCAAGATGTTTAAAAAATTACTATTTTTTTCTCAAATCATGCAAGAAATTCTTGTTAAAGTCCAAGCAAAAGACAAAGGACCTTACTTCTTGATAATCACCTCACTTCTAGTATGGAAAAGTAAGCGTTTGTGTTGGAAATCCATGTTTTCACAAAGTAACTCAGACAGACAAGCTTTTTACAGGTCTAGTTTTTAGTTTTAACAAAATTTACCATTTCAACAACCTGATCAGAAATTTCTTTCAATTTAGTGCTAAGTATTTTTACCATCAGGACCTCTCTATGCAAAAAGCAATGATGGTTTTCTACGTGTAGTTTAGACGTGGCACAAGGCCAAACGTATGTGGCACCCAGTAATCATCAAACTCGCTATTCATTCATAATTGATCTAGTGAGTGAAGCTTGTTAGCCATTACATCACATCGAAGTGCCTGCTATGCAAGAAGCAATGAGTTGTTATAATATTGGGATTCTGTTATTTTATAAATGATATAAGATCTTTAATAGAATGCACCATTGATGGAACAAAATCCTGGTACACACCAAATGCCAATAGTTGCATTTTGTTCGTTATGTCTGTTGATTTATCAACTAGAAATGCAAACTATGAATTCTGAAGCTTATTACTGCACCCATTTTCCTCAATATCATTAAACAAAACACGACTATGAACAGTATCATTTGGTAGAGGAATTTATCTTATTTCTTTTTCTGCATCATGTCCTAACATAGTCTTAACCAACTTTTTGTATGCAGGCAATAGATTCAGCAAGGGTATGTGATTTCATTTTTATGGCAATCATTTTCGGTACACAAGTAATTTGAGCTTTTTCAGATACTGCTGGTTTACTTTGAAAACAACTGCTTGCTTTGTTTGTTACTCAACTAATCTTTTAAACTGACTTGGAGACAGCAATATGACATTTGGAAATCCTTAACTTACTAGGAAGCATTAACTTATCTGACATTTTGCATCCACAAGCCAAACACAGTAGAATAGATAGAATTTCATCTCCAGTCCAAGTGAAACCATAATTTAAATAACTTTTGTCACAATTACAATTAGGCTTAAACTTATTTTTCTTGACTGGACACTTTATTACACTTGAAATAGATTCATTATTAAAATAAAGTTCATCACTGGTATATTTGTTGCTTAAATATCTATCCATTTTATGAGTAGTCAATTTATGTTTTTGATAATTTATTCACTGAGTGTCTTAAGTGAGAGCTTTGGAAAGTAGTGTAACATTGTTGTCAGAGCATCCACTGATTGACTGGCCAGAATCACAAATGTCCTTGCATTTAAGTCTTCACCTGTCATTCACTATAGTCAGCTTAAGAAGAAAATGACCTTTAATTGTTGTCATTTTTGGTTTAGCATTCCCCAAAGAAGATTAGTGGTACAATTTTAATTTAAAGAGATTTTCTTGAAGAATCTATTTTTTTTAGAGAGGCCAATAATGATTGATTTAAATCCCTTGAGGAAGCCAAAAGGGAAAGGATTATCCACTCTTTATTAAAGATTAAGGAATTTAACATCCAGTTTAAAATATCAAATGACAAAGACTTGACTTTGATATGGAAGCAATATGCTGTGTCTCTAGATTTTATTTTATTTTATTTTTTTTTAAATGTAAAAATAATTAATAAATTGCCCTTCTTTTAACTTGGGGTGCACCTGGCTAACTTTCAGGGCGCATTAGTTTACCCAGGCTATTATAACACTTCCCAGCATATGTAAAAAATGAATAAGAGTTATATGGTAAAATTTGAGCTTCTGTAAGCTAGTTGTTTTCATCACCTAATTGGTAAGGTCCCAGATAAGCAGGCATCCTGAAGAAAAATGAACATGGGTTCAAATCTCACTGACAGCTTATTCTTTATTTCCTACCCATACTGTTATACTTCAGTTGTTAGTAAACAATCTGCAAGTTATGTTTGAAAGAAAGAAATAGAAATAAAGTGCCAAAAGTTATTTGACAATGTTTCATTTTAGAAACTCTTAAAATGTTTATATTTTATAAAACAATTATTTATACAGTCATCATTAAATATGATTCTATCTTTAATTTTTTCAGAGTGTGCAAAATATATATGATGCATCGGTTTGGTTATCTAAAACAAAGAGATAAAAAAAAAAAATGAACACAAACTCATGATGGAAATAGCAGAATTGTTATTTATCAAGAACTGACTTCTTTATATAATTATCATAGAAATGGTGGAAAAAATGTAACACTTACCGAATTTGGAGAAGACGTGATCGAAAACAGTTATCTTTATTGTTTGTCCTTTTGTCAAGGGGACCCAATGCCTGGTGATGGAGGAGTTAAAAGAAGAAAAAAAATATTAATACTGGTAAAATATTTGAATTTAAGAAGAAATTAACATAGACAGAGGATGCAGTTTGAAGAAATTATTTAGAATGTACTTATTAATAGGTTTACTAATAAGAAGTTAACTAAAATTTAGTTCATTCCTTTTTAAACTCCAAAAGAACAGATTTTACTAATACAAGGTATTTTGTTTGTTTTTCTTTTTGCAGTACACTAAGAATATTTTCAGGAACATCAATATCTATGAGTCATATAATAATTAAGGAGTAGGTAAAGTTAAGGGATTGAAATTGTAAGCAATATTTTCTTTTTTTCTAAATACAGAATTATACAGAAAATATTATTTCTGGACACATTGATATTTACAAAGATCATGAACAACCAATTATTGTTTTTTCTGTTAACAAAAATACAAATAAAAATGAACATTACCATCATCAGGTACATTAACCATTAAAAGTCTAATAGCAAAAGGAATGTTTTCTTTTGCATTAACAATCAAATTATTCCCTAACATATTGATATCAATACAAGTTATTTTTTTATCATCATTTTAAATTAATTTATAGACATAATTATTATTTTATGTAACAATGAGAAGTTATTGAAAATAAGAAGCACATTTTTCTGTGCTAAAAACAATTGTAAGTAAAAGATTCCACAACAAGTTTTATATATAATAAATTATTGTGCTTATGAGCAAAATATTACTTTATGAAAAAAAAAAAATATCACAAATTCAATTTAGATTGAGTGTACAGTGTGAACAATTATCATTTGAAATTTCTAAAGAAATTTTCCATCTTACATAAAGAAAATAAATAAACAATGCCAATACATGAATAAGAGTTCACTTAGTACAGCATCTGCCTTTGGAAATTTAGAATTCCATTTAGAAGGTATTCTCATTTTTCCAATGGAAGAGATTTAAATAAGAGGGTACTGAAAAGTCCTGACCAAGAAGGGATTTCAAACGGAATTGTGTTTGGTAATTTGGTCAGATTTGGTGGGGAAGTAGGTTAAGCTGAGAACGTTTTACAACATTTTCATTTTAATTATTATTGTTCATAGCAGCACATAAATTAAAATATTTTTATTGTTATTTTTTTTTCTTCTTTTTAATGATGCATCAAAATCTATTGAAGCTGCAACAGAAAAATCACAAAAGCAAATTAGATTGAAGCTATGAAGTTAGTTTTTGTTTTATTTGAAGCATAAAGCAATATAAAGTAATTGATTTGTAAGCATATCAGGCACAGATCATAAAACAAAAGCTACAAACATATTCTAATTGCAGAATCTTTTTCTTTATTAATACATTTACCAATTTCATAGAAAAATGAAATTTAGATAAAATCTTGATAAGCAAAATAATTTTGTAAAATCTCTGTTTTATACGAATCATTTCAGAATTCATTAACAACACTCCTTTTTATTCATTAACTGAAACTGGTGCAAATCTATTTGATCACAAGATTGTTATAAGTCAGTTGAACTGCAATTTACTATCTGGTCAGTACATAACATTCTGTAAACCGTTTCTGACTTACTAAAATTTGTTTTAGAAAGTCCCTTATTGTTACTGCTTAAAGTTTTATAGAAAAGACAAAGACAAATTTGGTTTTACTGATATGAAGAACTATGATAAAATTAACATTGTCAATTAATGGGTTTGAAAAAAGAACTGATAAAAATGACCTCAACTGTAATTGATAAACATTAATTCTAATTAATCTTCCAAATGACAGGGACATCAAAATTCCTACCCACACATATCATGAGGTACTGAAAATTTATTGGCCCAACACACTTTCTGATCAAACATATTTTTTCTCCCCCTTTTTGGTAGGGTGACTTAGTTGGGTTGAAAAATTTTCAGTATCTCCTTTATGTCTGTGGGTGTGTGTGTATATATATATATATATATATATATATATACCATAAATATTTATTCTTGATAATATTCAGTTCAAACTCATCACTAAGTTGAACCAATATCAAAGAATTTACTGTATGTCAAAGAAATGCAAATTCAAAAAACAGAAATCTTATAAACTGTAGCCAAAGGAAAAGTTTTAGATTTAAAATATGAATACAATTTTCAAACTGGACAGGAAATTGAAATAAGGAAAATCAGCAGATTTAGGGATCTAATCAAGCTCAACTTACTGAACTTTTGGAATATAAAGCCCTGTAGACCTTAACTTCTGCATGCCAGTGGATCAAAACCAATTACCATATTACTGTGAGTTAACTATGTCCTCATTGGATAATAAATATTAAAATATTTCTACTGTATATTTTCATGTGCTACTTATAGATTTTTGTGTAAGTTAAACACAATGCAGGCTCCAGACCTAAGTCTTACAATAATTGTTTCTGATTGGTCAATATATCTTAGTCACAACAATGTCTACACACAAGTGTTTAAACCGCCAAAACCACCAAAATCTTGAAACATGTTCTCAAGTCTACTACATGATTCACATTACTTATAAATACTTGGAAACATCTTCTCTTGATCTCTTTTTCTGTTCTCACTTACAAGCAATGTAAGCTCTGTGGAGAATTTGCATTTTTCCCTTTGGTGAAAACGCCATCACACACACACACACACGTATGTACAAACATTCACTCCTGATAACAAAAACGCCATCACACCAACACACGTTTTTTCATATAATCTTTAAACTGTTTAATTCTCTTACAAGTAACATTATATCTTACTAAAATTCTCCAAATTCACACACATTTTAATACACTTCACAATTTATCAACAAGAACATTTTCCTCACTCAAAATTCCAAGGACAAGTAAATTTCAGCTTCCATCCATCTTTTCTGTCAATACTTTCACGGCAATTGTTCAAATTACTCTTCCTTGGAACCTCAACCACATGAATTTAAGCATGATAATAGATTAGCACATAGATCTTATTTTAGTGTTGAACTAGCTAGATGCAATCATATTTACTACTCTAATAGTTTCTTTTCTCACACTTGTTGCCTGTGGAACACCCTTCCAATTTCTTGCTTGTTTGCAATCTACAATCTTCAAAAATTTAAACACAATGCCAATCACCATCTTCTGTCTTCCTGAATCCTGTTTTTTTTTTTGTTTTTTATTATCCTTTCTCATTACTAAAGTCTTCTTATCCTCTTTCACTCTCAGTAACTACTGACATCTTAGTGGCATTACTGCCTTACTTGCAATGAAATGATTTAAAAAAAAAAAAAAAAAAAAAAAAAAATTCTGGATTTGGTCCAATACAAGGATGTGCTGAAATGGTTTCAGCAAAATGCACTTTCTAAAATCAGATTTTTTTGATTTTTTTTAGAAGAGTTTAGTCAATAATTTTTCAAACAATTCTTTTTTTTTTTTTAATGATTTTAATCAAGTAATTTTTTTTCTAATGTGATGTTAAAAAAAATTACTTTTGAAGTTAAAGAAAGCAAAAATTAAAAATTTAAAAAAAATATTAAAAAATAAATAAAAAAATAAAATTCATAGCATTTCTCAATAATGCAAACAATCCTATCATTGATAAAGGGAGAAAGTGTAATGTAACTACATAACTGAAAAATATTCCAACCTGAAAAATGGTTAATTTTAAAGCATCTTACATTCTCTATTGTGTAGTTTTTCTTACATCAATATTCAAAATGTCATTGCTTATTGAGAATGCTAAATAAGGACTTTTAAAAATCTATTTAATTTTCTTTATGTAGATTTCTTCACTTAGATATCTAAGATACATAGATTAAATAAAAGAATGTCATCTATTTAATCCAAGCATTTCTAATGCCAATTAAAATTTTGTAAAATGTATGTTCCTCATAATTAAAAATCTTTAAAACAAAATCTGAAGATGGCAAAATTAGAACAGTGCTTTCCAAACTTTGGAATGAAAATTTGCTTGCATCTCAAGTTTTTTATGTGCTGAAAAATACATTTACAAATAAAAAAAAACAAAAAAACAAAAAACAGAGAGAGGGTGAAAGGTCAATTCGAATTCAGAACATTATCATTGATAACTCTCTCCTCCAATTTGCAGATCTAGTTACTATATTCTTAATACTTGATATAATGCAAAAATATCACAACAATTAATAATTATTTATTAATGCAATTACAAGTAATCCATAATATTTTAAATGTTGAAATCATTTATTTTTACCATATGAATTTTTTGAAACCGTTTCTAAATCTTTGATTGTCTTTCAATTATTCTGCCTCACCTGCTATCCTCTTTCGACACTGTTTTGGGAACCACTGAATTAGAGGACACCTTTAGATCACACAACTCTAGCCAATTAATTTTTCCTTTCTCATTTTGACTTCTAGGTGTTAAAGAAAAAATTAACTGTTTTAATAAAATATTTTCTTTACTCAGGATGTTTTCATGATGATATCCACCTATTCAACAACTGTGACTGAATAACCCTCAGGATCAATGTCTCCTCAATGTTTTTTTTTTTTTTTTTTTTTTTTTATCATAATTGTAAAGGAGTTTTCATTAAAATAAAGATAACCATGTTCATCCATCAAATAAACCTGTTATTGTCTTTGATTACCATTCTTTGCCAAATTGTTGCTTATATAAATGACTGTTTTTGATTTCAAAGCCTTTTCAACAGTACAAAAATATTTTAACCAAAAACAGTAGAAAAATAGCAAACAAATTTTTGTATTAAATGTGAAGAGAAAAGAAAAGCTATTGACATTGTAACAAGATTGAATATTGTTATTATTAACAGTAAATAAAACAGTCTTTATACTGTCTTCAATAATACAGAGGATTCTAAATGGCCAAAGAATACCAAGTGCTGTGAATATTTTAGAAACCCACTTCTTGGAATATGGCAAGAGAACTGTAATCAGAAATGACAGAATGTTTATCACATGCACTAACAGTTTAAAAAAAAAAAAAAAATGGTTGGACAATATACCACACCTGGTTCTGATGCATACAGATAAAGCGATTGATACAGCAACAGAAGCAGCGGTAATAGTAATTATAACAACAATAACAACACAGAATGTCCAATTCCATTTGGAACTTACCAGCGGCAACCTACTTTGCGGTGCAATATGACTGCTTCCTTCTTTGAAACTATCCGAGCTGTAACTTCTAAGCAACAAACTGTTCTCAGAGAATTTCACCTTCAGAGAGAATAGAGAGGGAGAGAGAAAGAAAAAAATAACACCCACATAAGCGAGTACTTGTTGTCTGGGGTCAAAGAAGAGAAAGAAAATTTTTCTTCCAATAACAATGCTAGAAGCCTTTCTTTATTAAGTCTGATAAAACAAATTAAGAATTTCAGTTTTGTAAAATAAAAAAAATGACCAAATTTTGACACTAAAATTTTAAGTTAAATACTTAAAATTTAGCAACAAACTAGGTGATGGTTGGTTCCATAGCAATACCATTGGGCATGAATTGATGTTTGGTTTTGTTGTAAATCAATAAAATTGAAGATTTTTATTTTTTTTAATTTCAGTTTTACTTTTGTTATACATGACAAGTGAATATTTCATTTTTATTTATGACAATACAAGAAATAATAAATCAGAACAAAGACAAAGAGATTAACTGGTTTAGTTTAGCAATGTCAATGAAATTTTTGTTAAAGAGAGCAAACATTGGCATAAAGATACATTGTGAAATATGTTGAATCCTGTTACGGTTAACAATGGGCATGAAAGAGTTGATCATTCACCTACTCTCTTCTTCATCAAACATTTGAACTTGCTTAACCTATTCCAGTTTCTGTGTTGACAATTGTCATGTCCCAATGAACTGTCGCCATAAAATACACATGAAGAAACAAGTTTATTTTAATTGTTTGCAACATTATGAATCACTGAAGCACAAAGTTTCTCAAGAAGAGTAAATAAAAAATTAAACATTTAAAATTATTAGTATGCACAGAAAAGATTGTGTATGTTTTAAACATTTATAATAAAAAAGGTCTAAATGGTCAAGAGTTCTTGTATGAAAAAATAACATGAAACCACAAGAATCTTTTATAATCTATGGCAATGTCCAACAGGAATTCAGATATTATTTTTCTTTTAGATCAAAGTTAAAATAGTTTTTTAGTTTTTGAAAATATTTAATCATTCAACTTTGAAAGAAAATGTTTTTAATCCTATAAAACACAAAACAGAACAAAGTATTCTTATCTGCCTGAGATATAATATTTAATCAGAAAATCTAGAAATGGTAAATCTTGATAGAGTAACAATGTATCTGTAATGAAAGACTAGATACAGATTTCTAGCTCATTTTCATGGAACAACATCTCATTTTTTGCTATCTTTTCTTTTCTTATTTTAAATGAGTATGACAGACATCTAGTCTTTCTTGGACACTTTAAATAATTATTTCCCAATGGTCTATCAAGATTAGCTTGTATCCAGTTGGCTTGGTCTGTTTGTGGGTCTAATTTATCAATGTCAAAGATGAAGGCATAATCTGTTAAATCCTTACTATTATTAGATTTCCACATAATATAATAATTAAAACGTATTTTAATATATAATAATTATACGGAGCTGTTTATTTAATTGTAATAGAAAACTAACCTCTATGACCAAAAAAAAAAAAAAAATTGCTTTAATAGTACAAGGGCAAGTCAAAAATTATCCATACTTTCAACATAACATATCTTTATAGAAGAGTGTGGATAATTTTTTACTTTCCCCATGTAATTTTTGCTAAGTCCTTACTACTATTAGAAGATTTGACATACAAGTCTTCAAAGAGATTTTTCTCCTATTATCAGCTCTCTTACAGAGTTAACTTCTCACCTCCTGGCTTTAGAAATGTCTTAGAAGAATGTGCTATCATTATAATGAAAATAGTGTTACCAGATGCTGTCAGATTAAAGGAGTTAAATGACCAAATGTTAGACACAAAAAAAAAAAAAAATGTATTCATTTATAGTCTTATATATTTACAATACGTGAACATTTATGCATATGAAATGAATAATTGTCATTCCACAATAAAAAAAATAATTAAAAATAAGGCCATACAACTCATGAAAATTTTTTACCACTTCTAGTATTTTTACAGGGTTTTATTTTAACAAAATACAATAACGAAAGAAATACAAAAAAAGAAAAAAACTATCAAAGCAAGGCAGTACTGGAAATTTTAAATGTTCTTGCCACTAACCATGTTGGCAGCTTTTGATAACTGAAGGCTAAATTCTAAATTTTGACCCCCCCCACCCCGAAAATTTGTTTCTGCTACAACCCTGATAAAAAAACAAAAACAAAAAAAAAAAAGTAAAATTCAATCTTGGTCAGTATAATAGTTTCAGGACTAATTTTATCAAACTTGTATAGACTGAAAATTAAGATTATAAATAATGAAGAATGCTTAATTTTGATATGAACTAAGAAGAAAAATGCATCCTCTAACCGATAAATAAAATGTGCATACTGCCATGACTGAAACCAACCGTGTAAGCTGCAATGCAAGAAAATACACTGGAGTGTGCAAATTGAATCCAAGTGCTTATGATAAAGCTTTGAAGTGAGAATAAAAGTGAAAAATGCCTGAAACATGCAATGAAATCTTGAGCTGATTATCATTTTATCAAGCCTCAGGTGATTCTTAGTACCAAATACTTCAGTGAGACAATAACATTTGATGAGAGAATTAAACAATAGGATGTGAACTGATTAATGCCAACAATGGTATATACAGTCTGTTCAATTTATTACAGATACTTGCAGTTAGACAGAAAAGGTAGCTTATTTATTTTTTGTATAGGGATTCCCATTATCTGGAAATTAACAGCCCAGTGTTATTTTGAAATTAGAGATTATTCAATTTTCTTTATGTAATTTGTGTTAGTTTGGAATAGAAAACTATAAATTATTTTTTATATTTGAAAAGAAAACTAAAAATCTTGGAACTTATTTTATTTTCTACAATCAGCAGATAGAAGATATAGAAAAAGAAATGTAAAAGTATAGTTGCTTAGAAATTCACAAATTGCTTACATTTGTTATTGAAGAAAATAAGCTGTTGAAGTTTTTTAACCTTGACAGACTTCAAAAGCATCTACATGGTCTTGTAGGTAATGAATTATTTTCCACTCTTTTCTCACAGACAAAATATAACAAGCTTCTCACTATTCTTACGCTAATTCCACAAAAAATATTCTGACAAGCTACATTCATTTGTTTCACCAGCTCAGATCTTGACAGTCAAGATCCTCCATGACACATATACAGGGTCAAATTATCCTCACTCACTCATTCCAGTGGTAAGAAGGAAGTTTCCAAGAACCACTATTTGCAGAACTCCCAGGAGAATACTTCCCCAAATCACTACAATCTTAACCTCTACAAGTTTAGAGTTAACCATTATCTACATGCAACAACAATTTGGTAACTCACTAACTTGACTGGCTTGTGAAGAAGAGAAAGAAAAAACCCAGTAAGGCATTTTTATTCACTTAAAATCAGGCCTGGCACAAGGATATATTTAGTAGGAATCTAAAAAAGTATTTAGATTGCCAAACAAATATATGCAAAAGTAGTATGCATCCAAATAACATTCTATATAAAATGTCATGCCTTTAAGATATTAATAACATATACAGAAAAAGATTGTTAGCACTGATTCTGCTTTATCCATTAGATCCTTTCCATCCAGGATTGGGTGGGAAAAAAGTC
This sequence comes from Acanthosepion pharaonis, assembly GCA_903632075.3. Classification (NCBI taxonomy): domain Eukaryota; kingdom Metazoa; phylum Mollusca; class Cephalopoda; order Sepiida; family Sepiidae; genus Acanthosepion; species Acanthosepion pharaonis. The sequence goes on along the minus strand of CAHIKZ030004896.1, from coordinate 7,829,726 downwards.
TTTATTTCAATCTTTTGGGTGAATGGGGGGCCCATTTTGTGTTTATATGAAATAGTCAAATATGTAATGATAACCTATAAAGATGCTAACAAAAAAATATATAAAATTTATACAACAAATACCATACATAATATATAGTGTTAGAGAAAAGGAAAACATTTCAAAAGTGTGTTTTCCTCCGATATTAAGAGAACACTTAGTGAGAGATAAGAATTTCTAATAGTAAAAAAATACAAAAATATTGACATGCAAATGAAAGTAGTAACATGATTAAATGTCATTCAAATCATGCAACTTGTAAGCTAAATTCATTCAGTTATTTATGAAAAACACACAAAAAAAAATCATCTAACAATAAGTCCAGAATTCCAAGATATCATTATTTTGCTTTGGTTGCAATGAAGTAGGAATAGTGGTAAATTTCAAAATGTTTATGAGTATTTCCTTTTATCTTTAACTTGGTTATAGAACTTCAAGAACACTAAATATATTCCCTGCAAAATATCTACTGTTTAAAAATTCAAATACAGTAAAATATTTATATTTTTTTGGCCAATAAAATAATTGGGAATACTGAATAAAAAATTCAGTAACATGTTTTAAAAAAAAAAAAAAAATTTTAAATTCAAAACAAATTAATTTCTAATTCAAATGTAAATTTTTGTTTCTAAAGCAAGGATAAAACATTCTTATTAAAAAATGTTTTTATAGTTTTTATGTTTTTTAACGTGTTGTCAACATAAATTATCACAGTAACAAAAAAAAAAATGATAATCATAAACACATTTTTGGTTTTCAAATTGAAAAACTTTACTTTTGAAAAATTCAAATGAATTTAGTGACTTGTGCAAGTTAAAACATTCATGCTGAAATTTAAACAGATTTGAAGTTCATTGCAGGAAAAATAAAACAAAAGAGATAACAACTGTATGAAATCCTATTAAAAAAAAAAAAATTATATGTAAACAATTTATAAAATCTATTACAGTTTTCCAAAGAATTTCTCAAATTTATATATATATATATATATATATATATATAAAATGTAATTTAGACGACAATTTATCCATTATATCCTCTATCACTCCCTCTTTTTCTCTCTTATATATATATATATATATATATATATATATAAATATATATAAAATGGATATAAATCCGACAGAATGAAGAAAAATTTTAAAAACAAACAAAAATCCTTAAATGTAGTTAAAATGAATGAAATGTCGACGTCTGACGTTTCGGTTTAATAAACCTTTTTCAAGACAATATTCATTAAAATACAATTCAGTTCAATATGACAAATACAATGGACATAAAAACACAAGTCTTATTCAAAACAGATAACTGAAAATTTTTAAAATGATCAGCCTTTAAATCTAACATGGTCACGCCGTCGTCACATGGGCGACGCTTTCATAACGTATTCCTAAAAGTTTGTGATTATTTTCAAATGAAAAAAGAAAATGAAAAGAATTCTATTAGGTTCTAAAATTTTTTATGTGTATGCTTGTCGAGCATCAATCTAAAAAAAAAAAGGGGAAATATTAAAGAAACCAGGTCTAGTATTCACCGTGCGTGAGATGGATATTATACCTGCTTCATAAATCCTCCTGAGATTTTTATTATTTCAACGGGCCTGAAATTGAGACCTAAACACTCTAAAATGTTCATATTGGTGCTTCCAGTGCAAATGCCAAGCAGCATGCTGTTTCCAAATTTCTTGTGAAGTGAATTGTGTCATGGTGCTTTTTTCTCAGATGGTGCCCAATTGGCCCCACTATACTGTGCAGTCAACAAAAGTGCATACACAAAATTAAAAATATAAAATGGCAACAATCTTTATATATATATATTTAAAAAAAAAAAAAAAAAAAAAAAAAAAAAAGAGAGAGAAACTGCAAAAGTTTTGGTTATAATATGGATTTGTTTTAATGTACATATTATATTATTCATATTTCTGTTACACACGTTTCCAGTCTTGTGACCTTATTCAGGCAAATAAAAGGAATAAATTTTTAATTTTTTAAAGGAATAAATTTTCAAAGGAATAAATTTTACTTATGTCCCTTTAATGTTCCATTATTCATTTTCTGTTTTTGTAGTGAGCCTTGTTCTCATTTCTGAACTGTTGGCAAAATGAATTTCTGCCTAAGTAGTAATAAAACCATTAGGTTTGGTCTGAGTGGTAGTGATGATAGATGTTTTCCTATCCCTACATTACCCTTGAGAATGTCAAATCTGTTTCCATTTTTGTGTATTGTGTGTGCGTGTCACCAGTTAGCTTACATATGTATATACCCTCCCCATATATACATACTGTCTCATAAAAAGGAATCAGCATACACACACACATATATATATATATATATATATATATATATATAATAAAAGTTACAAAACTCTGCACAACACATAACAAAATATTAACAAAACAGAAAAGGATTTCCTAAAAAACTTTGCACCAAAAACAAGTAATTTTTACGTACAACAAAAAAAATCACAAATTGAATAAAATAAAAGCAGCTATCCAGACAAAAATCTGAATACATTAACATCCCAAACCCCAGTGACTTTACATTCAGACCCATAGTAGCAAGACCAGCCTGTCCAATTAGCAGACTCAGTAACTTAATAGACACAGTACTACAATCATTTAAGAGCATATTAAAAGCTACATCAGAGACGATATTCACTTCCTTAGCTCCATACCCAAAAAAGCTGATCCAGGAACACTTATGGCTACTTTTGCCACCAGTAGCCTATATAGCAACATACCCCATGAATTAGGTAAACAGGCAATCTCATTCTGGATTGAAAATCATCCAGAAACACTACATCTCAGATTTACTGGAGAATTCATTATCGATAGTCAAGACCTGATTCTAAACAATAACACTTTTGAATTTGATAACAAAAACTATATCCAAACCTTAGGTACTGCAATGGGAATAAAAATGGCACCTACATATGCCACCCTAAAATTAATTTACCTAGAGAAAAACCTATATGAACAGATAGAACAAATATATGGGGAAAATATAAAAACCTACTTCCCTAAATAATGGAAATGATACTTAGATGATTGCTTCATTTTCTGGAAATCCTCATGGGGCAATATTAACAAATTCCACACTACTTCAGAACTTACACTCAAAAATCAAATTCACCCAAGAATATAATTTTAATAAATTACCACTTTTAGATATACTCATTAGAAATAGAAACAACCACATAATCACAGATATCTACCAGAAACCTACAGACACCCAACAATATCTTTGCTTCAAGAGCCATCACCCAAAAAACTGGCTGAAATCCATCCCCTATTTCCCTTGCATGTAGGTTTGCACTATAGTGACTGGCAAACACCTCAGAAAAAACAGCCTAGAAGAACTATATAGAACTCTTTAAAATCTATAGAAAAAAAAAAGAAAAAAAAAACGAGTCTACCCCACAACACTAATAAGAGGTTTTTGAACTAGCAGAAAAAACACCTCTAGACCAACTACGAAATAAAAAAACATAACGTCAAACAAACCCTAGCATATATCTCAACATGCAATAAAAACAATCCAGAACTATTTACAGAAATTACAAGAAATCTAGACCTACTTAACAAGAATGACAAAATAAAAAATATACTAAAAACAACCAAAATAATTAAAAGCAAATGCCAATCTAAAAACCTGAAACACATTAACCTCATCCAAATGTAACCAACACAATATAAAGGGGTTCACAAAATGCAAAGAAAAAGATGTGGCATTTGTAATGTCATTATAGAAGGGAACTCCTACACTTTTGAAAATCCCACAACTACATTCACAATAAATAAAAATTTAAACTGCAACTCCCAAAATGTGATGTATGCAACAAATGCACAAAATGCAATAAGTCATATATTGGTATCAGCCAAACACTTAACAGAGCTGCTCTCCACAAAAGCAACATCAAATTTCCGAACAGTAGAAAACTCTTGTATCACAACACATGTACAAATGCAATCAAGAAAAAATTTTAAATTATGCCAATATACCAAACAGACAACTACTCTTTCTTATAAATTCAAGAAATATACAATAAATACACAGGCAAAAACAAATAGACTACTCACAGGCACACAAGGAGAATGTGTGTGAGAGCGTGTGTGTATATATATATATATATTACTCTTGAGATTGTCAAATCTATTTCCATTTTTGTGTATTGTGTGTGCGCGTGTGTGTCACTGTTAACTTGCAATATATGGGGAGGGAATATACATATACATGTGCAAGTTAACAGTGACACACACACACACAATACTCAAAAATGGAAATAGATTTGACAATCTCAAGAGTAATGTAGTGATAGGAAAACATCTCTCAACATATATATCACCACCACTCAGACAAAACCTAATAGTTTTATTACCACTTAAGCAGAAATTCATTTTGCCAACAGTTCAGAAATGAGAACAAGGCTCACTACAAATACAGAAAATGAACACTGAAACATTAAAAGAACACAAGTAAAATTTATTCCTTTAAAAAAATGATTCATTTTATTTGCCTGAAGAAGGTCACAAGACCGGAAACACATGTAGCAAAAATATGAAGAATATATACACTAAAACAAATTCACATTATAACCAAATACGGTTTCTGTCCTTTTAAAATATTCATTTTTCTCTCGTTGGAACAACCATAACCTTATATATATATATATAGAAAGAAAGAGACTGAGAGAGAGGAGGAAAGACGTAAAACAATGTGGGAAAATTTTTATGTGATGTATTTTGTCCTTTAGGACCTCACTGGACTAGGTTTGTTTATGTAAACAAACCTAGTTCAATACATAGAAAAAATAAGGGGAAAAGTTTAACGCCAAACCCCAAATCTGACAAAATATATTTTAATATGATCTTAGTTGGGCTAAGAACATTTCACCACCCTTTGTGTATGTGTGTGTGAGAGAGAGAATTGTAAACAGTAAATAATATTTTATGATTCCTATATATTATTTTCTAAAATATCAATTTATGATCCAAGTTTTGGTGATTGCTTATAAATACAAAAATGTTTGGAAACAATTACTGTGTGCTTTTTATATAGATGTTGGTAAAAGGAAAAACTGCCAATACATTTTTAAACCTTACTTAATATATTTTATATAAGGTTTGAGCATTCTGTTTATATGAATACTTGACAAAAGAAATCTGAGACTAGCTAAAGAAAACAAAAAAAAAAAACTGTTTTGGATTTATCATAATATCCATTACATTGGAATTCAATTTTTAATCAGATAAATATGATTTAGTATATGAAGAAAATCATATAATTCTTTATTTTTATGAGACATACATTGACTTCCTAATTTATGCCATCATAGAGAATATCTAACATATTCCACTATTTTACAATTTTTAACAAACATAAATTCAAATTTTTTTGTAGGACTATTTCAAATATTTCCTGTAAAATTAGTCCTAATGTAATACAATCATCTATGTTTAATTAAAACATCAAAATGAACATGTGTCAGTATCACAATTATAGGATTGCAGTCTTTAATTTCCTCATCCTTCAGCCTCATTTATTCCCAAATCACATCTGGCATATATGTCAAATATTCTTAATACACTTACACATCAAATGTAATAGGATATTAGTATGTAACAGATAATGGTAGATTGGGTCTCCATGATTAAAAAAAAATATGAAGGGCCACATTGCTTGCAGAAAATTAACAATGGGCCACAATAGTAAATTGTTAGAATTACTGAAAGAAAAAAAATGGCAGAAACACACTAATGCATCCCAAAGGAAGTATGTCTTAATCAAAAACAAAGATTGTGCATCATTTTTTGGTAAGTATAGTTTAAATTTAATTTTTGATACTTTGCTACTTTTTGATGCTATGATACCAGACATACCACCTCACCTGGGTTCATAACATTACTAATTGAACTCTGGAAGATTGGAAACATGTGGCTTGGTCTAATGGATCATTGTTCCAATGGTTTCTGGTGGATGGTAGGATTCAGGTGTGATGCAAATTCTGTGAGGTCATGGACTCTAGTTGTCAATAATGCACACTCTAGGCTGATAGTGGTTCCATCATACTGTGCCATGTATTTATGTGGTACTAGTCTATCTAAATGCACTAACTGGTGACCACCATGTTGCACTGCCTCTTAAGTAACCATCATTATAACCATCCATTGACTTCACATATCTCAACAAAAATGTGTTATTCAAGCAAAATAATGTCATTTGGCCTGTTTCCCAGAATTGTTATCATATGGAGACATTTGCTCAACAGGAGTCCAACTGAGCATATTTATAGGATGTGGTGGAGAGGTTTATTTGCATGCAATGGTTTGCACTTACGAATATCAAAGACATTTATTGAAGCAGTATGGCTCAACATCTATCCAGGTCACCCAACCACTTGTATAATTGATACCATGCCAAGATGCTGCACTTTGCCAGGTTAGCAAAATACTAAACACCTATCCTATGACTTTTGGCCAATTAATATATATTATTAGATCCAGTTTGCTTGTAGCAACCAAAACCAATCCTCATAAGATAAAAGTGATGGAATATTTTCAATAAAAATCTTTTTTAAATAAATAACTTTACTGCAAAAATCAACATAAAGTTAGTCAAATTTATTCAATTTAAATGTTTTCTTGAAAAAAAAAAAAAAAAAAAACTTTCAATATTTTGTATAGTATTCTTTACCTAAATCTTAACTGCACAATAGCAATTGTTGAAATGAATACAATTGTAAATTAAATACACTACATAAAGAATTTGCCAAAAACTGAAGAATAATTTTTTTTTTTTAGCAAAAACAACACAGCTATTTAAGTATTTCTATATTGTTGTTTGGAAAATCAAAAAGAATAATTTAAAATTGATTATAAACAAAAGCTCCCTTTTTATTTGTGAATGGCTAAGGAGAAAAGTTCGATGTCTCTAAAACAAAACCATGTTCTTGAATAGTAATTTGTATATTGATCAATAACTGGAATATAACTGAAATCCTAAATTTCATCTGTAAATACTAGTTCCCATACAATCAATGAAGTTAAGCAATGTCAAGCCTGGTCAGTACCTAGATGGGTGACCACAAGGGAATACCAGGTGCTGTAAGCTTGGATATGTAGATGATTTAATGGATAAAGGCTGAGAATCAGAAAGCTAAGTTCCATTTCCAGTTGGGTTCATTATATTCACTTATGCACAAATACCATTGGGAATGGTATGAATCCACCTCCTCTAATCCATCTATGGGTTAATTAGTAAGACTTGTATCAGTAATTAATTATTACTGCCAAAAATCTCTTACAATCTAAAAATATTTTCAGGCTTTAAACCTGCAAAAGATTGATAAGCAGTAAAAAAACAAATCAATCCATAGAGATGTTTCTAATAAGAAATACCTTCTTTGTGCTAGCAACACCATCTGGTGACAACTTGGAGGAACTGTTGTTTTCTACTTCACTATACATTGTGCTAGGAGGACTGTATGAATACTGGAACTTTTCCTGCAAAAAAAAGTTTATTATCAATGTATTTAAAATATGACATTTTGCAATCATGGCCTTCATCAGACATTGTTATAACAAAAGTCCAAATGTAAATAATTAAATGAAATTCAGTGTTGGACTATGTGATTCTAGATGAGAACATTTTTACATTAATATATGATCGGTGTAGATAAAAATAATGCTTTATGCTATCCATTGAAATTCATAAAACTGGCATTTCTGTATCACTGCAATTCACTAAACTTTGTATAAAGAGACTTGATTTTCTAAACTATTGTCCAAATCATTCCTAGCTGCGTAAAATTTAAGCATGTTGCTCTGTCATTATGATTCTATTCAAACAGCTTATCTAACTCCATGAACAAATGAAGATCTTACATCATTAATCATATTGTTGGTTTATCTATACCAGGGTTAATAAGATAAATAAAATGGGTCACAAGCAAAAAAGATAGAAAAGAAAGAAATATGCAAGTCAGAGCAAAGTGCAGAATATAAACAACTCTAAATGCTGCATTGCACTCATAGATCATTGCTAGTTTTTCAATAACATAAGCTAGTATCATATTTTCTTTTTTTAAATTTAATTACATACATACATATATATATATATATATATATATATATAAAAGGGAGAGAGAAAGAGAGAGTTTGTTCTCATTGAGCTTATGTAACTTGTTCAACAAACTTGTTGTGGACTGAGCTCATAAAGAGACCTCACACTGAAACTTAGCTACGAAGGTGTGTAGTGCGTTTATCTTTGTGGCCAATGAAAGCTGTTAAAATTGTTGAATAATTCAGTTGCACCGGAAGTTGTGGTAAAAGTGAAAAAAAAGTTTAAATTAGAACAACATATTGCTTATTGTATCACTTAAATCTGTTTTGTTATTTTTGTACTGATTTTATTGTACTAAACTACATTAAACTGCATTAACAGCTTTTTTGCACCAGATTTAAAAATGCTACAATTTCAAGCATAGACAAAATGATTTATATTAAATCTAAAATGACAGTATATAAAACATTGAGGAACAAAGTTCTTTTTTTTTTATTTATCTATTTATTTATATATTTGATTTGAAAATAACATATTTAAGTAGGTCTTGTTGCGACGTTTTTACTATATTTTGTTTTCCTTATTTCATCTTTGTTATTCTTTAAGTTTAGCTCAATTTTGGCACAAGGTTACAAGTACGGGGCACCCAGTGAGGATCAAACTCACTATAGAATAGATCAATTAGACAAGTTCATTATCCATTACCCCACACTGAGGCAAAATTTTATTTTTGTTACAAGATGATCTGATATAAGGAAAGCATCTAAATATTAACAAGTATTCCAAAACATTTTTTTAATTTATGAAACAAATAATCATGTATATATATTAAACTATAAACTATATCCAAATAAAGGTTATGAAACATTAAAAAAATACTGAAAGGCTAAACCCTAAGCATTTAACTATATCTCACAATCTTAAGTCAAATATTTTACCAATGCATACAAAGCTTGGCAACCAATTAGAGGGGACCTTACTGTACATGTATGAACACTCTCCACTAGGGTTTACTCAGTCAGCATCGAGTTAGCTTGAATACTGTATGAGTACTGTATTCCCAATGACACAGTAAGTTGATCAGTAAAGTTTCATTCAGGTTCTTATGATCTTTCAACCTATCACCATTGAAAGGGAATTTTCAGACCATGGAAGAGATTAAGGAGAATACAAAGAGATAGCTGATGACCATCATAAATGACGACTTTGTAGAGACTTCTAAAAAGCAAAAGGGATGCTGAGAAAAGTGTGAGAGTTCACAAGTAATTTGAGAGGATTAAAGCACCATTACCTTAGATAGGCTAATTTTTGTTAGTATTAAATTAAAATTGTTTCTAGAGAAACCTTGTTGATATAAATTCCTTCTCCACCCACCCCCCCCGGCCATCCAAAGTAGAGTACAAGACTTGAGTACAATTTACAAAATGCCTAGGCTTGTGTGCTAATCACAAAGCTATGCTCTAATGTGATAAATAGGTGGTGTTATAAAGCAAAACTAATATTAACCATATATTTTTAAAAACTACATTAAAATGTTCCTTATCCTAGTTTAAACCATAGCAGGATTTGTGGCTTGGCAATCTTTAACCTTCATGCCTGCAAAAAAAAAAAAAAAAAAAACTGTGTCAAAAGAACAGTTTTTCACTATTATATTAAATACCTTCAAACCACATCAATGTTTGTTTTAAAAAGCTATATGATTAGAATTTTAATAAAGCCTAAACATATGAAAATGAATTTATACATTTTTTGTTCTTGAGAATTGACAACAAAAATAATTAACACCATTTATTTATTAGATTGTTTACTGGAATGTTTGAGAAAACATCGACTAATTGACAATCAATTCAAAATTTATAAAATGGTAGATAAGGATTTCCTTACAGTCGGTTCATATGTTTTAATTTAGTAAATGTTTATAAATTTATGAATAAAAAATTGTTTTCATATTTATTTCTTCACATATTGGTAAATGATAAATATTGCATGGAATTAGTTTTTAGAATGTAAATATAATTTTATTCTTGTAAATAAACACTAATAGTGTTTATTATTTTTGTTGTAAATTCAAGAAAAAAAATCTGTATAAATTCAGCTTTATTCAGGATTTATTACAATACTAAATCATCACTTTTTAGAACAATGAATATTGCCAAGGAGTGAAGGTAGTTAAAATAATAATGGTGTCAAGGGAAAAACCAGCCTTTTGACACTATTTTCTTTTGCAGGCACTTAAGGTTAAAAATTACCAAAAATGTTGTTTTTGTCTAGAAAAGAAATAAATGTGTGGAAAGAAAAAAAAAGAAGAAAAAAATCTCACAGACACATCACTCCATGTTACCACCCAAAATGCATAATAGAGAAGCAAATTAAATAAGGATATTTCTGCCAATAATTAAAGATACTCACCAATCAAGTTTTGATAATTAAACTACACATTTTGCTAATGCTCAAATACTAGACATTCAAAAAGCACAAATAGTACATTTCAGTTCCCCCCTCACTTTTAATCTATACAACAACTGCTATGTGTGTTGTTCTTGTGACTTCTTTAGTTTATCTTACACAATATATTTCAGTCAGCATTCTTTCACTTTTGAGATCAGTTGTAATCATTTTGTTAAATAATACTGAGATTATTCCATTATTTGGCAGGTTTAATTGTAGTATAGCTGGATTAACCCAGAAAGGTTTAAAAGCTTATGTAGGTATTAACATCTCACAATGTAATTTTAATAATATACATATAAAAAAACAAAGTATAGCTTCTTATCTTCAATTCCTTCATTTGTGACTTTAGTCCTTATTTTGTAATCAGAGTAATTTTTCATTACTTATCTTTATTTACCTTAGTGAGTTGTCACCACCTATTTATCAATTTATACTAGTGAATAGCTTAGTGATTAGATCATAGGCCTAGAGATCTTTATGATTGTACTCAAAGTGTTGTTCTCAGTAACATGCAAAGGGAAAAACACAAATTGCCTAGCACATGAAGGCAATAGATTTTTACTAGCTACAAAAAATTCAGTTTTCCTGCCTACTCTTAGTTATTAATTTAATGATTGAATAAGTTCCTTGCAGGTTTCACAACTCAAAATACCTAGGGGAATTCCCTTATTGCATCAAAAAAATATTTGAGCTTAACAACTAAGAAAATTTTGAAATAACAATCATAAGTATGAATGTATGTCATTAAAGTAACAGGTACAAATGAAAAAGAATCAAAATTGACAGTTTTCTATTTCACTGAAGCAGACATTAAACACATATGAGCATTATCATCTCTCACTTCCCTTCATGTTTTTCTCATTATGTATGCTTTCTTTCATTCACTTTTATATTTGCCTTCCGTTTTTCCTTACAATCAAAATAAAACGGTCCATTATTTATCTGAAGTAATGGTAGGGCACATGCTAACTAAATAATGGAGGAAAAAAGCTTTCTAGCAAGCTATGACACTGAAGTGGTTAATCAACATTAATTCTAAACAGGAAATGAAAAGTGTTAAGCCAAAATGAAATATAGGCTGGAAGATAGAGACAAAGAGAAGACATTTTCCTTGGTGAGAATGTAACATCCGACAAGTTTATTTTTCTTATCTATCGAGAGTATGGCATGTAGATGAAAACAGATTCGAAGAAATGGCTTTATCGCTTTCTTGATAAATTAAGGAAACATTTTTTGTTGCCAAAAATTAAAACAGAAGAATCCCTTTTTCTTATGGTTGAAGTTATTTAGACCAATCATCTCATGCCAAGAAGGCGATCTGGTTTGTTTGAAAGGAGTCAGAGAATTGAAAATAATGATGGGAATAAACCAAACTTTCTCGTATGCATTTTAAAAATTAGATTTGTCACAAAGACTGTTATGCGCCCTAAGAAGTGAGCACAGTTAGAATACCAAGAAGTTTATCCCTACTTGTGCAGAGTAGTGGTGAGAGATGTGAAGTGAAGCAGATTGGAGTTAAGGGAAAAGCAATCCCTGTGACTACTCCCAGGCAAGGTGGATAATTTTCCAAATTTGGAAAGTTGGTTAAGAAAGAAAAAGTAGGAAACAAAGAAAATTGAATTAATGAAAATTAAAGAATCAACAGACTCTCAGAACCCTTTGAGGAACTTAAAGACTTGGGCTGAGAAGCTGCATCAAGTGCTTCTGGAATCCATACCTGTTGCCAATCATAAATCCTGATTCCAAGACTTTGTACCAAGCCTTCCAGAAGTATAGACAAGGCCCAGTGTCACTATAGAGATTAATAGAGATTACAAGGTTAATTTTTATTGTACCAAGAGCTATATAAACCAATTGAAGATTAACCCCATGAATCTTGTTTTATTTTTTTTTGTTGTGAAGATATTTTTTTTTTCTTTAATATAGCGCCCACTGTGAGACTACAACGACATTCAATCTTCTACTGTTCTAAGATCAAGAATGCTATGTGGGCAGAGACAGTGTGGATTGAAGCAGCCAGCAATCAACAACCAGCTTGGACCAGCATTAGCATTGACCAGTACAATGTTAATCCATGGTTAAAGCATCATCCTAAGAGCCTGAGGACTGAACCACTAAATGTGGTTACACCACCAAGTGTAGACAGCAGCAAAAGGTGTTACATTATTTGGTGCCAGCAACCAAGGATATGACCCTGTTGCAAGGGGGTGTTACAAGCAAACAGACCAGCCATGTATGATGAAAAATTAAAGATAACTAGAGAGAGAGAGAGAGAAAGGTGTATAATAAGAAAAAGTTTATCAGTAACTAATAATGTGCTAGCAAATATTTCCCAGCGGTCATTTTTTTTCTGTATTTTCACCATAGGCTAAAACATGTATTTATTCGATCCTACTATTAAATGACTTTTTTTTTTAAATATTAATTCTTAAAACAAGTAAGCAGCCTTCCTAAGATTGAGAAAGATTTTTTCTTACTTAAAAACATAGAATAGCTAAATGACAGATAAGTAAGTTTTAATAGCAAAAACAATTTTTTTCTTCTTAATATAACAGAATGTGAGTTTGATGGAAGGTGTAAAATTAAAATGTGGGATAGAGGAACAAAGAGTAAATTAAATAAACAATTACATAAATAAGACTCATTTTTCATCATTTCTGTAGAAAGAGTATTCAGTTCCTTAAATTATGATGAAAAGATTTTGGAAAATTGAAAATCTGCTTCTTGCTTTCCAGTCAATTTTCAAAAATTTAAATGCAATGTCAATTGTTTTCTTCAGACTTCTTAATTTCTGCTCTTTTATTGTTCTCACATAACTCCTTTGAGCTTAGTGGTTTTATTGCCTTACTTGGGGTGACATGATTAAAAAAAAAAGATTTTTTTTTTTTTTTAATTTTGTTTGAAAAGAGTAAGGAATTTTGGCTTAATTTCAGATTTTTATATTTTTTAGAGAAATTGTTCTGCAATATCAATGATCAACCTATATCACAACTTTGACTTTCAAACTAGAGTTTGGAGTTTTCTTTTGAGATTATATTTTTAATTATTAGTATTAACTGGAATCAGAATTTCTTAGTGAACAAATGAAAATTTATATTTTGTTTGAGAAAGATGTTAATGCCTTGGCCTTCAGCCAAAAATAAATAAATAAAAAATAGAGCTTTCTACTTATTAAGAAAAAAATCATACTACATTTCACAAAGTCAATAAATGCTTTTCCATTGATGACACAAATGAACCCAAAAAGCTAACAGCTTAAAAAATGCAAAATTATCATAATACATACCCAATTAATTTTAACATCAATAGACTGATGACATTAAAGAAAGTATTTCTAAAAATTAAAACCCCTAACATTTCTGGCTAGAATAAAATTTTATGTCCACACAAATATGTCATCAAAAATGAAAGATCACAGAGTAAACTTCGTAAAACTCACAGTTCCTCCCATTTGCTCCATCAGCTGATCTCGACTTATAAACTCCTGGATAGTCAATTTGTCAACAAATTTTATTTTCTGTACAGCCTCCGGACTCAGCCATGTTTTGATGATCTTCCAAGCAGCTGTAAAAATATAACAAAAAAAAAAAAATTACAAAGATTACTGAAGAAAACAAAAAATAAAAGCAGTCAGAAAAATTAAGCTGGTTAATCTTATAAATAAATAAAAATCTTGTTTAATAATTGTTGAAGTGGTCTGTCAGGGATTCACTAGACAAATGAATGTTCACCCTCTGGAAGAAAATATCCTCAGCTTATGCTGAGCTCTGTGGCAGGACCCATTACAAAGAACAAGTGAAATAGGCCAATACAACAACAAAGTATCAATTTCTATTAGCTGGTGGTTGAGAGTTCACTTCCTGTGCTAGTAAATAAAGTATATAGAATAATAATAACTAATTAAGAAACCTCAAATATATTTTTCTTATGCAGTGGGAAAATTAGTGAATGGTGAACAAAATTTTTCTTCTATCATCTTAAAAATGTTTATGAACCAACTACACACACACACACACATTTATTAGAGAATGTGTATGTTCATTATCTCTTTTCAAACATCTTCACCTAATCAGTTTAAAATTTGTCCACATATAGTTTTTTTTTTTTTTTTTTAAATCAGTAAACTGCTGCTGTGCATCTAAATTTTAGATTTACTGCCTTCAAAGCCAAAACCAAAATTAAATTTAATACAGGACAAAGGAAATGTTGATTTCTGCTTTCTTTCATTGTAGGCTAACAAATGAGTGGATGACTTGTTTTATATGCCATGTTCATTCTGGATGTTGATGATTATGGCTCTTCACAACTTCTTATCTTTTATAGTTCTCAGAAAAGTTTGTCTCTATTTTTGTTATTAAAAAACAGGAAATATAAACAGTCATGTTTCTTCTGAAGCCAATAGGCTATCTGAAAATTTAAAACTAATGTAATCTAAAAATTCTACTTTGTTTAGCAATGTTTTACTTTTATTTCTTAAAATGCATTTTTGATTTATGTTAAAAAAAAAAAAAAAAAAAAAAAAAGGGTTCATATTAATTATTTTAAACCTATTTTTTAACTGTTTAGCATTCAACACACTCAAAACCCACTCTGTAAATATCAGATCTCAAAGTCTCACCATTTGCATGACATTATTATTATTATATATGTTATATATTATGGCAGAGTATACAGGGGACAGGTTATGGTAGATTGTATGTTGAGAGACAATATTTACAGGGTGGGTTGAATTCTAAAAGTATGCAAATTTTTGTATTTCTTTTTCAGACTTGCATGCAAAACCAAAATTGAAACTGCAAAGACATTTAAATTGCTGTCTAAAAAAATAAAAATTGATGGATTTTGCTATATTCTTCCAACAGCATTTTTTGTTTACATGTTCAGTTTAGCTCCTCTAAGCACAGTGGACCAAAGAGTAAATGAATTGTTAGCAAAAGTTTATCCTCACTATGACAATTGGCTGTGCAATATTTGCACTCAAAGTGTTACAGTCAATAACATCAACTTACAAGTGCTGCATGAAATTTCAGTAAATAAACATAAGTATAAATCAATCAATAGACACAGATATGGGTCAGTTAGAAGCAACTTTTAAATATACCACCACACAGACTGGAACTGAAAGAAAGTTCCTACAATAATGCTACTGTATAATTTGAATCATCCACAGTTATAGAAAAGCATAAGAGTGTTTGTTAAAGTTTATACCACACCATCAAGGCTACTATTCTCCCAAAGGAGCAAATGCAATTATTCTTAGAATTCTACTCAGACCAAAAGATGCGCCCTTTCAATTGAAAAGGCTTCAGTACACTTAAATTTTGTCAATCTATTAAAGCATTTACAGTTGCTGTGCTGCATCTTGTGGAGTCCAACATTGTTTAGGATCAAAAACCAAAAAACATATATTTTAAGATGCTCAATGTAAATATTTTGATATTATCAATAGAGAACCTTTGTATGCATAAAGTTCTTATTACTTATTTTAAATCATAAAAATAGGAAAATTACTTCATAGGAAAAGTGATTATTATAAAACATTAATTCACAAAACACAACAGACTAGGCAGGAATTTGAACTCAGCTAGCCAATTCCCCTCTCCACATTGACAACTGATAGGCTACCCATATTTTTATTCTGATATTAATGCTTTAAAATCAAAAAGTAATACAGATAGATTGATAAGAAACTTTCAGAAATCATTAGTTTTCATCTCTTTAAGACATTGCATATGCAAATAAGTAACATTATCTTTGCATGTTTTCATGCTTTCATTTATAGCAATGGTCAATTCTAAATGGATACATATTATAAGAAATTCAATCTTCAGGAATATTTTTGCCTAAAATCATCAATAGATATTTTATCAAAGGATTAATATTTTAAGAGGATTAACAATCTACACAGGCAAATTACTGATTTCTTATATAGAAAAATAAAAAGACATTAATTTAAATCTTCTATTGTTTAAGAGCTTACAATCATATCATGTTGAAACATTAGTTCTCATACAAATTACTGAAGTTAAACAATGTTGAGCATGGTCAGTACCTAGATGGGTGACTGCTTGGAAATACCAGGTGCTGTAAGCTTGGATGTGCAGGTGGTGTAAATGGATAACAGCTTGGAATTAGAGATTAGAGAGGTGGGTTTCAAATTCAGTTGGGTTCATTATATTCAATTACACACAAATACCCTTGGGAAAGATATGATTTCACCTTTTCTCCCCACCCTTCATGAGTTAATTAGTAGGACTTGTATCAGTAAATCATTATTATCCGCCCCACCAAAAAAATTCTTACAATCTAAAAATATTTTCTGGCTTTAAATAACCTGATAGGCAATAAGAAACAAATCAGTCCATTGTTTAAGTAAAATATATGACTGACAGTCTGCAAGGGTTAGAGAAGGTCAATTTTTTTAACCAGGGTTGGAATGGGAGAAGTATATTATCAACAATTTGATAAACTTTCAGGACTGAACTCCAAAGTGACCGAGAATTAAATAACAGGAATATGAGAATTTTTTTTTTTTTTTACAGATACATGCATTGTATTTTTTCTTGTACTATCAATATCAACATAGAACCTTTGTGCCTAGGATGTTCTTATTAATATCAAATGAATGTGTGTCTTATAAGCAGCAAAATACAGTAAGCTATTTTCCCCTAAAAGCAAACACACAAAAAATATATAAGAAATGTAATCTTATACCACTTCAGTTCTATGGATGACATTAATACTGAAAATAAATTTGCTTTTCTTTGCAGTGAACAAGACTAACCTTTTGGTAAAACTGAAGAAAAACATAAGTTTATATTGTTACTAGTATTCTTCAAATGGTAATAAATTATTTCATCTAGATTTATCTTCAGAATTCAGTTGAATAAGAAAATAATCCAAACAAAAATTCTCTCTTTTTTTTTTTTTTTTTTGAATTATTGAATTACGACAAAACAACTTTCCAATAATATATGATGATCTTTAGTTTTACATTAACATAAATGGATAGGAAGGAACCATAAAACATTTCTATTTACGAAACTAATAAAACAATTTCTTACATACTTTTAAAAGAGGGGTAAAATTAGCAAAACAGTGATGCATTTTTACATGTTTGTATCTACCTAAATATCACAAATTGCTAACTACTACAATGGCCAATAGTCCCAAGTTAGACAGCATGTCAAATAAGTAATCCAGAATGGAGCCTATCATGAAAAATAAATGATGCATAATGTCAACTGCAATTATGTTTTGTCCATTGTAGCAGCAGTTTAAAGGGATATATGGTGATTGTTAGCAGGGAAGAATTATCATTTGGTCTTTGAATATGCAATTACATCTCATTGATTTATTTCTTGCTGACAAGTTGGATGATTGCAAAGTAGGCTTGCTATTCTGTTGAAGATGCCTCAAATAAACAAAATATTCCATAAGGGTTTATACTGTCAGATTTTATTAGGCAAGGCATGTTTTCACAATAAATTCAGTATTAACCAATTGATGTTAGTAAAATTTTCAGGGTATACTTATATGATAAATATACCATGTAAATTTCTCATGACTATTTTTTATAAGAAATATTTACAATAACTTATTTGAAGGTGTGAGATTTGATTATGCAGACCAAGGACTGTTCATCATATTGTAAATAATACCTTAGTTATATTTAATGGTTAATTTCATATAAAAAAACGATTAATATGGTACATATAAAAGAGAAATATGATAGTGAAAAGTTATTGAAGGGAACACATTGTTGAGAATAGCAAAAACATTGAAAAGAACAAAAGAAAATTGAATATCACAAAAAGAAATTTGCTAATAATTAAAAGGGTAATAAGCAAGAAAAGCAGAGTGACAGACAAGAAAATATTTGAAGTTGTTGCTGTTACAAATGTAAACGGAAAAGATGTAATATTAAAAACATTGGCTTAAATATATTAAAGCAACAAAATCATGGAAATAGTCATCCAACATCACTTAGTAGAAAACAAGTTGTAAAGTAATGTTTTGAACTACTGTGGTAAACAGTAAAATTATAGGTTTGCAAAAGTTGATGGCACCAAGATAAATGCTGATAATTAGTAAATTCTTTTTGACAAAATTTTTTTGGACAAGATGTTTTTTGAGTGGCACAGGTCACAACCATAAATCTAAGACATCATTTTTATTTTTACAGTTAGGTTCACCGTATACAAGGCCTATGGGCTACTTGAGGTAGACGGTCACAGAGTAAGACACAGTTTATGAAGATAGGAGGGGAAGATAAATGTTAACTATAGACATAAACAGATGCAAGACAATGTTTCTTCACATTCTGCAATACTAAATAATTCTCATTGCCCTTAACATATACAAATGCTTACACAGTAATTCTTAAAAGCATGTAAAGTGATAATTATAAAATTAGTTTATGTCCAAGTTTCTGGGATGAGAAGTTATTATTTACAATATTTATATTCAGACTATTGTCCCCATCTTTGTTGTTGTTGTTATGACAATGTTTTGGCCATTGTGCTCTCCAGCCTTCCTCATGATACTGATGTGGAAAACCTAAAGGGAATTCTGAACTGAACTATTTAAGGGGGGGGCATTTAGACTGTTCTCATTCAACTGTTCATGTGTACAGATGTCTAGTTCTTACTTTTACACTTTTTACACTTCAGTTATTGCTCATCTGTTTCCACTAAATGCAAGTATACAATGCCCTACCTAGAGATTGAACTCACAATTACTCAGTCAGTTAAGTGCCACATGTGATACATGCTTCAGCAATCATGTATCTTTTGATACATGACTGATTTTTCCACAGTAGGTTGCCATTTCTTTCTGTGGTAGACTGGTTGCCAACCATGGCTAAAGAACCCAATCTGTCCTGCTATTCAATCCATAGCTGGAAAAGAGATGGATTCATACGTTTCCCAAGCATATTTGTGCATAAGTGAATATAATGAACTCAACTGGAATTCAAACTCAGCTCTCTGAGTTCTTACTCCAAGCCGGTATCCATTACACCACAGAGCACATCACACAATTATTAGGTCACCAAATTCACAAACCAACACTTTTATCCACTTTATCATTATTGTCTCCTAGACTGGCCAAGGCTATAGAGCCCAGCATTCCTTGCTATTTAACCAATAGCTGAGAGAAGAGATGAATATGCCTCTCCCCAGAGCAATGGTGCAAAGGTAGACACAACAGAAATGGAGAGAATTTGAACTTATCTATTCCATTTGCCACACTGATAACCATTACACAACCCACTTATGCCTAACTGATGTACCTGCAGAAGGAATGATGAGAACAGACAGAATGAACACACATTTTTTATACTACTAGAAGGAACTGCCTAAAACCACTTATGGATAGCATCTCGGATTAAGGAATCAGAGAGTCAAGTTCAAATTCCAGTTGAGTTCATTACATTCACTTAAGTGCAAATATCTCTTCTCCTCCAAGTTGTAGGTAAATAGCACAACAAACTGGGTCCTATAGCCTTTGGAGACAACCAGTTCTAGCAGAAGGACAACTTTGAATTCAAGACCTAAGTGGTTGAGTGGTTGGCAACTAAACCAGTTCTGTCACCAAGCCCTAAGTATAATAAGTGGAATCCTAACAGCACAAAATTGGCCAAATGTGGTGTGTACAGCTACATGGTCAACCAGGAACATATTTCTCCAGCAGGAGTGAAAATGATTTGGATTCCAGCATTAAGTCATATGAGAACCAAATCAGTTATTGAAAGGTTTTACTTAATCCTTCATTCTTTTTAATTCAAGTTCTTGAAACTGGTTTACAAAATGCAGTAAACATCCTTTGCTTCAAATTATATGGAAAAATAATAAAACAGTCAAATCAAAAAGAAAACATTACTCATAAATCAATGTTATATGAAGTCAGGTTTAATATTTTCTAGATTTTATCAATTGCAGTTTTTTTGTTTGTTCAGTCAATCTCATTTAGCAACTGTTGTAGGCTCAAGAATAAATTACAGATTCATTTGATTTCTGCAGTTGATCTGGAAATTTCATGGATTTTACAACTAAAATACTATCTATTAACATTTTGTCTTATACAATTTTGCATCTCCTATTTATCTTTGGTAATGAGTGTCACCATCATGCTTCTAACCAGCTATCCTAACAGATACAGAGTTATGCAATCGTCATTAAAGTTATTTTATATTCATTTTTCTTAAGATTGAAAACCTTGTAAGTGTAATCAAAGACTTTTCATTGCATTGATTATATTTAATATAGCTAAAAGATCAAAGAAATTCATGAAGTCTGAAACATTACTCTAGTATGTGGAACATGAAATAATAAAAAATGTGGAATATGAAACTTTTGAAAACCAACAATAATTAAAATTCCCAATCTAAAGGACACTGTTTTGAAATACCTAAAACATAATTTAAAGAAAAATATCCAGTGTTGCAAATACTTAGTTCATAGTTTTTAGAAATCATTTTAATGCAAAAATCAAGGTAGTAAATGCTTATAACTGTTAAGGTTATGAGAACTTAGGTAATCACATCTAATTTATTCTCATCAGATTGTATCCCATAATCTGTTTATTATCTCAGATAAAATAGATTTGTTTATTTATCCATTTTCTATAATTCATTACAAAAGCTGAAGATTTGGATTAAATTCAACAGAATGATTAAAAATTTTTATAAGTTTAATGTTTTGCTATTTATTTAGCTTCAGCAGGAATTTTGAAAGTAGAACAATGCAGAGTTGTTTTGATTTTTAAATTCTATGTTTTGTTTCCATTGGTCATGCAGACATCACATGTTCATTTTATGGTATTAATATACATGTATTAATTTGGGTATCAAAATATTGGGTATATTATTGTGTTTTAATTGCATGATAAATATGGCAAATGCTGGAAGTGAACATGTTCTATCATCTGTAAATGTTTGGATTTTACGAATATTGATGATATGAAAAAGTGCATTGTGTGTTAGTTATTTATTAATTTTCCTTCTAGGTATTTTCTCCAAGTTATGTTCATTAATTTTTTTACTAAGGTAGCATTTTTTAAATAAAAGCTAAGGCGTGTTTTATTTATATGTGTTACTAAGGAAATTAATGGGTTATTCCAATGGCAGTCTCTTTTGTATTCATTATATATACAGCTAAAAAATTAAATTTGAATAATAACTAAATAGGATATTATTATTAAATGCTGTTTTACTTTGGGTGATGCAAGGTAACCTTGCTAGTTGATCATATAAGTAACAGCCAAAAATCATAGGAAAAATTGAGTTATGAGGGCAACTGCCAAGTGATATCTACTGTATTACCTGCAAAAACCCTCTTTATCTAGCTTTCATCAATATAACTTTTGCCAAAATCAATAAGCAAACTTCTCACTGATTTTATACCCAACTAGTAACAAATAATCCATATTCTGATTTTTGTTTGAAACACTATTAAACAACCGGTGAAAACATGAAATATGAATATAAAACTATAAGAATTTTTGATAAAAAAATAATCAAGAACAAAGATAAATTTTTCTTATCTTTCTGAAATGCTGAAAATGATAAAACATTTTAATGGTTAGTTTCAATCAAAAGATTTTTATTATCAATATATTGGCAAGAATTTTATTAATATTTGAAATATCTTTATAAGGTCATGAATACCCGAATGAAACATGCTAAATTTATAAAGGCTTTCCTTCCTGTTATATATATAAGTAATGAAAATCTTGGTAATCCATATGGATAATCCTAATTAATTTAAAGAAAAACAAACCACTTTAAGGTTCCATTGTTATAATTTATTTCACCAGGGATTTTCTTTTTCTCTGGATCATCAGAACTCACTTCCAAGGATGAAAAAATGAATTTAAATTTACACTTTTGAAGGGCAGTATTAAGCTTATGTAAGGTGATATAGAGAGTGATGAGAGATAATGTGAAAGATATGGTGGAAATTAGAAAGGGAAGGGAGAGATAGGAATACTTTTAAATTTATTTTTATTACAATGCTTAATATTGAGGAGGGGGGTAAGGATCAGATATTTACCTATTTAATAGGTCAACTGAGAGAGAGAAAAGAGAGAGAGAGAAAAGAGAGAGAGAGAAAAGAGAGAGAGAGAAAAGAGAGAGAGAGAAAAGAGAGAGAGAAAAGAGAGAGAGAGAAAAGAGAGAGAGAGAAAAGAGAGAGAGAAAAGAGAGAGAGAGAAAAGAGAGAGAGAGAAAAGAGAGAGAGAAAAAAGAGAGAAAGAAAGAGAGAGAAAGAGAGAAAAGAAAGAGAGAGAAAAAAGAGAAGAGAAAAGAGAGAAAGAAAGAGAGAGAAAAGAGAGAAGAGAAAGAGAGAGAAAAGAAAGAGAGAGAAAAGAGAGAAAAGAAAGAGAAAAGAAAAAGAAAGAGAGAGAAGAGAAAAAAAGAAAGAGAGAGAAGAGAAAAGAAAAAGAAAGAGAGAGAAGAGAAAGAGAGAGAAAAGAGAGAAAAGAAAGAGAGAGAAGAGAGAGAAAAGAAAGAGAGAGAAAAGAAAGAGAGAGAAAAGAAAGAGAGAGAAAAGAAAGAGAGAGAAAAGAAAGAGAGAGAAAAGAAAGAGAGAGAAAAGAAAGAAAAGAAAAAGAGAGAGAGAAAAAAGAAAAGAGAGAGAAAAGAGAAAAAAGGGGAAAAGTAAAGATCTAAGAAATAAGAGATGGACTTAGGGTTTTGAAGGAAAGAGAGGGGGGATATAAATTTGGAGAGGGAAATTAATGTATGTTGGCATATATTGGCCAATCTGGAAAAACACAGGTTTATATATTTTAAATCTTTTTTTTTTAATGTTTGATAGTAATTTAAGTGTTTAAATTCTCCACAAATAAACTAGGAATTTAATATAAACTGATTTCTTCAGAAAAATATGAAATGTATAAGAAACACAGTTGTAGTCATGCTACATAAATTTAATTAAGTCAGCAATAAATGTCCAGAAATTAAAAAATACATTACTTTAAGATGGTTACAGCAAAAATTAATATAATTAAGGATAAACTACATGATTATTATTCCTTTTCAACCAATGCTTTATATGCTGTCCAACAGTGGATTCCTTCTTTTAAAACAATACACGGTGTAACTAATTAAAGCTAATTTTTCTAAGTTCACTTCACAATGCGAGCTTAAAACAGAGAAAGTCAATAACGCAAGCAGCTTTAATTCACCTGGCAGATCAACAGTCGTATAACTATGATAAAAAACAGAACTATATCACAAAAATTGCAATCTTTATAAACACAAACATAAAAGCTTCTAAATAGAAAAAAAAAAAAAAAATATAGCAGTACTGAAAAAAAAAATACTCATAAAAATTTGTAAGTGAAAACCTCAAAATTTGAATGTCGGTTGTGTGATACCGATTGAGATAAGCTCAGAAAGACTTTCATAAATCCATAATAAAGAAATCTTAATGGCTGAAGTAGCTAGAACAATCCTCATAAACTTAATAACAGTGAAAATATCAAGTTGTGCACTGTTTGTGTTTGAAAACACTGCTTAAAATTCCCAGACTATATGTTAGAGTGAATGAAGATGAAAGCATGTTACTATATGAATTGTTGATTAAAGTCTGAGCATCTTAGCCAAGGTCAATTCATTCATATAAATCCTAAATATCAATGCCTGTAAGGTAATTGGCTATGATTAAATATAATTGGTATAAACATCCAACAAACAAAATTGATAAAGTTTGCAATAAACAATAATAAGAGAAAGAACAAGACAAAAAATAATATCAAGCAAACAAACAATATATGCAAGGCAAAGCAACAGTAATAAGGCAAAAAGTTCACAAACTAAGAATCATGTTAACACACAAAAGGGGATACAGACAAGTGATAACTAAATTAGAGGAGATCAAAAAGTGGCCAATCTTGGCTAGGAAAAAATCCCAGCATGCATCTATATTTTTTGTCTATACATTTGGGGAGGAGGAGGATTTTGCAGTCATTCCCTAACAGGGTTGGAACTAAGAAAATACCAATTTCTAATATAAAGTACAATCAAGTAATACTCAGTTTTATACTATTCTTAAAAGTTAAACAGTAAATCTTTATCACAGGCTAATAAGGTTCTAAGAATAAGCATCTGTTCAGATTTCTTTAATAGCTCAAATTGGTTTGTTGCTTTTCAATGCCATTTTATTATGTACAGAGATTCACAATATCATTTTTAAAAGACACTGAATACAGAGTTTATCTTTAAAGCAGGAAACTCTGCACATACTTAGTTATATTTTAATTAACTGTATTCACAGGTAAGATTCTATATGTACTACATTTCTTTTAGTAGGAAAAATGTACAAAAGCTCTAAGAAATACAAAGGCCTACATATATTTTCTAAAAGCATAAAAGTTCCCATTTTTATTTTAACTGAATAGTATAGTAAATTCTAAATTTTATTTTCAAAATAAAACTGATATTAACCAACCATTGCTGGTAGAATTTCCATATAACTATATATAATAAATATACTATGTAAAATTCAGATAATATATTTTTTCTTAGAAATATTTCCAGTAACCTATTTGGTGTTGTAAGATTAAATTATGCAACTCAAAGACTTTTCATCATATTGTAAATAAATTTAGTGTAGCCATGACATAAAAAATGGCAGTTTATTTTTTATCTGCCACATTTATGTTGTTGATAATTGATTTCAGTGAACAGAAAGTCATTTACTCTGAGAACTCTGTTTTGTGCATTTCTTGCATTTCTCATGGTGCCAGGATTCTCATTCCTACCCCTGTTGCCTTGCTCTTCAGTTTCTTGCGAAAAACATTCTTCCATTTGCATTTTCATATTTTCTCTTCTTGCCTTAAATTCTTCGGCCATTTCATTTTGAATCCTTTCAGCTACATGTTCTCTCATAGCAGCTCTTCTTGCATTAGCTTCCTCCTCTCTTTCATTTGGACTTCTTTGTGCCACACTCTCACAGGTCTTTTGTGATGGTCACTGGACAAAATTTTCTTAAATGCACAAAACAATGTAGAACATAGGGAATTATTTAAATTTAATTCTACATTTATAGAGCAAGTTTATGTTGAATCTTGGATACCAATGCAAAACTAAAATGTATTTAAATAATATGAGAACTTGAAATTACACCTACAATATTAATACTAAATTTATCTCTTAAAAGTTATTCAGTTATATATTTAGAGGATGAAAGTGTGTTTAATCTAGGATACTATAATTTACATATTCAGATAAAATATATAGTGACTGAGACAATTTCTGTGGTGACATTAATTAAAAACCCAGGGATATATATTTGTTTGAAATTGTTATTTGTAAATCAGAGCCAGAGAATCCCCAAAATTTTTACCAATGTTAGTATTTTTTTTTTTTTTTTTTTTTACAGGGTTTTATTTTAACAAAATACAATAAAGAAAGAAATTAAAAAAAAACTATCAAAGCAAGGAAGAATATAACTTTCATAAAACCCCAATGAAAGAATTCTTCTTTAAAAGGTGTACAATGATGGTAACTGGTTATTGCATAACTGCCTTTTTCATTTTAATTTGGAATTATGGGGAGTCCAATAAAATAAAGTAAAATATAAAAATGTACAAACAAATATAAAAGAATTCAAATTAAAACAAAGCATTTGCTTTCCTTTAAAATCCTTATCTCTTTTTCTATCTTTCACTCTTTTTCTCTCTATATATTTATATGTCAAATAAAAAGAGGAAAATGATGACAAGACTAACCCCGACCGAAAAACACTGGATATTGATGGTCCAGTGGTTAAATAATTTGTGGCAAAACCTACAAAAAATGAAGTAGGATCCACACATAATTTCCACTATGTGAAATAAAATAAGAAAGGATCCCGAAAAAAAGATATGTAATTCTACCACTAGATGTTTGGCCTTGTGTCTGCCAAAATTTTTTACCAATTGTAGTATTTTTTTTTTTTTTTTTACAGGGTTCTATTTTAACAAAATACAATAAAGAAAGAAATACAAGAAATAAAAAAAAATATAAAAGCAAGGAAAGATATAACTCTCATAAAATCCTAATGAAAGAATTTTTCTTTAAAAGGTGTACGATGATGGTATTGCATAGGTGCATTTTCATTTTAATTTGGAATTGTGGCGAGTCCAATAAACTAAAAAAATAAAATAAAATAAAATAAAACTGTACAAATAGAAAATAATTTTTTTCCTTCATCAATGAATCTATATTTTCCCTGTAGACATTCAAAAAAAGATGAAAAGTTCTAACACAGACAGTTCTCTATTATTTCAAAGATGATTTCCGCCAATCTGGAGGTACTGGAAATTTTAAATGTTCTTGCCATTAACCATGTTAGTGGCCTTTGATAACTTAAAGCTAAATTCTAAATTTTTGGGGGAGCCCCTAAAAACACTTGTCTCTCATATGGCCCTGTAAATAAATGCTTATTATTACTGCTCATATTTCAGTCTGTTATATAAGGCCCTCAGATGGGACAGAAAATATATAAATAAATACACATTGGTAATTATATGGTTTGATATGACTGATGAAATTCTTTACATTATCTAATGTTTTAAAAAAAAAAATAAATACTGTTATTTCCCTTTATCAAATGAGACAGGAAATATATAAATAAATACACTTACATAGTTATTATATGGTTTGATTGAAATAACTTTCTTCCACAATTTAAGCCTTCTTTTGCACATTTTGAAAAATCTTTAGTCTTATAAATGACAGCCTAGAAGTGTAATAGTCTTTGGTATTTGCAGCTAGATTCCCATGAAAGTGAATTTAGATTTATCAACTGTAAATATGAGAAGTCACTCGGAACTGAACTTTGAGCCTCAAACTTTAAATCCATTTGGCCATAGAAAGTTGAGGATCAAATAATTTTCTTTGGGAAAATTTAGGAGATTCTTTATTTTAAAATAATATTGATACAAATGATGTATTATCTATTTGGCTTCACTTCAAGAGTAGATCATCCAAATTGGAAGAAAAGCAACGATGGAATTAGATATCTCAGAACTGTTTTCTTATTTTTATCTTTTGATAAACTATTTTTCTTTGAAGAATGCAGGCATAAAAAAAATTATTAAATAAAAGAATAATCACTGAAGTTATATAATTCAGTTGATAAAAGCTCACCTTCAAATATAAACTTATTTGTAAATAAAACAAAAACAATATAACATGACAGTAACTTGCTAATTAAGTTCTAATGGTAGATGATTAAAAATAGGTCTTTATTCAAACCAATGAAAAATAAAATATCACTTCATAGCTAATCCATATCATCATTTAAAATTCACTATAAACGAAACAGATATCGTAACAAGTTTTACACAGTAGCATGTTTGTAGTTAAAAGTAGCTGAGTGAATACTAAAAGGCCAACCTGGAAAATTTTCATACTAAATACATTTGTTCTCTAATTGGTGCTTGTAAAATTCTTCCTCCTCCTCGGTTATTAAAACGGAGAAATTTAATGTTAGACCAATTATATTAATGTGTTTTAGAATTAAAAATTTACGAGATAAAATTTTGAGGGCAGTGAAATTTATTGTTTAAAATAAATTCATTAAGATTCTGGCTTTTCAATGCTTTCCCTTGACTCAAATTCAATGATTTGTATCAAACTATTTTTTATCTGAAGAAAAAAAAAAAAAAAAAAAAAAAAATAAAAAAATAAAAAATTTTTTTCCTTTACAAGGTTAGCAGAAAGTATGTCTTGAGGCATGTTTTTTGTTTTCAAACAGAAAAAATGTTTCACTATTATTGTATTATAAGAAAACTAATCTTTAGACAAAATCTATTATCTTTGTTTTTTCCTTCTAATTGCATATGATCCAGAGACTTTTTGATTGTAAGCAAGTAGAAAGTATCCTTCCATTTCAAAACTATTTAGCTTTCTAGTTTAACTTTTTAAAATTTTGTAAACATTTTTGTCTGAAATTTAAAAAGGTTTAATTTGAAAATTTGAAAGAATTTTTTTTGCAAATAAATAATAGTAAGTTTCTGATCAGCAAGTTTTATTTCATGAGTAATAAGGCAACACATGTAAAACTGGAGACATACTATTACGAAAATGTAATAAAAACATCAAAAGCAGAAGTAATGTTGTAATCTCTCACAGCAAACAAAAAATTCTCTGTACTTTCACCCAATACAAACAGATCAATACTTGGAATACACAAGCTAATAAACCAAGGAAAAAGAAGTGTCCCACTTATTGATAGGAGCAGCTATTTTAGGTTGCCTTAAACAAAGTAAGAGATATTATTTATGTTAATAGTTTAAACAATTATTTTCTGCATAGTAATGAATCTAAAAGTGTTTATTTTTATATATACCAGATTTTGCCTGTATTTTAACTAGAATTTATATCTAAATCAAATATTTTCCTTATATTCCTTAATTCTTCATAATTCCTGTTCCATTGTTTTCTCTCAAGTGTTTTTATTTCTCTCATATTCTCTCATACACAGTTGTCCCTTGCATCTTAGTGGCTTTACTACTTTGCTTGAGGCGAAATGATTAAAAAAACATTGCAAAAAATCTAACAAATAAGGAGTTCTAGAAATATTGGATAGTTTATAAATCAATTTCTAAGGAATTAATGGATTTTATTTTTATTTTTTAATCTGGTGTTTTTATTAAATCAAACATTAGTTTTTAGTGGATACCCGTATTTGAATAGATATTTCTTTTATTTTCAACAATATCTATTTCATCTACTACTCTGCGTACTCAAACTTTAAAAAAAAATATATATATATGTCATCTGACAAGATCCAAACCTGTATCAACCTTTGCAGGAGGAACCAATGCTGGATACAGTGAACTTTGACTGCTTAGCTACAAAGAGCTTCACAATCAAGCAAGGTTGTTTGCCATTTAAAGCACACTCACTCATTCAGATTTTTTTTTAAAGTTATATCTGCTCAGTTTCATATCCTAAACATCAACAAAGCAATTTCTAAAGAAGTAATGGATTTTATTTTTTAATCCAACATTTTATTACTTCAAACTTTATTTTTAGTGGATACCTGTATTTGAGTAGATGCTCCGTTTCTTTAAAAACAATATTTATTTCATCTAATAAAAATGTCGGATTAAAAAAATCATTTAATTCTTTGGAAATTGTTTTCTTTACATTTTGGATATGCAAGTGAGCAGATATGCATTCTGGGAAAATCTAAATGAATTAGTGAGCTTTAGAGGCAAAATAGAACTTTACTTTATTATGACACTCTTCATAGCCAAGCAGTAAAAACAAGTTGGATCAGACAGTGGTTCCTCCTGTAAAGGAGAATGCTGGTTCAAATCCTACCAAAGACACTTTTTTTTTTTTTCAGGTACACAGGCCGGTAGATGAATTAACTACTGTTTAAAAGAATGAGGACCATCTACTCAAATATGGATATCTACTAAAAACATTGTTAAAAAAAGATTTATAAAAAAAAAAAAAAAATAATTTTACTTACAAATTAATAAGATATAAATCAACTATTTCTTAGTTCTGTCTTGCTATGTCCAGACTTGACTAACTGAGAAACTTTTGGAGTAATTCAAGCTAAGTTTAGACAGGTCTATTCTTTAGGTTAGAGACTGTTCATGAAAGAGTAGGATCCTAGTAGGAATATTACTGTAAAATAAACCATAGTTGCAAAACAAATTTTGTTATTTTAATTATTTAGAGGAATTGAGAATTAGAAAGACTGCCAAGATTCTATCTCTTGTCATCCTGTTTAATTACAAAATGCTTCCATACAAAAGATAAACAGTTCAACCAGGTAAAAAATCTTACAACACAAAAGAAAATAACGTCACAAATGGCAGAAGATGAGAAAGAAGACACATGCTTTTGATGGCTATTTCATCACTAAAAAGATAAAGACTGGCAATGGTATCAAATGAGTGGAAATATGTCTGCAAATGCCTAGAGCACACTTATGTTCTATGTAACTTGCAATTGTATGGAAATGAAGAAAGATATACAAAGATGCAGAGGCACATTATCAAATAACCAACAACACTTTGCAACAAACCTTAGTTCATGTTATAGGTATTTAATAATTAGGAATTGAGTCAAGATGAATTCTATTCTATAGTGTATATTCCTCTCTAGTGTCCTCATCTTGTCATCACATTCTATGAGACACATGACAATCATAAATGAACAATCAAACTTGAATTTTATGTGACTTTGAAGACACATCAATTTTGAATACCCTTTGGTAATTTCTCAAGGTAAGGACAACATTTTAATTGAGCCTTCATAAAATTCATAACAATCAAAAAAAAAAAAAAAAAAAAAATTGCAAAGATATCTATTCTTATGCAATACAATGGGTCAAATGTCACAAACTTTGACATTATGTGTAAGATATTATGGTCAGATTTTTAGAAATGTTTTCACGATAACAACCAATTTTAAGTTTCAATTCTAAAAATAGCATCATTATATTTAAACAGGTTTTCTTAATGTTTCTCAATTTTTTTATTCAGGAACAAAAAAGAAAAACATACATTACACTCAAAGTATGATTGTGATCAACTCAGACATATATATGACTGGCACATAAATTTTAAAAGAAGTGATGACCATGTACAAATGTAATTTCCAAATTGAGTTGAAAAAAAATCAATTTTTTCTTAACTCTTTGAATCCTAATCCCATGATGAGTATGGATCTACCACCGGGGGCTCCTGCAGTCCATATCTGCTTATCCATGATTTTGGCTGTTACATTGGCAACTCAGATATATGCACTTTCACACTGCAAAGGGTTAAGTCCATGGTTCCCAGGGGCAAGGCAATTCAAGAATGAGTTATTAATAGTGTATTTTTTTTTACTAGTGTGTGTGTGCGTTAACACATATGGTGCATATACAGTATGCATGCATAAAAATATTTGTGTATGCATGTACATGTGTAATTATATATGTAATACACACACACACTAGTAACATAATATTTTTTATAAATATTGTAAAATTCTAAAAGTTAATGGTCTTTTAGGCTTCCTCTACATAAATAGGAGTTTACTTTTTGAATAATAAAAAATATATATCATTGGGGAGAGGAGGTGTCAGGATTTTAGAAATGCTTAGGTGGGGCATGCCCAAAAGGTTGGGAATCACTGGGTTAAGCAAACTACCAGCAAGATTTGAATTCCTGTTTTATTAAAATCATTCCTTGAAACTTACAATAAATCTATATATTTGAAATCTTATTAAAAAATGTTACAATTGCTTTTCTAATGAAGATAAGAATTAATGCTAAATTGCATAAGATACATGATCAAGAGGTGCTTGATTGAAATTTGAGATAATATTTAAAAAAATAAAATTTAATATTGAGACAACTGGAAATTTGTTTTCTGCTTATTAAACTTACTTGAGTCCAAATTTTAAATTCCTTTTTAAAAATGAAAGGAAAATTATTTGTTTATAGAAAGAAAAATTAGATTTGTTGATTTTACATATCAACCCTGGGTCAGTTATTTAATGTTGAATTTTGTATGGGACACCTAGTGAGGATCAACACATTACTCAATAATCAGGGTCAACAGGACAAGCCTTGCAAACCATAATGAAGGCTGAAAGAAAATTGAATGATTAAAGAGGTTTATGCTGGATTATCCTGCCTTAATCCTTTTATAGGAGCAAGACTGGGAGGTTTAAGTTGATATCTTTCCTAAAGGAGTAAGATTTGGTGATTAGCAAACATTAATATTTAGAATTATTTTAGTGTTTCTATTTTCTCATATCTTCTTCATAAAACCATTTTACATTTCCTTGACTTTATTTGTTGACTGATTCTGTGCATGCAGATAATTATGATAATCAAAGTTAGAATAAAATGTGTTTCAAATATGAAATCATCAAAAGGTGTATAAAAAAAAGCATTACTTTTTTACTCTGAAAAAAATAAAATAAAATAAAATAAAAAATAAAAAAATAAATAAATAAATAAAAGCTTAAAAATGAGTCCAATGAAGAAAATAAATAGAAAATCAATACAGGTGAGGTGATAAAAAAATAAACATCAGATTAGCCCAGTTGTGAGTGCAAATATTTGTTTATTGTCTAAAAACATATATATATATATTTTATTAAAAAAAATTAAAACATGTTATAAAATCACTACAAAAATAGCCATTTTGTTTCAACACACTGTGTCTTATCAAGTGATGATGTTGAAAATAAAATAAATGGTTTTAAAAGTTTCAGATTAATTAACGATCCTACACTATCAATGTTAGTGATAAAAACACACAAAAAATAATCATTTGAGAAAATTTGTTCACGTATACAAATATTTTTTAAAGAATATTGATTTTCAATTAAACAATTACCAAAATTCAATTAAAAAAATGTATAAAATGTGCAAAAGTGAAAATAAAATACATTTTTTATTTTTATTTTGTAATGTACTTGGTGCTCTTTTACGAAAACTACAGATTTAATTCACAGTTGAAAATTCAAACTTTTTTCACAGAAAACTTTTGAACACATCTAGTAATTTTAACAATATTTTTTTCATTTATTTTTTTAATCTACATCTTAAAATAATCTTTAAGTAAAAACTTTAACATGTTTTTCCATTTTTTTTTATTGCACCATTGCCAAAACTTAGAATTTTAGTCTAAAGAAAGGTTCAAAAATAGAATTCTCGCAGAAAAAAAGTGAGGTTTAAAAACATGTAGAAAATGCACATAGTGATATAGGTAAACTTAAGGTTCTGGCTCCTCCTGTCTTAATTGGCATCTCTTTTCAGAAAGAATACAATTTCTGTCACCTGAGACAAACAGTTTGCTAAGAGAATGTGGTGAAGATTGAAGATTATATACAAACTTGAGCTTGAAAACAAGGAAACACACCAGTAAGGAATTCCGTACCTCAACATCAAGATGAGCTTGATACGGGTAAAGAGCTTGATTTAAAAACACAAACTACAGACAATATAAATAACACTAAAACAGCAGAGCAACATAATGATGTTTCTTCAGGCACCTTGCTTCCTAACAGGTACTAAGAAAGTACAAGGAGCTTGCTACCTTTTTTATGGGCTTGTTCGTAAGAATTTTAATTTAAAATAATGGGGACGATTTTTGTCACTGTTGTTGAATGATGTTAGTTTGGCAGAATAGTTTTTAAAAAAAAAACAATCAAAGTAAACTAATCTTGTACTGAAGAAGCGTTATTGTTAATGATAGGAATTGGGGAGAATGAAAACAAACATTTTTAGGTTTGCAAATTGCATGTCTGGAAAAGTATATGAAATATTTTTCTCATTTTCCTTTACTGTAGTGTACACAATCATTTATGGTAGATTGTACAAAACTAAAATGTATTAATTAAACTATCAAGTGGCATATTGTAAAAGTAAAACTAAAAGTAAAAAGATAAAAATACGATCCGAAACCGTTCGCTTCAGAGAATTATTGTGTTGTGTATAACACAGTGAAAAAAAATGTGTCTAACTAAAAAAAAAAAAAAAAAAAAAAAAAAAAGGATATTAAAGCACGTGGAATATTGCTGCAAAAAAAAAATGAACAGATTGAATTTAAAAACAGAAAAGCATAAACTGTACTAAAAAGAAATCAAGAAAAAGATCGAGGCGAAGCGAAAGTTATTGAATTTTAGATATTACCTTGTGAAAATATGAAGAGAGGGTCAGAATGTGTATGAGATGCGGGTGTGTCTGTAGAGAGTAAGCCAGGAACTGATGAGACAAGCTCAGCAAACAATGAATGAAATAAAGCAAGTGCTTCTCAGAGACATGAGGACGCAAATTTGTCTGCTTGTCTAAAGCAGAAATCTAATACTATAACAGAAGGAGGGAGAGAAAGAGAAAAGAGGAAGACAGTATGAGAGAGCAGAGGGGGTGAAGAGAGAAAAAAGAGGAAGTGAGAGAGAATGAAAAACGAACACTCAGGTTTTAGAAAGAAAATAGACACAAGAGAGAGAGAAGAAATGAAAAAGAAAAGGTGGGGGTAGAAAGATAAGAAAGGTCGAGACGAGGAAAAAAACGAAATTAAATAGTACGAAAATGATTTTTCTGCTAAAAATGTATTCATTTTTAGAGGAATTAGAGATAAAATACTTAATTTAATTTTTATTCTAATGAAGCGCATACTCCGAGAAAAAATTATTTTCTTTTTTCGGTGATTAGTAACAATGAATAAACATCAATTTTTTTTTTCTTTCGTAGAGCCCGCATTTTTGAAAAGCGGGAAACCCAAGGTTTATTCGCTTTTGGTGTGGAATTCTATAATTAACAGTTAATGAGTCGTTTTCGAAAAGGAAAGAGGGGAAAATAGCTACCTTTTTAAACGATAAACCAAAATTTATTCACCAATGCCGAACAAACAAGTATGCTACAGTTTTTTTTTTTTTTTGCTTTAAAGTAAATTCCGTTCACAAAACTAATTTTTTTGTCTTTATTAATTACAGAAACAAAGTCAACACTTTTAAAAGTTTGTTAATTGTATTTGAGATTTTGAGACTAAAGACCCGGTTAAAAAAAAAAAAAAAAAAAACCTCTTCCCCCTGATGACAAAATGGAATACCCCGAATAAAAAGATATATCGATTGCCTTTACCCGATTTTCAGTTTAACTAGTGGTAAATATATCTTTAGCGTGCAATATAGTAACAATTTGCGTCTAAAAAAAGAGGCCATATGAGCTACCTACTTTTTATCACAAGAAAGGTAATTCAGTTGATAAAAAAAAAACTCACCTCATAAGCATTTAAATTTGTTATGTTATTCAATTGTAACACTCACAAAACATGACGGTCACTTGATGGTAAGCTCAAATGGTAGAGAAAAGGATTAAAAACGGAAAGGCCTTTCTTCAAAACCAAAACAAAGAAAAATAAAATAATAATACTAAGATAAATTCTTCATAGCTCATTCATGTTATTGTTATCATTTATAAAATTACTTTCAAACAAAGACAAAAATCTCTTAACAAGTTTTTAGATGTGACATAGTGGTAAAAGGTTTGTAGTTAAACAAAGTAGTTAGTAGAGGCCAACCTGCAAAGGTGGTTTCATTTTTTTTTTTAATAATAACTATCTTGCTTTGGCTTGTAAAATTTTCCCCCTTCATCACCCTATTCACTGGTTATTAAAAATGAGATTATCCCACTTAATTTTGTTTTATAAAATTACTAGATAACATTCTGAAGGGAGTGAAAATTATCGTTTCATTCTGGTTTTCCAAAGTATCAAGGACAGAAAAAAAAAAAAAAAAAGAAAGATTTTTATTTTGTTTTAAAAAGAAATCACATTTAAAGTTTAAAACAAACTTCAGGATTTATAAGAACGTTTATTTTTATTATTTTGAGAAAAAAAAAAAGAGAAAAAAAAATGCATTTTGTGCATAATCTAACCATACTTGTGTATCTTCCCCGCATAATAAAATAATGTTTTAAAATATAAAAGAAATTCTTCTTTGACCCCTGAGGATCCAGTGTTAAAAACCATACTGTAAGTAAATATAAAGCTATATAAGATGAAAGAAATAAGAGTCAAAAATTAATAATAATTGTCAATGCTTCATCTAAGAAATTCAGATATTGCAAATAAATACTCTCACTCACTGTTCCATGTATCTTCAGGACGTGGGAGATCATTGTTCTCCATAACTTCCTGGCTTTTGTTACTTTAAGTAACTCTTATCCTTTTACAGCAACCCTTCCTTATCCATTTACTCAAAATTGTCTAGTGTTTTACTGACAATTTTCACTGACTTCTCTTGCCTACAATATGTCCTGTGCATGTTAAATTTTTGAAGCCTTCTTTCTTCATCAGTTTAACCAAAGATTTAAGCACTTTCTCATTATTAGCAGTAGTTTATTTGCAGTTCCTATTCTCCTTAAAACTTGCTCATATCTCATATATTCTTAAAGGGGGTGAGAAGCCGCTAGGAAAATGTTATTGAGGGTTGTAAACAATTAAGGAATAGGATTGGAATAGACAAGAGATGACAACTGACACATTTACTTTTTGAGGATCGTGTTTGACAGGAATGCGGGAGGCCAGAGAATAGTTCCATGGGCGAGAGAAGAGACTGTTGGAGTGGAATTTAGGGTTGCATCTAGCAATTTTAACAGCAGGATCATATGATTCTGCTGCCAATCTGGTACTATGCTTGGATTCATTGTTAAGGTACTAGGGAATGGGAGCAAATTGGAGCAGTTACCATGTCATGGAAGTGTTTGTGAGGGAGGGAGGTATATAGGTGCAGTGTTGTGTTGGTGGTGGGAGGGAATAATGAGCTACTGATAACATTGCAGATTCTTCAAGTATTTTCTTCATCTTTGAGGAAACTGTTCTGTATTCACTGACATATAGAAGATCAGACATTATATAATAGTTTAGCACTATTTTCTCTGCTCCTGATGCCATTTGTGAATCCCTTAATATTCTCTACAGTTTCTGCATCACATTTTTCATAAATTTCCACACCCGTGTGATTTTTACATTCTTGATAAATAATGAACACCTTTGAATGTCCCTTTTGTCAGCAACCTTGCATTCTGACTTCTTACAGTTAATGGTTAGTCCTTTCTTTTTGTTTGACTACCAATTCTTTGTTTTCCTTTTAAATTTGCCATCAGCTGTGTAACATATCCCTACACACAAGCTGCTAGTGGCCCACTGGCAGGCTGTGATGACAACGTCAGCGGTCCTCTGGTGACAGCCACTGGTGGGCCTCTAGTGGTCCACCAGTGGTAACATTGCCAAAACAAACATGCCGGTGGTCTGACAGCAGTAAATGCTAGTGGCATGCCACCCAGTGGCAGATTGGTGGCTTGCGTGTAGGAATATTGTTAATAAGTCCACAAATAATAAATTATTGTGTGACTTAAAGTTTGCATTCTCTATTCATATGCAAGTTGTTTATTCCCAGTACAGGTTACAGATTATTGCATTATTTTTTCCACATAGCTCAAGCTCTCCTAACATTTCAAAGTGTTCTTCAAGTCATATTTTATCTGATTTGCATTTGTGTAATTGATGAAACATTAAACTTTTATACTTTTCCTAAATCTGATAGTTTTCTGATCATGATAATTTCACTTATTTTTCTGTATATTGAATAAAGTTACATTGTTCTTACCCTTTTTTTAGTGCAATCCTGTCATGTTCTTTATTAAGATCCTAATTATTGGTTTTGTTATGTGGCTCATCAAGCTGATTGTTCAATACTTTGCATTCATTCACACTTGGTTTCTTTAACAAAATAATTTTGATGTCATATCATCTAATACTACTAGTGTAAATAAAGTTCAACAATAAAGATGAAAGAAATGCTTGTCAAATATTAATAATTTTTCATTTGAGAAATTCAAATAATATTAAATCTAAAGCTATTGGTAGTAATAATAAATTCTGTGCTAACAGTTTCTTTGCACTTCTTGCTTGTGGAACTCTTGGCTTCTGGCTTTCAATTAATTTCAAAAATTTAAATGCAATGTCAATCATTATCCTTTGTCTTAATTCCTGTTCTTTTATTGTTCTCTCCTTAATAATGTTTTCTTTTTCTCATATTCTCTTTTACACAGTAAACCTTTGTATCTTAATGATTTCATTATCTTACTCAAGGTGAAATGATTTAATAAAAAAAAAAAAAAAGAAATGAGGGAACATACCCGAAAATTTTGTCTTTTTTCTTTTCCAAATAATGAGAACATTATGAAAGATTAAAATTTATGCAATGTAAACAATTATTTTTCATTCAAAAAACTTATGTTGCTTATTTTACAAGCATTTAAAATATTTGCAAAGTAATTCATTTTTTTTTTTTCTCAGCTACCAAAAGAGACTTTCTTCAGTTCTGATTCTATACATATCAAAAAGAAAAATGACAATGGTTAAGTCAATATTCCTTTAGAAGTAAAGAAGATCCAGTATTTTGGGTTTTTTGCACTTTGCTAAGATTTATGTCAGGTCACTATACCAGTGTTACTGGTGGTATCATACGTAACTCAATACTACCTACTGCAAGTTTGGATCATCAGTTTACTAAACTAGGTTCCCTATCAGGTTTTTCTGATGAGAATAGTAACTAGACACCCAACAGGATTAAGAACAAGGCGTGTCAAAGGGTAGATGAACCTTCTTGTTGGGTCAATGGTCATCTAGTACAATGGAGCATACTAGGCTATAGCTATGTAAGCAGACAGTGCAGTAATGACATGGCATCACTGGATGGTAGGCTTCCTAGACGAATGACTAATGTGGAGGGTTCTTCTGATAGAATCAATGGCCACATGTCTGTGATCAAGGCAAGCCTTCAAGTTGTAAGACAGTGGCTGTAGCTTGACCTGGAGAGGGATAGGCTTCACCAGGTCTACTGGGCAAAAACACACAGCACATGAGTGAATACCTTGCCAATTTTCAACTCAGATAGGTGGAGAGACCTGGTAAGGTGCTCAGTTACACAGCAACCTTACAACCACACTGTTATGGGAAAGATGATGATGAATACAAAGATATAAATTTGAAAATTTATTAGTAAGAATAATCACACACACACATTATATATATATATATATATATATATATATATATATATATATATATATATATAATATATATATGATAAATATTTGCTGATATCTCCTGACGAATGCAATTTACACGAAGATTCATCTAGCAGATTTCGAGTAAAGGTGATGAATATAACATCAATCAGCTAAGGACAAATTTTATATTTGCATTAATCCTATATATATATATATATATATATATATATAAAATTAAAATAAAGTGGGTGCTGAGGGTAGGAGTTTCCTCAGCTACCATATAAAAACCATGCATTGCCATAGAACTATTTTGTCATTGCTTTTAACTGTATTTGAAATAAAGTTTATTCTACCCGTGAGATTCTCATAATTTCTATATGTTTATATAACCTGAAAGATCATTGTCTTTTTCACTGATTCATACAGTAACAATTTGTTTTTTTTTAAATTATTCAAATCAAAATGAAATGAACTATTAAGTATATAAGTAATAATAAATTCTGTGCTAACAGTTTCTTCTTTGCACTTCTTGCTTGTGGAACTCTTGGCTTCTGGCTTCCAATTAACTTCAAAAATTTAAATGCAATGTCAATCATTATCTTTTGTCTTCTTAATTCCTGTTCTTTTATTGTTCTCTCCTTAATAATGTTTTTTTTTTCTCACATTCTCTTTTACACAGTAACCCTTTGTATCTTAGTGATTTCATTATCTTGCTTGAGGTGAAATGTTTTTGTCCTTGTTTTTCTTTTCTTTTTCCTCAAAAAAAAATAAATAAATAAAAAATTCCAAACCAAGTTTTACTTATTTTATGTTATCTATTGTTCAAATTTATGTCAGTAAAATTTCACTAAATCCTCAATATATACAGATATTTTCCAAACTATTTACTTCATCTTTGTTATAATCAAGAGATTCTTTGACATTGGTCAGGTCTTTTTACAATATGGTGGACAAGACTGAAGATTGGCTGTGTGACAATATAGCAGAAATGTGGTTTAATTTCTATATATGAATAATTTAAAATGTTATTTACTTTATTTGAATTACTACAGACACCTAACTTGAACTCTTTATAATTCTCCATTGTCTCCTTTAAATAAAATTAAATTTAAATAGTATTTACTGAAAATATAGCTTTGGTTATTATTCCATATATTTTTCAGATGTTTCTCTTTATATTTGTTGTTCTTAACATCATGTCATAGATTCTATGATAGTTGTATGTTGTATACAGCTTTCAGAATTTACTCAATTTTTCTTCCTCTTTTTTTTTTTTTAATTCCTTCACAGAACTTACTATAAAGATGTGTCAACAGCATCAAAAGGAGAACAGATAACATTGGGATTTGTTTTTATGCTAATCTTTGTTAGAAATTAAGAGAATCAGTGTGATAAGTTCAAAATTCTATGGCTGATCTTGTTACTGCTTCCTATGACAAGAGCCAACGGAACAGATTTGACTTGCATGTTTTTTTCTCTTGATGCCACTAACACATGATCATAATTCTCAGTCATTATGTTACACTGTTGCATTTTAGTTAAATTGAATTTTAAATACCATATACTATTTACTCTTAAGGAAAGCTGATGAATGTTGTGTCAAAAATGTTATATTAAAAACAAGAAAGACAAAAGCAACAGTTTGAAAACACATAGAATAACAATAGAAATAAATTTTGTTGAACTCAAATACCATAAAAAAAAAAAAAAAGATAGCATATTTTTTTTTCAGTGTATAAAATTCGCCCTTATTTTTGAGACAAAGTTTTAAAGAAAAAAAAGTTTGTCATATTTGAAAGATTTTTACTGAATGAAAGTTCAATTATATAATTTTAAAAAAATAGTATATATTTTATAAACTAAAGAAAAAAAACTCTTAACAGTAAACTGTTTTACTTCTGGGGCCTAAGATATGGGATTTTGGCTTTCAATGATGCATCCAATGACAGTAAGGACATGCTAAACTGTTGTATATCCAATGATAATTAAAATACCAATTAGGTGATTACCAATACCAGTTGCATTAAACATACTGATTGGTCATGCACATTGCACATTTCAAATCCATCCTATTGTTATAAATGATACATTCAGATGAACTAAATTATGTATGCCTACATAAATATATCTGTGTTGGTTTGTGTGGACATGTATATTATTTATATCGTTGGTGTATAGAATGCAAGTAGATGTTGGGTTAAAAAAAAAAGTGCATCTCATTAAAACATTAAAAAATAGAAATGAGAGAGACAAGTTATTTACATCAATTTTCAAGAAATGCAAAAAAAAAAAAAAAAATTTGTATACCACAAGTTAATGCCTAAATATTTTTTAGTTTGGGTTCAAGTCTAGTCCGGAGTACTTTAATTGGTCATGTCAACATGTTTATCTACAAGAACTATTTTGATAACATTTGTTAGATACAGTAATAAAACCAATTTCTAGAAATGCTATTATCAAGAGACTAATTGTCATTCACATTGCAGAAATTTGATATGTATTTTTCTCTTAAAAACAAAAAATATGATTATTCTTTTTAAATACAAAATGCCAATGTTTTTGCTTCAAGTTTCAGAATTGTCTTTTCTTGAATTTCATGAAGAAAAAAAAAAACTATTAAAATAGTTACCAGCATCCAGTTGAAAATTGATATTTTTTGGTATATAGATTATCTGGAGTAAAAAAAAAA
The DNA here is from genome assembly GCA_903632075.3 of Acanthosepion pharaonis. Lineage (NCBI taxonomy): Eukaryota > Metazoa > Mollusca > Cephalopoda > Sepiida > Sepiidae > Acanthosepion > Acanthosepion pharaonis. The sequence goes on along the minus strand of CAHIKZ030004896.1, from coordinate 7,787,951 downwards.
AAAACTTGCATTTTTCAGGTTCTCTACCAATCTTCTCAAATAAAGTATTTGAATTTAGTAAAGATTACATTTAGTGCTAGTCCCCACCTATACCTCTGACCCTCAAAATCATCTCATAAGGAAGGTCACGAGCAGAAGGATCTATGAATCACCCTATTTTACTGATCCAAGCAACATCAGAATGACTATATAATGCATATAACCATCACCTAAGAGAATGGAGTCAAAGAAAAGGCACAACTATGATACTATTGACTATAAATTATAACTCATACTATATGCAAAGGATTATGGTAACTGAGTAGCTTGCTAGACATTTTGGATTGCTTCCAACAGAGGAAATGATAAGAATGTGGCAGAAACATGAAGACCAACTACATCAAGCTGTTAAACAGAAGCATAACATTTGGATAGCAACTACTCAAGTTCAGACAATCTGAAATAATAAAGTTTAGTGAGTAATAAAATGGGTCTAGAGCAATGAGCAGTCCAGGGCAGGGTCTAACACATTTCTTTCATAAGATTTCTACAATATTTAGGTCAGTAGACGAAAATAAATATAGCATTTAATAAAGGATGTGTCGACTCAAATATTAGTATCCCCTAAAAAAAAAAAAAAAAAAAAAAAAAAAAATGTTTAAGTAATAAAAATCTGTTAGATTAATAAATAAAAACCTCATCCCTTTCCTTACATACAAAGCTATTATTAGAGAATTTTCAAAGAATAATAGTGCATATTTTCATCAGGTGTATTAAATAAAGCATTTTACACAGAATATTAAGTAGAAATAGAACCAGAGATTGATTTGAAAGCAAATTATATTTCAATAATCAGTACATAAATGGACATCATATAGTAAAGAATAGGATTCTCAGCATGACTATTTTAAAGGGTTAAAAATGGTCAGATACAATTCTGATAAAACATATTAAGATATTTTTGTTATCCCTGACTATGGTAGGCTGTGCACTAACATGAGAGTGCTCTCCAAAAAGCTTGGCTTTTGAATGGCTATATTTGTTTTCCTCTGGTCATATTCTAAAGCTGTGGGAGTGATCTCCCTGATCATCATCAATCTAGGACTACTGAACAACTGGCTGCATAGGTGGAAATCTTGGTTTGATACTCTATTGTCAGTTTCATCAGATTATTCTTCCATGCTAGCTGACAGCAAGTTGGAAGAGGGTGTAACCAACACCAAGGTTAAAAAGATTTATATGCAGGAAGGTTTAATGAAAACTTTCCTTCTCCAGAAGGTAGGTTTACTCATGCCAGATAACAACTTTGAATTTATACACTCATGATTTTTTTTGTTTTTTCCCCCCATCTATTCAATAATTTTTTGTTGCAGGGCAGAATAGGTTTGAAATCAGTTTTCCTTCTTCAAGATGGCATGCCCACCCAGACAAACAAGGGCCATCTACCATATTTAAATCACTCATAACTACTGACCAGGCTTGACACTGCTTAACTTTGGTGAACAGTTGAGAACCAGTGTATTCTATATATAGCCAAAAGATATCCATCCCTGAATACACATGAATATGAAATGGACAAAGTTCGACAATTATTTTGAGACATTTTTTTTTTAATGTTTATCTATAAAAAAAACATATAAACATAAAAAAAAATGTCTTAAAACACATGAATATATAGATTTAATAGTTTCTTGGAGAAAAATTAAAACCAATTTGTTATTAATAAAGAAGTCAACTTTAAGGTTTTTTTTAACACTACTTTTTATTAACTGATAATTGGTTGTAAACAATAATGCCAGTACCTTATATCTGAAGATAATAAATATATATACATTTTTGTTTTATTTATCTCTTTGCAGTGCTGTTTCAAAATGAAGGAACTGTTTTTTTTTTGTCTCTGAGATTTATTGTTCTTTTCACTATAAAACAGTCACTCATTGTGAAACAATGTTATAAATGGATAAATAAAGCAAAAATGTTTTATTTTGTATGTTTTTTTTAATTTGTGTGAGTGAGTGAGTGAGATAGATAGAAACAAGCACAATCATTGTATATGGCAAAAATGATGGAATTATTTATATATGAATCAAAGTATCTTAACTCTTCCCAGGATCAGAGTCTGCACAAAAAAGTGTTACGCACACAAAATAAATGAATATTAAGGAGATTATATATAGTTAATATATTCACATAAATATATACAAAAATACACTGATACAATTTTGTGCAAATATTAATTATAGTTTGTATAAATTTAACAAAATATCTTAATTGCACATACTTTGCATACAATAACTTCAACTGAAATAATTTATAGTTCAATCAAAGAAGAGTGTATGGCAAATATTTTTTTATATTAAATTTCCTGTCATACTGTGTGATACTATATGGCACCAAGACCCTTGCCTCCTGCATCCATGGTTTCAAGCCCTACATCCTCAGAACAATTGAGGGGGTATGGCTAGTGAAGAAGTGTAGCATTAAAAGTTGACTGGCAATCTAAGATTTATTTTAAAGAGGGAAAAATATTTTCTATGTTAAAAACAAAAACAAAAGCTGATGTCCTTCCAAATTTGTGACAGGAAAAGTGACTAGGATCATTATTCCACAATTGGCATGAATCGATGACATGCCACATCATGCTCAGAGATCTTCAACCAGTATGAGGTCAACTTTCTGTAACAAGCAGAGTGGAGAAATCCTCTTTGAGCAACAGTGAACTAGAGAGAGACCTGCATACATTCAACATCTCTCCAGCAGTAAAGATGATGCCCCCCTACTCTGCAAAGAAACACCAGACAAAAATGATTACCCACCACCTACTTGTTGGTGCTCTGATCAGATCAGTGAAAAAAGTCTAACAATGATAGTCACTTGTCTATTCTATGCCTAAAGTAAAAATCTGAGCCATATCTCATGCTCATTGATAAAGAAATTTGCAGAGTATGCAAATTTGTTATCTGACCGATGGTGGGTGTCTCAGGTGCTTATATAAACCACTAAAGTTGAGTGCCTGGGTGAGCTGTTCCGAATAATTGTATGTGTTGGCAAATGTCTGGCAACCACTAGTTTTGACCATTGGTGATCTTGCATGAATTCTTCCATAGATGTAAAGATTCACAGACAGTTCCAAAAAGTAAAAATAAATAAAGACATAGAAATAACAAAGAAACAAAAGTGATTTATTCTTTTCCAAATGTCAATTTCAAATACTGTATTTAATAAGATGCATATAAAACCCCACTATATTTTTTTTTTTTTTTTTTTTTTAACTGGGATAAATTGAGAACATGTATGAAATTAAATAATACTTGATGTACTGTCTAACAATTATTTTTTCTTAATATTTCTTGCTGAAAGAGAAAGAAAGATTAGATGATATCAAATATGCTAATTCCTTGGGTAAAAATCAGCAAAAATAATATTTACTTGTAGTTGTTTTTTTAGAAAGTTTTAAACTCATTTTCATGTGCCCAAATAAACAAAACCATGGAAACAGTTCTGATATTCAAGGGCATAAGTTCAGTTTCAAAAAAAAAAAAAAAAGGTCTATATAAAAGATTTAAGACAAGGAAAAAAGAAAACTTGTTAGCAAGCAACACAGAAGATCAACTAAAAAAGGAAACATACCATAAACAACAAAAAAAGAAACAACAACAAAGAAAAAGCTGTACCCTCAGCAAAAGGCATAAATCATATACAACCCAGGCAGATAGAAAAAGAAACAGCTATTCAAGCACCAGCACACTATTATTATTCAATTTTCTGCCCAATACATTTCAAATATTACATTTGGCATACAAAATGCAACATAAATTCAACTATGATAGATGAAAAACTCAAGTCACTTAAAGATAGAGCAACTCTTGAAATATAACATCCAGCCACAAATTTAGGTATGTGCAAAAGTTTTTTATTAAAAAGAAAAAGGTTTTCATTAAGTACCAATATTTTAAAAATATGCTGTGAACTTTTGCACATACATAATATAGTTGAACGACTGTCAACAATATAAAAGTGATATCAACTTTAATATTAGTCACAAGAAAATGTAATAAGACAATAAAGATATCAATACTCAATTAGTATCATTTTTTTAAATTTTTACATGCTAGAAACAGACAACATAGATATAGTTGGTTTCCAATTGACTATTTATTTTCATTAAATAATAGTTACTTCAATTTGGTACTGAAACTAAGGAACGTCTTAGCAGGGAACTTAGATGTAATCAATAAAAACAAGCTTGCAAATGACATTATTTAACTATGTAATTATATAACTATGTAAGGGGGTGCTGAAAAATTATCAACTCGAGCTACTTTCTAAAATCTGATCAAATGATCAGAAACTTTTTGGGGGGAGGAAAGGCGGGGATTCTTTCTTGGTTGAGAACATTTCAAAACACCTTGTGTCATCCTAAAAGACCTTAAATTATTGAATTTCATAAAATTCTATCAGATTTTATTAAGAATGGAAGATTACTTTGTAGTGATGATCACTTGAATCAACACAATAACTGGTTACTTTACTAGTGATTTATAGATTAAAAATTATTTGTCACCTTCCAAAAAATCAGATGAACAACAAAAAAGGATAAATTTATTTAATTAAGCTATTTTAGAAATGTTACAAGTAAAAATTTATTTACAATATATACTACAAAAAATAATGTTTTGCTTATGGTAGAAATTTGTAAGCACATTATTTGCCTGTAAATAAATATTTACTGAGACAACATTCATGGATGAATATTTTGTCAAAAAACAAAGTCATTGTCTAATTTTACATGATTTCTTTTTTAAAATTAAGAAATATTCTACTAGAAATCTCTAATATCTGTCTATATCTCTTAGATGAGGTATTATGATTGCTTATTTTATTTACATTTTTGAACTGTTATCCTTATCTTCATTGCAATATTCATAACATTTCAGCCTTCTTCAGGTGATTCGAATTTTGAACCAAACTCTTTATTTCATCCACCAGGGTAGACTGTTCTAGTTTCACATGCCACGCCTCTTCCAACAGAAGTAATTATTCTTTATTTGCCCAATCCTAAACACTGATGTTTATTTAAATAATCTTAATCTGTAGTACTAATTGACTAATTGAGTGTTAATTGAACATCTCAAAGAATATTAAATAACTAGTTATTGTAATAAAAATTTAAATGATTTATCTCCCTTTGACCTAATTTGATAAATTATTTCAATTTTGGTGGGTGTATTTTAAAAAGAAACTTTTTTTTACTTGTTCTGTCATTTAGCAAATACAAAGCTTTATTGACAGCTTATATGTCTTAACTGTTATAATGAAATTTCTTTATAGAAAGTTTTAACTAAAAAGTGTAATAGTTTTATCTTTCAGTATGTAATCTGCCATACAATAGGTTAATGTTACAGAAGGTTTTTAATTCAGGTGTCGACTAAAGTGATAAACTGAATGAAAATGGAAAAATTGTTTTTAATGTTAACTTTATTATATTTTTTAAAAATTTATTTAGAATATAATAAGTAAAAAATATCCTACTTACCATTAAAAATCCAAGGCATCTCATATACCAACATCAATGCTAAAAAAGAAATAAAATGATAAATAATAATAAAAAGAAAATAATAAATAAATAGTCAGTAATATTAATTATTAATAAATATTTACAAGTATATCAATTTTCTGTCATATATTTTAAGTTGGAAAGAAGCAAGTTATCCAATTATTTCCTCTTTGTTTCATTTCTATTTCTTTAATTTTAAGAAAAAAGATGTTTATCCACAAAAATCTTTCAATGGCTTTTCTCAAAATTTAAGATAAAAATTATCAGATAACTGTTCAAAATTAATTTTAATTTTGACTTAACTGTATAACAGTAACAGTAACTTATACAGCTCTCTTCCTTCTTAAAGTATATTCTGCTATATAAAATTTGCTCCAAAATAAAAAAATATCAAACATTTAAATAACATTTTTTTTTTAATTTCTTAATTTAAAAAAAAAAAAGAAAAAGTCACTGAATATCAGCATCAACATAATGATAATTCAATGTTGTATGGAAGTTAAATGGAAGAATGAAAAATTGATTACATTTAATTCCTTTTTTTCATTTTAGGCAACTTAATGTGGTTAGAAAATTGGATGAGTTTTATGCCTTGTTCTTTGAAGTTACAAATCACTACACATTTTGATTTAAAAAAAAAAAAATTAAATAAAAACGTAGAACAATTACATTAACTGAGATAAAAAAAAATCCTATCTTAAAATATATTTTTCTGATAGTGTCATTAATATAATTATTAATGTTTATATGCTTATTAGGTTAGGTCATTTTCATTACAATTCTAACTTATTTTTTTTTAACTTTCGTTTTTTCTTATTCCATTCTTTATGATAACTTTAACAATTTCTAAGAATCAATATTGAGTTATTCCATTTTAAACATACCATGAAAGTTTCAATAACACATTACTGCAATGAATAAAAATTTCAACCCATAAAAAAATGCGTAAAACCTTCATACATAGAACATTATATTTATATTAAGACATGAACTTACCTAGAATGCATGGATAGTTGTACTTAAAGCAATTAATACAAAATTTGATGAAATCCATATCCTAACAAGAGAAAAATTAAATTAGACATTACTTTTGAAAATTGCATCTCAATAAGTCCATAACTTGACAATTATTAACAGAATTTTGATCTGAAATTTTCCCTGTATAATATTTGATCTATATGATTAATGGAGAAATGTTGGGTTAAGTATATTAACAAGGAAAGAGATCATGTTGAAAAATAAATATTTTTTTGTATAATAAATACTTGATTTTCATTATTAGGCTACATTGATGTTCCCATATAAATTTGATTTCTAATATACCACATGTTTAGAATGAATGAAAAACAACAGAAAACAAAGAAACAAATTGTCTAAGAGAAATAGTTAAAATTATTTTAATTAAAAACAAAAATGTTAATAAATTGCTTCTAAAACTTTTAAAAATTTACATTATTACTGTGAATACAATACATATTCAAATTTGACTAATTATTCATCTCTCATGTTATTATTGTTTTTAATTGAAACTATGTTGAAAAGAAATGAATAATGACAATTCTCAAATTAAGAAATTTGGACAATTAAAAACCTTTATGTACAACAAAATTCAATGCTAATTGATTTTTTTAATTAATCATGTCTTTCTTTATTTCCATTACAAAATCATCTTGATAATATCAATAGCTATTTTTCTGATTTAAACATTAAACCAAAACAAATACATCAATAAAACAAGTTAAACACAATATGTACTACAATGCTCTAAATGCTTTGAGGAAAAAAAAAAAAAAAGGTAAATCTAATACATTCATGTTATTTGCTGTCTGAGTCTTCATAATTCATTAAAATCTTTGATCGAGGTTTGAGCTAAATAACAGAAATACTCCCTGCATATTATTCAAATATCAATTGTCATAACAATCCTTCAACAAAAAGCCAACTTACCAAGTTGCCAAGACCAGCACCATACATATCAAACAACATCACAATTGGTTCTCCAGGTTTCTCTCGAAAGACTTTTTCAATATGCCAAGCAAAAAAACGCTTCACCGTATGCAAATATTGGCTGTCCCCTTTACGATGAAGCTTTACCCGTATGATCACTGCAAATGAATGTAATGTTTCATTTTGAATTAAAAAGTAAAAACAGCATAATCTATACATATATCCTTATTCTCATCTAGAGTTGCATCATTATAATAATTAAAACACTTTACTAAAAGGTGCATGAAATTTTATTAGTGTTTTATAAAGACAAAATTTTTATCAAATTTTGTATTTATAAGCTAAAAAAATTTAAGTACTTATGAATATGTGTTTAATAAATTTTCAATGAGATTACTAATGAGAAAAATTAAAAACAGCCATGAATTGAAAATAATAATTTACAGTTTAGTCACATTCTATACCAAATAGCTAAGTAAGCGAAATAGTTATCTCCCTTACATTTAAAACCATAATCGTTCATTATTTTTTTTTTTTTACAAACACATCTTTTCTTTTAATTGATTTCACCCCATGCAATGCAATAAAGTCACAAGGAACAAAAACATTACTAATGAGCGAGAAGATAAAATAGTAATCATGAGGACAGTAGATAGCGATTGACATTACATTTAATTTTTTGCAGATTAAAGTTGGCTGGAAAGCATAGAACTGGAAATAGAATTTATGGCTCATCTAGCCATCTCAACTGTAAATTGATGAGATCTCAGCACCAACCTAGTACTGCGCTTAAATTCAAAAAGTTTAGGTACCATAGCAAAGAGTTCATTCGAACAATTACCATAAAAGTATTTATAATAAGAGGCAACCTTATGGCGGTGGGAAAGTGACTGAAGCTGAGCCGCCAGATCAAAACCAATAATATTGCTGATTCTTCTTTGGATTTTATCAAGGAGCTCAAGAGCAGCAATATTCTAAGCATGAAAAAATGATAGACTTATAGATATGTAAGATAGATTCTGGAGAGAAACAATTGTCTAACACAACACAGTGAACTACCTTTCTTAGCAGCAATGGATTGAATGTAGTCTTTCCACTTCATGTCAGCTGAGAACATGAGCCCAAGAAATCACAATGAGTGACTTTCTTGGAGGTTAGCTACTTCAGTTTCAATATCAGTTGAATTTTAAAAGACAAGAACACTATCAGAATACTTATCAGGGATGCAAGAAATGAAAAACAACAAAAACATATTGCTGTCTTGAATGAGAAAATTTTTGTAGATTTTCATTTGAATTATTTCAAATAATGAAACACAAGGAAAGGTGTGGAAAATCATCAACTGTGCTGGGAAGCTTTAAATTGGATCTCTACCACCATTTATTATTCATTTATATTCTTCTCATCTCCAGAAATTGTACACCAATACAATCAAACTAAAATAACCAATATGTTGAATTATTATGAAGATATTTAAAGTGAGTGTTAAAAAGAAATATTTTAAAGTGTCCAAATAATAAAAAATAAAAGTAACTACAAATAAAGTTATTTTTTTTTTAACAGAATAATATAACAATTGTTACTGTCATTTTTTTTTTTTTGCATTACTAAAATATAAACAACAAGACTTAGAATATGTACTAATGTATATTTTTCCTATTTTGAAATGATAGCAGCAAGCATTCAATTCATAATTATAAGTCCTTAAAAACATCAACATTTGTGTTAAACTAAATCCTGGATGGTGTCTATAATTTTAAGAACTTTCCCTGAAAGAAATTGGCTGTAGAAAGGGTAGGCTTAAACACTGAAAACAACACTACATAAAAGAATGAGTTCAGATATGTAAATAAATCCTAAATGTTTTATATTGTTCTCCTAAAACCAGGATTTTCTTGACATTTCTACAATAAGAATTTCCTATTAAAATTATCCAAATTTAAATATATATAGAAATATTTAAATATTCTAATCTTATGTATGATGCAATTGGCAATTATGCCTAAAAAAAAAAAAAAAAAAAAAAAAAAATAGAGCCTATGATTTTAATTATTTAATTGCATAAATATTCAGATATTTTCTGATATTTACTTTACTTACCTAAGTTAGAAATAGTCTTGTTAATATCTACTCAACTTTCATTCTTTTTACATACAAGGGTGTGCTGAAAAGTTTTTAGACTGTCACACGTCCCAAAAATCAGAATTTTAATTGCCAAACCTCAAAATACTAGTTTGGGGAAGTAGATCAAGACATTAACTTTTCAACATTGCTATGTGTTTTAAAAACTTACAAATTTTAATACTTAAATGCTAAATAATTTCACTGATGTTGAGTTCCTCTTGTAACATAAAATGACTCAATGTTTTATGAAAGTAGTTATAGTAACAAATCTGTAAAAATGCAGTTGAGGCACAATGATGCATAATAACCAAATACAAAAGGGCTTTCTTTCTGCATATTTATAAACCTTGTTTTAAATCGAAAAAACCTATTAAATTATTAACTTTTATAGCAATTTTTGTGCTCAAAAAAAAAAAAAATAAAAAAAATAAAAAAAATAATAAAACTTGCCTAAACTTCAAAGATGTGGAATTTTCATTATTTACATTGGAATTAATGTCCTCATCTTTATTGTTATCACAATGTTTAGGCTGTTGTACCTGTTGGCATTACTCTGGTGTCTGTCAATCTAAGTAGCATTCAGAGAATTTTCAACTTAACCATTTATTTAATAAACAGGGTTAGACTGTTCTCATTCATCTCTCTATATCTAGGCAGATACTACCTTACTTTTTTTAGTATTGATCAGTTATTGCTTGCCCTGTTTGCACAGAGTCTGAATTTATAGCACTCAGTCCAGGGATTGAACTCACAAACCAACACTTTCATCTACTAAGCTATTGTCCTGGTTAGTAGCAACTTAGAGGAAACAGGGCGAGCCATAATTGATCAGTATTAAAAAATAAGACAAAATATCCCTAGACATGGAAAGTGGAATGAAATGAGAACAATCTACCACTGTAGAATAAATAAACGGTTCTCTTCAAAGTTTCCTGATGAAGACCGGAGAACACAGCAGCCAAATTGTGATAATAACAAAGATGAGGACATTAGTCCACATGTAAATAATGCAAATATTTTCGGAGATTTAAGTAAATTTTTGTCTATAACTGTAGATATTTTAGTGAGGATTTTTGTATATTTTGATTAAAAAGGTATTCAAATGAAATAAAGTAGCTTCATACAATTTTTAGTATAATGTGAGAATACAAAGAAAAAAAAGGAATTAGTCTTATGAATGTATATAAAAAAACAATTAAAAATTATAAGTATAAATTCAATATTCATATCACCATTGACAAAGAGAAAAAATGAGAGAGGTATAGCGGGAAATTAATTTTTATCAAATACTTACATACTTTGTGGCCATCTTTGTCAGTGTTATGATAAAATATAGCACCTTGTTCCCAAATTTTTTCTTCAAAACTTTCATCACTCATATCTGGAATTAAAAAGAAAATTAGATTTCTCCTTGTAAAATAATTTTTTTTAACATTTCTGATGCTGAATGCAATAAAACTATAAAACATAAAAACTGATTAAGAAAAATATCAAATTTATTTATACGCAGACATTTTCATTTTCTTAAAAAAATATACTGAAATAAAGCTGTTCTATACCAAAAAGTCAAAATATTAACAAAAAGGCTTTTATTTGAAATAATCTCTCAGATGAGTTTCCAGGGAAATGAAAGTGATTGGGCTATTTAAATTTCATTGTTACTGTAATAATGTTTCAGTGAGTATTTACTCACTGAAACATTATTACAGTAACAATTATTACAGTAACATTATTACATTATTATCAACATTGAGAAGAATTTTACAGTGTAAGAATAGAAAGATGAAGATACTATGGATTATTGACACCCATAGAAAGGCAGAAGAGGTTGTTTTATCTCAATCTAAAATGATTGCCAATCTTGATGATGAAGAAACTGAACAGACTTGATATAGTGCCGCTACTCACAAATTGCATGGTTTTATATATATATATATATATATATATATATATATATATATATATATATATATATATATAAAAATCATACTTATTATAAAACCCAAGTTGTGTGTGTATGTGTGTCTGTTCGTTTATATACTGGATCAGATTTCCTACATTTTTTAACAGATTTCAACAAAACTTCACAGGACTACGTAAAATTACCTTGCGGTGGTTCTGACAGCGCCAAAAATTGGAAAAACACAATTGCTTTTGCACGAAATCAATTTGAAAACACAATTAAGGGACATCGCGAGAATGAAAGGGGGACACCTCATATCAAGTTATACTTATTATAAAACCCAGGTTGTTTGTGTGTGTGTGTTCCTTTATATATGGGATCGGATTTCCTACATTTTTCAACCTATTTCAACAAAACTTCACTTTTCTTTTTGGCAGGTAATGTTTCTTATTGTCTTGCACACTTTTTTTCTTTATTTTTACATTCAGAATGCTTTAAAAATTCCATTTACAAGACAATTGTTTATAATAAAATTCTATTCAATCAGTAGACTCATAACGATTGAAAACAATGTTTTTGTTTGAGTTTGACCAATTCGTAAAAAAAACAAAACAAAACAAAAAAAAAAAACTAATTAAGACATGTGTGTCCGTCAACCTTAAACAATAATCTTTGTCAATTTTATTTTTCAGTCTTTATGATGGTCGATACTTGATCTATCTCTTACATCCCCGGGCAATGCCAGGCTCTACTGCTAGTATATATATATATATATATATATATATATATATATATATATATATATAAAAAGGTTAGATAATGATTGCCATGCAAATAACTTAGCAGTGATGCCTGTGTAGATCTACCATTTCCAAACAATCATTTTGCCAAGGGGAATTTACTCAATACTTGGAACAGTGCAAATATGTATTTTTTTGATAGGTAAATTTTTATTTACGCTATTTAAATTGTTTGGACTGCTGTCTTTATTGTGACAATAAAAAAGAGGAAAACTGTCCAAAAAATTTAAATAGTGTAAATAGTTATAATAGTTCATCTCAAAAATATAGACCGATACAATATATCTTCTAATTTATTATTTGGAAGAAACTATATTTGATATTATCAAAATGTTATCACCCACTTCCGTGTTATCTGTAAACATACTTTGAAAAACAAGAACAGGATACTTAAGGGAAACAGTAAGAAGATAAATTAAGTCAAAAATCTTAAATTTACATGTAACTGTGAAGTATTACTGAATATGATTTTCAGGCATAAGAATATATGTCATTTAACCCCAAAATAAATTTCTATTACACTATCAGTGTTAATATGAAATGCGGATTTCTTGTGATTAAATTTACATATCCAAACTATGTCACCTCTCATGAATTTCCAAAAATAAGATGTAGGTTTTTAACCATTTTCAGAGTAAAGCTTTATAGAAAATAGCATTTTTTCCCTTTAAATAGCTTTCAACATGCCTATATATTTTAGTAAAAATGTTAATCCTATATCATTCTCCATCATTTCTAAACAAAACAAAAATATAGTATATAAAAAAAAAAAAAAAAAAAAAAAAAATACTAAGATTTAAAAAAATTTTTTTTAATTTACCAAATATTGGTAATATAAAAATTCTACCTTGGCAGAAGTAATCCGGAATAACCTAACAGAATGTTTCATGGAATATGTTAATGTATCTTATGCTAACAACCTAATATTTTTCTCACTCTTATTCTCAGTTTCAAAGAATACAAATGATTATCCAGACATTGTTAAGCTATTTTCATCATTAAATGCTTTTTCTGTGGAATGTAAGCAAAGAATGTGTTGAGACAACTACAGTGGTAATAGACAGAGAGAAGGAAAAGAGATGGGTGGTAACAAAAACAACAGTGTCTTGGAAACCAGAGCAACTTGAGGCACAAAATACCCACAGGACCAACGGTAAATTTGCTTTTTAACACCCAAATGCCCCCCCCACTAAATATCTCTTAAAATTTTCCCAAGTCGTCATAAATCCGTGTAAATGTACATGCTGAACTTGACCTAAGAATTAAATTATGAAGAAACTTACCGTTTTGGAGTTATCGACAAGAAAAAAAAAAATCAGACTTCTTGTTGGTCATTCGTCTGTCATTACTGCCATAATGTTCAGTAATTCACTGTGTGGTACTTCCGGTGGCGTAAGAATAAATTTTGGCCTATTTTACAGACTTTTGGTGCAGAAAATCACTATGCACTACCATAAAGAAATGTAATTTTTTTTTTTTTTTTTGTAAGTGTAGTTTTATTTATAACAAAAACAAATTAAATAATACAATAGAACCTTTTTTCTGTGTAGAATAGCAAGGACAAATTAAAAGAACAAATTAAATAATACAATAACGCCTTTTTTTTTAAAAAAAAATTAAAAGCAGACAAATTGAAAAACGAAAAAACATTAAATAATACAATAAACCCTTATTTCGTTTCTAGCATTGTTTTTTATTTTGTACATATCATGGTCTTTACAAAGTGCTATGTTTATGGGTTAAGTTTAGGGTTAGGGGTGGGGTTAGGGTTCTGTGTAGAAAAGGGGACAAATTAAAAAAAAAACATTAAATAATACAATCAACCCTTATTTTGTTTCTTTTCTACTTTACCAAGTTTGCACATTAATTATTGTTTGTTTTATTTTCAATTTTAAAATATAACAAATGCTTTGTATTATTTAATTTGTTCTTTTAATTTGTCATTGCTATTCTACATAGAAAAAGGTTTTATTGTATTATTTAATTTGCTTTTGTTTAAAGTTTTGTTATAAATAAAACTACAATTATCAAAAAAAAAATTGCTTTACGACAATGCGTAATGATTTCAAAAAGAGATATAGCTGTAAAAGAAGTAAATAGGCCAAAATTTATGTTTACCCCATCGGAAGTACCCTGCAGTGAATTACTGAACATTATGGCAGTAATGGTGGACGAATGACCAACAAGAAGTCCGATTTTTTTCTTGTCGATAACTCCAAGATGGTAGGTTTCTTCATAATTTAATTGTTAATTTGAGTTCAGCATGTATATTTACACGGAATTATGACGATTTGGGAAAATTTTAAGAGATATTTAATGCGCAGGTGTTTAGGCATTAAAAAACAAATTTACTAGACCAACTTCACAAGACACTGTGTCTTGCTAACTGCTAATCACCACCCCCAGCTTTTATTGGCATGAAGCACCTTACAAGGACCTGAATCATGACCAGTTGTAGAGACACTTGTATCTAGAAATGCCAAACTGTCCCGCTGCTAACAGGGAAAACCCAGATGTAACAGTTGATAAACACACCCACATGCAATCCTGGGCCTTTTTTGCATCTGTACTGATGCACGTTCACCACATTTTCTTTGCCAAAAATATCCAAAGAAATACAATTTAAAACAGTTTTTCAAATTATTTTCCCCATGTCATCTTTTTATGCCAGAAAAACTCTTAAATCACCTCTCATACATCAATAAGTCTATAGCCTAATGATGAAAAAAGCATTTATTTATATATATATATTACTTATTTTTCAATATGATCTCCTTCCTTGTCAATGCACTCAACATAGATTGAATGTTTCACATTAAAATCTGGCACATCAGTATGTTAACTCATGAACTTATGGATACATACTTGCATTTTAAAATAATTTCAAGAGTAAAAGTGAAGAGCCAGAAATTGAATCAACAAGTCTACAAAAGGCATTCATCTTGTAAAATAAACATGATAAATTTCTTTTAGAAAGAAGCCCAAAAATGTTAATAATTTTAAGTATCATTACAGCTAAAAAATATGTCAGATTGACAAATGAGTAACACTCAATGCTTCAAGCTCATAAAATAAAAACTTATCTCAAATCAAATAATTTCTAATATTCCAAACTTTGCTAATGCTTTTCAACTTGGTCATAATTTTTATAAGCCAAGTAAAAGAAAAAGAATGTTGGCTTTGTGGCTGTGCATAAACTGAGAATGAAAAATAAGATTACATCATTAAATACAAAGAATAATCTTAAAAGATTCATTATTTGCTTATCTTTATAAATTTCTTTGATAGATCAAACAAATGACCAAGTCTAAAGAAAAATATATATATATATATTTCACTACCATTGCATAATTTTGGCAATGACCATAAAACACTACTGTCAGGATTTCTGGGATGAGGGGTTATCATGATTATTTACATTCAGACTAATGTCCTCATCTTTGTTGTTATTATCAACATATTTCATCCATTATGCCCTTCAGCCTTTTTCAGGTTTTTATCAATCCAGTTAATGTCTAGAAAATTTCAAAATGAAGCTTTTATTTAAACTACAAGAGTAGGTTGCTATTGTTCTGCAGTCTAAAGGTATCCAGTCTTGTTGTTATTTGGTACTGCTCAGAAGACAATGAACAGTGGAATGTGAACATTCTACCTCTGCAGACTAAATGAAGGGTTCAGTTCAAAATTCTCAGATGGATCAGTAGACACCTAAAAAGGCTGAGCTTAAACCATCTCCCATTGAAACAACAGTTCCTGTATGATCACTGAAGTTAAGCAACATTGAGCCTGGTCAGTACCTAAATAGATAACTACTTGGGAATACCAGTTGCTTGGATTTGGCTGATTTTGTTTAACAGCATATCAACTTCTATGGGTCATTTAATGCCGAAATCTAAATTTCAACACAACTTTATGGCTTCAATTAAATATATTTTGAATGCAATTGTATGCCTTCAACTACAGATGAAATGTATTGTTGGTCTTTTTGCTATAAAATGTATTATTCGTAATTTTACTATAAATAGGTATTGTTACTGTTTTATAGAAAAACGTATTGCTGGTATTTTTACTACTATCACAGTGTTTTGTTTTTGTTTGGGGATTCACTATTTGCCTATAGCTGGGACCCTAACAGGTGCTACCACCCCAGGTCAAGGTGGACCGGGAAACAACAATAATTAAGAGGCAGTTCCATCCTCTTTAAAACCTGTAATCTCTTGATCAGAGGCCTTGCTGCTGGTAATGCCGCAGAATTGGTAATCAGAGAGTCGAGTTAGGTTTGTTAAATTCTTTTGTGCACAAATACCCTTCAGAAATCTATATAAGTAAGACTTGGATCACTAAAACCATTATCTGCCCCTGGCCAAATAAACAAATGAAATAAAATTGCATACAAAATATTTAGATTTTGACATTAAATAATCCATAGAGGTTGATATGCTGCTAAACAAAAATAACCAAACCAAACTTAAAAAGACTGGAGGGCACAACATCCAAAACATGTTGATAATAACAAAGATGAGGATATTAGATCAAAATTAAATAATCAAATACTACCTGTGTCTCATAACAGGTTTTACATTTGCATGCACTAAATATAAAACATTATTATGGGACAGGCACCCAATTCTTGATAAGATAGTAGTAGTATATAATATCCTATTATATTTAAAGCAAGTGCAACATCAAAGTGATCTTATATATGGTTATATAACAAGAAGCATATATAGAGTAACAATCATTATACAGAATATGGCAGAAATACCTCTCACATAATGGTAAGACATTAACAAGATGAAGACACCATTGCCACTAATGTCTTACCAATATGTGACAGGGATTTCTGTCGTACCCTGTACTTATTTAGTTGATAGGCTGTTTGGTATTTTTGGAAAAATAATTATTCTGCTAAGATTAAAAGAGAAAAACAATCTCACCATTCATCTGATATTCAAGCCTCCATTTTAAAGAATCATTTATCAAGGAGGCCACTTCATCAGGCTTTGCTTTGGGGATGTGTTTGCAGTAAAGCTCCAGAAGAAAATCATCTGTCCTGATCTTTTCAAGGTCACGGTCATCATAAAGCCCTTTTTCTATGTTCTCTGTTAGAAAGAAAAACAATACCAAATACATCAAATTGCATATCTCTTGAAGATGTGTATCTGAGTGAGTATATCTTTATAACAAATCTACTGGTTGAATTGGACTGATATTTGGTGCACAGAAGCATTTTTTGACTCCTGCAGTATACTATTCATATTAGGGTTTTAATGTTCTTAGAAACATTTTTTTAAACATTAAAGAGAGCAAACAGGAAATTGAGAGATTAATAAACTAAGAAAAGCTTTTTGAAAAAATAAATTTACTTTATTATTTGTACAACGGCAAATCTTCAATCCATTCAAAGTTCTGACATCTATAGTCTACATCTAAAGACTGAATGCTTTGCTTGGAAATGCTCTTCCAACTCAACTCATTTGGAGTACCCACACCTGATTTTCCCAAAGGACAGAAGCTCTACTGAGTAACATGTGCATAACCCTGTCACTGGTCATGGACATCTTATATATAAAGTACAGTGTGCATGTGTGTTCAAGCAACTCCTCTACTCCCACTGGTCTGATTTCAATGATTCATAGCTCATTCAAAAAACCCTAAAGTTATACACAGGGAACAATTTTCATTGAGCTCAGATTCAGGATTGCCAGATTATGCAAGGTTAAAAATATATATTAATATATTATACTAGCAATTATTGTTGCAATAGGCATCAATAAACTACAGAAGAACTCAAAATTGATTGCTGTATTTAAGTATTGAATTAATATTTAAGCTTACCTTTTAAAAGTTCAATGATAATGTTTCTGCTGCCACTTAATTTAAAGACGGTTTGATGTATGTAGATCCTTATTTTCCATTCAAACAATTATTTTTAGTTCATGGGTGACAGAACAGGGAACAATTTACAAGATAAAATTAATATAGTGTAAAGATGGGAAAATAGAAATTAGAATTAGTTATACAGTCAACATTTGACAAGTTAGAGAAAGATAATAGCTAATTAAGTAAAACCTATATTATGGAATCTAATGAATAAATGCGAATTTGGAGTTCAATTCTCCCATAAATTCTGAGATTAAAAAGCCTCAGCTCTACTTTATAGTAATTTGGTATTTGCTTGACCCCCCAACGAAGTTGGTTGCACTGGCCTTGGTACAAGCACTGATCCCTCTCTCTGGTGCCATAAGAGAGCACTGCCTCGGACAGCTGTTCCCCAGGGCAGGGCACCTCTCAGCATAATTTTCCTCAGTTGCAGAGTAGACCCTGAGCTCAGTCTGCCCAAAGACAGACACACAACCAAGAGATGATAAATAAACATTTTACAAATCACTCCAAAGTGTAATTTATGCACAGTATTTACTCTATCTCCCCACTGAGACGAGATGTGACACAAGGTCTTTTTTAAGGTGGGGACTTGAGCGCAAACATCCAGACAAGGAACAAAAATTGCCCACAGCCCCTGCAACTGTCGGTTGCACTGGCCTCAGTGCAAGCACCAATCCCTCTCTCTGGTGCCATCAGAGGGCATGACCTTGGCCAGCTGTTCTCCAGGGCTTGGCACCTCTCAGTCTATCTTGCACATTTATAAATCTACTATTCATCCGTGCATTGAATACTGTTGCCATATCTAGTCTGGTGCTTTTGCTATTCATCTCAAGGTTCTTGCCAAAATCCAAAGAAAGATCTGCAATGTAATCGAACCTGACTTGTCATCTCGACTTCAGTCACTTCCTCACAGATGTAGCTTCTCTCTGTCTTTTCTACAAATATTTTCAGGGCAACTGCTCATACAAGCATTTTTCCCCCTGGTAGCCAGACTACATGAATTTAAGCATGCTACTAGATTGGCATCTAGGTCCCACCCTTTTACTGTTGAAATAGTTAAATGTAACCACTACTTCTGCTCCAAAAGTTTCTTTTCTCACCCTTCTTGCCTGTGAAACTCCCTTCTGTTTACTTGCTTCTCTGATAGCTACAATCTTCAAACATTTAGATGCAATGTCAACTGCCATCATCTATCTTCCTGAATCTAGTTCATATTTTATCCTTTCCTCGATCACCCTTATGCCCAGTCTTTTCTCTCATTTTCACTCTCTCTAACCCCCTGTGTATTCATGGCATTCATGCCTTGCTTGGGGTGAAATGATTAAAGATTAAAAGGAATTAATTTGTGCAGTATTTAAATAATTGGTTAGCCTAATCTGTTCAATGATTGAGTTTTCAGTTTACTCACTAATAATGTGGTAATGCATGATATTACAAAATAAATAAAGGCTGCTTTTTTTTGCTTTTTTTTTAACATAATTTAGGATATTTTTTTCACTCATGTAAATAATTTTCAAATTTCACAAAAGGAAACAATTTTTAATTTCTTGTTTATCTCACACATATACATGATTCAAAATTTATTTAGCATTAGTGTATCAGATTGTAATGGCACCTATGCATTACTTGATGCAAAAATCAATGTCAAAAACAGGAATCAACACTTTCTTTACCTTCATGTTACATAACCACTGAACTAAAACAATGTATCAGTAGGAAAGTAATTTTTGTTTATTTTTGAAAAAAAAAAAAAAAAAAAAAAAAAAAAATGCTTTTAGTGGTTCCATGGGGTTAGTTTAGGATTAGGGCTTGAGTCAGTACAGGAGGACAGCTTGATATTAGATTGTTTTTATAATTATTTGTCTTTGCATTTAGCTTGAGTTTCTAATCTACTGTTTCATGTTTAGTGAATGACAATCCCAAAATAATGGCAGTTGTCAATTAGATACAAATGAAGTCAATAAATGAACCAAATGTTTCTTTAAAATTCTTAAAATCAACAACAAAAAAAAGAAAAAGGTTTCTCTAAGTGGAAAATCCTTGTATATTCATAGTGCAAAAAAAAAAAAAAAAAAAAGTGTATAATAGTCCACCCATCAAAAGCAAATGAGTATACTAAAAACTTAAATTAAAATTTTATCATTGCAGACAGATTCTTTCTAGTGATTAAAAATGAAAAATTTGTTTTTTTTGTTTTTTTTTTTGCTTTCTCTGCATTTTTTATAAATAGGAAAACAGAATAAATGTTTCTGAAGTTATAAATAAAGCTTATTTGCATTTTAGGATAAAGAAACAAAATCTTCAAATTCATTTTTTTTTTTTTTTAATTGAAAACAGCTATAAAAAATGTTCCAGAAAAATTAAATTTAAAAGTAGAAGCAAGTGAATTGACTCTAATATGATACAACACTGAACCCCGAGTGTCCTTATGCTAACGGATGTTAATGCTTAAAGAACTGACAGGAAATACCTCCAACTCTTAAGTGTTCATCTAGAACCAATGTATATTAGGTTAACAATTTGATTTGCTTGAACAGTACCAGGTTTATTGCATCAAATATGAATGTGGATATCTTGTATACAAAACAGATAGTCAAGTGGCAAGGGAAGACATGACATATTCTTGCAGAAATAATTAATAAGGTCAAATAAGAGTTCATCAGGAGGGGTTGTTTAAACTTTATTCCATTTTTATCTTAATCTTTAGCACTTTGTAAGTGACTTCATTTGTCAAACAAAATGTTTGTACTGCCACAGCATGCCACTCTGATCATCAGACCATAGTGTGGTTGAATTTTGTGCTAGTGTTGCTATATCCTACTATGGCAACAGGAAAATGACTAAATGAAAATCGAAGATGATGCTACTGCTGTTGTCTGGCCACCTATATCCAATGGATGAAATACTTATAAATATAGCAAAGTGCTAAAGGTTAAAGCTCTTATTGATTTACAGGAAGTGAAATATTTGAAATATAGAAATGATAGATAATACAAAAGAAACATTTGTGTCTGATATAGAGTTATGGTTGTGTTTGTAATAAATTTATCTTCAAAATTGATAGTGTGTGTGTGTGTGTGTGTGTGTGTGTATTATACAAAATAGAATATGACATCAAAGCTCTTTCTGTTTATATCAGTAAATTGTCATTTGTATATTCAGTTTTAAAAATCAATTTTTTTAAATAATTTTTCTGTTATTAATTTTCAGTGATCTTTTTTTATCTTTATAAACAAGCAATTTTTTTTTGTGTGTGAATTTCTGGAATAATCAGTTATTATTTACTTTATTTATTTTTTAATTTTGTCCTCATCTTTGTTGTTTTTATCCCAACATTTGTCCAAAACGTTGTGATAAGACAACAAAGATGAGGAAAATTGTCCAAATATAAATAGTGTAAGCATTATTTTGTTGATATCTTTTATCCTTAAACTGCTTAGTTATTGAAATCAAGCCATTTTCTGCCCTGAAAGTGGTAATAAAAGAGTAAGAAATGTTATGATTTTTTTTATTAGTCTATTTTGAAAATCTAACAAATCTAAAATCACTAAAATGTATTTAAGTACTCTACATAAAAATAAAGAAAGTCATTTCATTTGCTTTTTAATTATGAATTTATAGAATTTATCTAAATCAAATGTTTTATTAAGAATGTACAAAATTATTATTTTTGTGCATAACAAAAAAGTTAGATAAAGTTTGAATTTTCTGCACTTTAATATTTGTTAATATTTTTTTTGTTTTTGCGAAGTTAACTTAAAATAATGAGTAAAAACAAAATATAAGTATTGTTTAGACTGTTTTTTGATTTAAGATTTGGTGTATTTTTGTTAAAAAAATGTATTTTTATTATGCAGTTTAATCTTTTTAAAAGAAAAATCCAAGTTTTATTAACATTTATGCTAATGAAGTATCTCAAAAGTACAGGTTCAATCTACAGTGTAGATATAATACCAAAATGAATTCTTATCTTCATCTTTATGAAGAAATATTTGTATATTTTGATGTGAATTGAATGAGTCATTCTGAGGGGTTGGTCTTTTTTAACATAAAATTTGTTAATCCCAAACATTTTGCAATCTAAATATTTAGTCATTTCTTTGCTTACCATCAGTGATTCTATGTGTTGTGAAAAGTTGCTGTCTCCTCTTTTTTTCTTTTTTTTTTTCCATCAGACTATTATATAAAGACAATTAATCCAAAAACCAATCTTGCTTTTAACCAGTATTAAGTACTTCCCAAAATATTGGTATTATTTCAATGGCACTGTTTTAAAACTATCATAATTGTGGTGAATTAGAGTAAAATTTTTGAGAATACTTATTTTATCTTTTTAAATAACTCTATTTAAGCATCTTAAAGAAAAAAAAAAGAAATAAAACAAAATTAAAGAATTGCTGAAGAAATTATAGTCTTACTTGTTCAAAAGAAATCAAATATACAAAAATACAGCCATCCATCCAGGGACAAAATAAGAGCACATTTGAACAGTTCTACAATAACTAGGTTAGAACTTGTCTAATCATCTTGGCCAGGGAATATTCCCTAGTTACTACTTTGTCAATTTCTTTATCTAATGTTAACAATATTTATTGTATTAAGTGTTTCACTTAAAAGAAAAAAAATATCTAATCTCAACAACATAACTTGAAAAAAAAACAAAAAAAAACTAATATTTTCCCAGAAAAAGAAGAGGAGAAGAAGAAGGAGGAGGAGGAGGAGACAGCAAGTGGATTTGAGATATTACTCTTCAACATGTTTATTGCACATTGATTAAAAGACTCTTTTTATAACGAGCTAGTGAAAACTACAAACGGTTATAATTGGACTCATTTTAGATGATATAGACTAAAGTCCTTATTTATAGAAACACTTTTCAAAGAATGTAGTAAAAAGATTTTTATATAATCATTTTTATGCAAGTGCTTATAAAATTATTAAATATAAATATTAAGTCGGAACATTTTAGAAGTAATTAAGGTAAAAAGTTAAAAACTACAAATTCTAATTTTTACAATGCTTGCAAATGTTAATAAACATCACTTTTCCACACAGTTTCCCAAGTAATTAATGATAGATATGCAGTTTAAGGAATGCCATCTGGATATAATTAATTCTACATTTACTTTTATCATAAATATATGTACTTTAATGGAAAAAAAAAAAGCTATTGTGCACATTTTCCTTCTAAAATCTTCTATGTCATATGCAAACTTTGAAGAGAAAGCAATCATTTAATTTAGATTACATACAAAATACATAGTTTTTCTCTTGCACTATTACAGTAAAAAAAAATTTTAATATTCATAAAAAAGAGAGCAGAAGAAGGAGAAATCCAGTGTGATAATTTAAACAATTTGTTTGGTGAATTGTCAAATTATTCAAGTGTTAAGTTGCTTCATTTAAAAGAAAATTAAATGGATGTTAAAAAACATGAAAAGAATATATAAAAAGATATTTACAGGAAAAAAGAGCATTCAATTCCTGAAAACAAATTTTGGTAAGCCATAATAACTAATAAAGCAATAATAACCAATAAAGCCATAATAAACTTAAAAAGGCAAGTCTAATATTTTAAAAGATGACAAAATCTTTAAACTATCATGGTATGAATAAAAAGAAACTTCCAAGAGGACTAAACTTAAAAATATTAAAAGTAAAAGACAAAAAATTATTCATGAGGATAATGTCACTTGGATTCATCTTACTAATAAATTTTACAAGTTTTCAGTTATTAAACTACTACTTATAATAGGAGAATAATATTAGGATTAATGTACCCGTGCCATCAAAATTGACAGCAAAAAAGAATGTATTATAAGTAATATGTATATTTAAGTAATTTTCGTTTAAACTATGTACAATTTCAGAATTTAAAATAATTCATTCTAATAATAGAATAGAGTACAATTTATAAACACCTCAAGAAAGATATCTGTATTTTATCCTCATAAATGTTACATATTTACAACCACAATTTTTTTTTTTACTGCAAAAGTTCTCAAAGCACAATAACAAAGCTGTCTATCCATCTACACAGGTTTGTGTTAAATGGCAAAATTCTGAACATCAAGATTCGATACAATTTAGTTCTTACCGTGAATTGTGTTGGATTAGGGAGCAATTCTTTTTGTAGTTTACCTCACTAACCCATGCAAAAGGAGAGGGAAAGAAGGGAATAACCTTTTAGTTTGTCAGTGCATTAATGCGTGCACACATGAATGGGATCTTTTGCACGCTGCCCCTCAATTGTTACACACACACAAAAAAAAAAACAAAAAACATAACTCCATCACTTGATAAGACACCAGAAGTGTTGAAACAAAATGGCTAGTGATTTTATAACATGTTTATGTCATAATTTTCGAATAAATAATTATATATATCTCAAGTCTAATTCAATACCTCTTCGTCACCGAGAACCGTTGGTAGAGCGTTTGCCTTCTATTGTAACTGTTTGGGTTTCAATTCTCGGTAGTGGATGCACACTGCTGATGTGTCCCAAATATAGGACAAAATGGCCGTCCAGTGCTTTCTTCATTCTGTTGAGGTTTCTTCTAGACTCGATGAATTACTTAATTATGATTATTTCAAATCCTCTTATTTCTCTCTCATATATATATATATATATATATATATATATATATATGGGGGGGTGTATTATTATATTAGGATTGTCATTAAGTGGAGTCATAAAAATGTTTTTGTTGCTTTTTTCAAAATACTAAGACATGCATAATAAAATTATTTTTTCACTCGACACAAGGCACAAGAGCCACTCAAGATAGAAGGTTACTGTGTGGACTTATATTAGCATAAGAAACAACAACTGTTAGAGTAATATAGCTTAACCAGACTTTAAAAGGAACTGGAAACCCAATCCTAAACAGGAAACAAGAGATAAAACTCTATTCCTGTTCAAAAAATTGGGGAGAAGTATGAACCAGACGAAAGGTGAACCTATCTACTCCTATTGGTAGGGAAGAGAAAAAATAAATAAGTAAATAAAAATAAAATAAATAATTACACAATTAGCTCCAAATATGTGTGTTTGGGTAAAGTTAGTTATGGAACTGATAGTATGATAATATCTACTATGTTTTAACTCATACTAAATTCAAATATCCTTTATCAAAAATAATTGAGCAGGGAATTAAAGTTAATTGAATTTTTTTTTTTTTTTTGAAAAAGACAATGTACAAGAATTATGGTGAGATATATAGACAAACAAATCCAAAATTTGGCCACACTATTTACGCTAAACAAAGATGATTACAAGCCCAAATATACATTTACCCATTCAAAAATGAATACACTTACTTAAATAAATAAAATCAAATATGGAATAAACAAAATACAGCAAAAAAACTTATCTGAGCAGATTTTCATCAATAATGTACTTTGATTTGGAAAACACATTTGAGGTTTGGTCAACTCTTCATTTTTTTCCTGGGAGTCAAAATGTTAAAGATATTGGCTTTTTTTGACAACAGACAAATCCTGACCTCAATCAAATTTGTTAATTATACAACACAAGTATGTAATGAATGTACATATGCCAAATGTTATTAACATGGTATAACTAACACTCAATGTTTTATAAAAGCAATAAATTATTTAATAGACACTTAATTCAGACCATAATTTTTTTTACTTTCTATCTTACATCATAATTAAAATGTGTTATGTAGTGCTGTTAATTATTATGCACAATTAACATCAACATTCAAAAGATAAAAGCAATTATTATACATAATACAGTGGCCATTTTAGTATTCTTTTATGCAATTGTTATTACCTAACCACCCAGGAAGTAACAGCAGGAAGTTGTAACCTCCATTGTTAATCTTGATAGAAGGTCAGTAAAAAAAAAAAAAAAAAATAATGGATCACCTTTTTAATAAAAAGAAAAGTGAAGACAAAATAATTCAAATTTTACTATATAAAAACACATTAACCCTTAAAAATACTTTTTACATAGAATGGTTTAACAAACAATAACATTTAAGAACAAAATTAATAATAAGATGTCACAAAGAACTGTTGGAACTGTTGTATAACCTTGACATTTGGGAAGGATATTAGAATAATCCAGAACTTACACTAGGAGAAAACCACTTGCATATGGATAGAAAATGAATTGAGTAAATAACCAAAAATAGAAAGGGGTGTAAGACAAGGATGTGTCTTTTCACCAGACTTATTCAACCGAGAACAGTGAGGTGATTACAAGAAAAATTAGAAGTTCTACCAGGATTCATTATTGATTGTCACAATCCTAACAACATAAGATATGCAAGTGACATGGTATTAATAGCAAACACAGAAAGGAAACTACAAGAACTCCTACAGAAGGTAGCAAAAGAAAGTGAAAAGAAAGGACTAAGATCAATTGTAAGAAAATAGAATGCATAGTTGTTTTTTTTAAAAAAAAAAAAAAAAAAAAAAAAAAAGGAACATCCAACATGCAAATACCAAAATCAAACAAGTGCAATTTAAATATCTGGGAAGCATATTAACAGAGGACAGAAAATGTGATACTGAAAGCACATTATGATAGTGAAAGGTGCCTTCCAAAAGCTAAGCAAAGTATTAAGAAACAGAAAAAATTCATTAGAAACAAAGAAAAGAGTATGGAACTGTTATGCAACATCAGTCCTCTTATATGGCAGTGAATGTTGGACAATCTCCTCACAGATGAAGAAGAGACTTGAAGCTACAGAAATGTGGTTCTACAGAAGGATGCTAAGGATACCTTGGACCAAAAATGTGAGCAATAATAAAGTTTTAGATAAAATGGAAACAAAAAGGACATTTATGCTTAACATCAGAAAGAGAGAGTTAAAATTTCTAAAGCACATCATGAGGAAAGAGGGCTTGGAAAATTTGATACACACAGGACAGATTGGAGGCAAGAGGGACAAAGGAAAACTATGCATAACCTGCCTTGCAAGCTTGAGTAAATGGATGGTAGAACAGGGTTTAGGAGAGATAGCAAAAAGACAAAATTTATTAAGCACTACAAAGGACAGGAAGTTGTGGAGAGCCTTGACTACCAACATCCTGAAGAGATACAGTACATAGAAGAAGGGATAATCCAGCTGGTATAATACAAATATCATATTGATAGAAAACTAAAAGTTTTGTCCAGCTTTGAACAATGAACTGTTTATTTCTGCCGTACATTCCAGAAAGTAAATGGAGTGTTGAGCTAAAATCTAACATATGGACAGTTTACAGCTATAGTGCATTATGTAACAAAAGAAATAGAGGTTAGGTTGGTATTTTTAGTCTTTTGACCGATATAAAAAGTGCTACCAGACAAATTACATCCGGTTTTTGATAGCCATTCAAAGAATGAAGAGACATTAAAAGAAACCAGTTTTACACAATAATTCTCATTATATTGTTGAGTTTTATGCATCTTTGTAAAGAACTAGACAAGAAATTCTAAACAAAAAGAAAAAATGTCAGCATTAATCACAATAGAAAAGAACCTCATATTAGAAAGGCATAGCTAGAGTATCTAAAAATGTATATTGCCTAACAAAATGTAAATTGAGGATTTAAAACCTTAAATCACTTGTTATGAAAGCTGAGTGAAATAGAAAATGTATAAGTAAAATTATCGTCAATATAAATATGTCAAGAATTAAGGATCTAGCTTTTTTTTCACAAGTTAAATTAATGTTCCATTCTTAAATATAGTTACTAAAAAGCAAATAAAACCAATACTACAAATATTTTATCTTTATAAAAACATGCATTTGCATGTAGGCACAAACTTATTATCTTAACTTTTTTTTTATAATACTTTCTCACATTTTTCATCCATTTCTTTTACATTTCATATAAAAATATTAAAATTCTTAAAATGCCATATCCTTTCAGAACATAGGCAATCATGGCTCTCCACAGATTCCTTCTTGGGAAAGATAGTGGAGTAGATTCCCATTGCCTTCTCTTAGACTGGTTATCTTCTAAGGCTCAAGAAATCTGCTTACCCTGCTATTTACATCATAGTTTGGGTAAGAAGAGAGGGGTTCATGCCTTCCCTGCAAGCATTAGTGTGAAAGTTAAAAGCAATAGACTAAGCCAGAAATTAAACTTGCTTTGTCAATTCCACTTTCCATGGCAATAACTGTTACATTATTCACACATTTTTTTCAATTAAATGTTAATAAAATGTCAATACAGAAGCGAAACAACTGTCTTTTTCCAGGACAATGAAATCAAGTTCTATTCCTTGTTGTTAACATTTATTGCCACACTACATAGAATAAAATTAAAAGAAATCATTTAAGTAAAAAGGTCATATTCTGGAATATTGCTTCATATGTATATTAACATTAGTTGTAATATTAGCATTTGATAATGCTATTTTCAATGTTCACTTGAAGTTTATATTTTTTTTTTTTTTAAATAGAAAAAAAAATCTTCCATAATTCAGTGCATGCTGCTGAAAAAGGCAAGTAAGATAATATTTACTTGACAGATAAGATTGTTACCAATGGAAATGAAACCAGAGACCACACTCCTCACTCAACCTCTTGAGAAAGATTTTGAAATTTTCAAGACAATTATCAACTGTTTACATTTGGAAAAAGAAACTTATTGCTTATTTTATAAAGCATTTATAAATTAATAATTTTTAAAATTATTTTTAGCAACCATTTCAAAAATATGGACAGTGACTAACAATTTATAAATAAAAAATCTCAATTAGAAATAAGTGTTACTTTTCATCTCCCAAAAACACAAAGTAAAATGCATAAAACAGACAATGATGAACACTAAAACTGGTATAAAATTATTTTTGCTTTTCAATTCAAATTAAAAATTAATATTTTGCTTTATAAGGCATATTTTTTTTTTTAATAAACTTGACTTAAAACAATTATCCCAGAATGCTTTGTATTTAAAATGGAAATCATCATAAAGTAATGATGTTCAGTAATAAGAGTCAAGTTTTACAGGTTTCAAGAGTACAAAGCCAACTATTTGAAAGCCTTTTCAAACAAGTCAATGTAACAAAAAATGTAAGGAAGAAACTACATGGGTCATCTAAATTTGAATAATCACATGTCTTGAAATCCATTAGAGTAATAAAAGCAGCACATGTATTGCTGCCATAGTAGTGGAATGTTGAAGAAAGCCTAATGGAACTCATGCAGCTTCAGGCTGGTATTAAACTCAGTTTCCCTTTTTGACTGGTTGCCATCTCAAGGTAAGATTGCCTAGTCAACCTTGCTGTTTAACTCATAGCTAGGGAGGAGAAGAGATGGATTGAAACTTTCCCAAAATGTATTTGTGTGAAAGTGGATGCAACAAGCTTGACTAGAATTCAAACTTGACTTGCCAATTTCTCTTATGGAGTCACTAACCATTATACAAATTGCACATCCAAATTTGAATAGACAATGGCTATAAAAGTAAATTATTTTTCTAACAACAAGTTTAGTACTCATACAATTCAAAAATAAAGAATCACTTTTCTACTTTCAACTGAAAATGAATATATTCAAGTAAGCATAATTTCTTTTTAACTTAAAATAAGATTCTGCTTTTACAGACATTGAAAAAAGAAAAAAAAAAAGACCCTTACCAAAAATGAGAAGACCAGTCTTGCCAATACCAGCATTAAGAATATTCTTAATACAACTGCACCAACATCACTTAATATGATCTTTTTAAGTTAGTAACACTGAACTATAACAAGTGATGTTTGCATTCAGATTTTCTACCTCTAAGATTTATCAGAGGGACAGCAAGCTTAAAGCTGAGCTATTATTTGCCTTTTCAACAACTGAAAAAGAAAAGCTAAAATTACATCACTTGAACACTTTCAGCTTTTTGGGTAATATCAAGTTTCAACTTCATTTCAACAAAACATTTTTAAGAGTAACTTTTACTTATTAGGCATTTGTGGTTTTAAACATTTCTAGAATTTCATTTCTAAACCTTAAAAAACATCCAAGTAAAACAAACATTTAGTCATATTCAAATAATATCATAACCCAAAAGCAAAGGTTTTAAGTATATATTTATATTAATACCCCATCCCAAATCTGTCTCATTTAATTGCTATATTTTCTGTCTGAATTTCTGGGGTGAGGAGTTACCATTATTTACACTATTTAAATTCAGACTCTTGTACTCATATTTGTTGTTATCATGTTTCGTGCCATCTAGCCATCATCAGGTTTATATCAATTTAGGTGAAGTGAAACCATTATTTAATCCATGGAGGTAGACTGTTCTTATTCCACTGCCCATGTCTAGGGATGTCTAGTTCTTATTTTTAGTACTGCTCAGTTATTGCTTGCCAGTACACACTGCCCAGACCAGGGATTGAACTCACAATTACTAAGTCACCAAATTCAAGGAATTTATAGAATATGTTATTTATATAGAGAAAGATACACAATGATTTGTAGTATGGCTGTGTCAATGTCTGACTACAGTGCAACTTCAGTACTAAAAAATGTAGATTTATAAAAAAAAAAAATATATGTAACAATAATGCAAAAATCAAAGTAATACATAGACTTTCAGTTCTCTACAATATTATTATCTATATCATTTTGTTAATTCGATAATATAGACTGTATATGACAGCAATATCATTTTTTCTTTTATGTATAAATCTCAGAAAAATATGGAGATTATTTATAGAAATGAAAACATTTCAAATGGTCATCTTTGAGATTGGAATTGTAGTTTGCTTATTCATTCTAAGAATAAATGTTTTCTGTTTCAATAAGTTTAATCTTAAATAATCCAATGTGAAAGATCATATGGTTTACTTTGAAGAAAACAGGCTTGAACTACTCATCTGAATTGTTTTTACATATTAAACAGAGGTATTGCATTTCTTTTTATTCCATATAATATTCAATATAAAATGTGGATAGAACAAAATTAACCAAACCAGAGAAAGAATAGTTAAATTCCAAATCATTCATACAACAAAAAGTTACTAATACACAAGTAATAAAAGTTTTAAAAAATATTACAAATCACTTTCTACTATTAAAAACCTATTACCTTGAATTCATAAAAAGGTGTTTCTACCTTGAATATCCAACATTGGAAGAGACACACCCATAGTTCTCATAATTGTTATAGCAATGAAAACATATTTATGATTCTTATTTTTAATTTTTTTTCATTTAACTAATGCCTAAAAAAGTTCATAGTCAAATGCTTAAATTGCACCAAACACCCCTTTTCATTGTAAAGAAACAAAAGATTGTCCCATCAGCTTTGTTAAGACTAATTGTAGTATCTGACAAAGTAGTGGTTTTTTAAACAGGAAAAGCTTGTCAAGACTAATAATTATTTTAAAATAGTCTGACATACAAATTAGGTAATTACACCACAATACATATTTTTAGAGTGGTCAATAAAATTAACCAATCATTAAAATACCAATATAATTTGATGCATTAATTTTGAGTGTATTTTTATAATAAATATACTCATTGCCTGGTAAAAAATAGTTACACTATTTACATTGTTCAGACTGTTGTCCTCATTGTTATTGTCATATTCACAACGTTTCAGCCATTGTACACTTCAGGCGATTTACTTTGGAACTTCAAACCAAACCCATTATTTAGTCCACAGTGGTAGATTGTTCTAGTTCCACACCTTTTCTGTTTCAGTTAATTCCCTTTAGGAACTCAACTCTCCAAGTTTTTAAGGCCAGTTATTGAATTCACAACTCTTTAGGTCAAGTCACTTTTGGATTACTTCAATCAACGCTTTTATTCATTTGGCTGTGTCCTTGGGGACATCAGGGAGTGAATTTTTGGGACTTATAAACCTAATGTCTCAGTAACAAATTTTTACCAGAGCTCATATTACAATATTTTTTTGTTGTTTTTCTCTGTCTTACTGGTTCCCATATCATATTCACATCTATGCTTGGCCAGCTTAGATTTGTATGGTCTAGCATATGTGCTGATTCCTTAAGCTTTTGTATCTTCTAGTGATGTTCTTTATTATTTCAACTGCATCACACAGTGGGTGGTAATATCCCTTTTCCCCTCAATATATGGTCAGGCATACCTGATTTTTCTAAAAATCATGCTTAATTAGAATTTGGTTTCTAGCAAATATGAAATTGTCTTCATAAATCAAAATGTGCAAAGGTTGCCAATTCAGGACAATAAAAAAGATGCAGGTAACAGACATTTCCTTTTTAATGGACAAGCAATAAAAAATTTTTTCTAATAATCATAAATTGAAGACAAACCAAATAGCAATAAATTAATGTATTAAAGGCAAGATGAAAAAAAAAATCTAGATTTATGTTGAAATAATGAGCAATAGAAATATTTTTCATATTGTTATGGGAATGGGAACTGAGGTGTAGGAGGTGTTACAAGCTATGTGATGGTGTGTGTGCTAATTAAGAATTATGTAGAGATCTGATGACACAAATGTACACACATACACACAAAATAACCGTAGGGGAAAGATATATGGGCTCCAGTTTGATTAACAAATATAATAGTGACAAAATTCAAGAGAAATAAGCAGTTTTTATGGACCCTGGCAAAAATCACTATTTATGATAGTTCAATGGAATAATTATGAGTATTGTTGTTACCAGCTGTTACTCTCTAATATCCAAAATGCAACCTGATGTTATAAATGACCTTCATATTTGTTGTAGTATACCTATGGACAATAATGTGAATGTCCCTGTTCACATAAATACAGTAGTAAATACTGTATATTGGTCTGCAGTTGGAGATTCATTGTGGAATTCATTTGACTCACTTCTAGCAGTTGACTACTACTTCTACGTGCTGCTGGCGAATCTTATATGTGTTGTTCGTGTCCTAAGTAATATCATTCATTACCAACCTTCATGTGATTATTCTATTTAGTAGCCTTCCCTAGGTTACAACACTATTTATCATCATTAATAACAAATATTTTAACATTAATATTCAAATTAAAGTCTGATTTCTCACAAAATGGAGTGAAATTTGAAATAGGTGAATATCAAAACAGATGTAGATACGGCGTTTCTAGGTCAAAATAGTTTGATGGCACCATATCCCGGATCAGGATGATTTTGAATTTTCCTTCTTATACCTTTTCATAAGCAATCATGGTTCTTCAGTTTCTGTTTCTTTGTCTCTGAACTGCCATGATTTTTGGGAAGAGGATAGAGTGATTTACCATAGTCTTCTCTACAGTTTGGAATTTAGAGTTGTCCTCCTCTCAGACAAGTTGCAGTCAAGGCAAGAGAGTCTAGTCAGCCCTGCTATTTAACCTATAGCTGAGAGGTGAGAAGAGAAAGAACAGATTTATAACCTTTCCAAGAGCATTTGTGTTTAAGTGAATATAAATTCTAAGATCATAAAATACCTAACTAAATCAACAAAGTCAATTTAGTTTATCAACTTGGTATAAAAAATATATACACATGGTAAAATATCACAAATTTTAACAAAGTCAATCATTTCAGTCTGAATTTCTAGGACAAGGATTTATCATTATTTACACTAATTACATTTGTACTATTGTCCCCATCTTTGTTGTTCTTATAACGTTTTGTCTGTTGTGTTCTCCAGCACAAAGGGCAAAGTGGATTAAATGCATTGGTTCATGAATTTTACTGACATAGTAATTGTGAGTTCAATTCTTAGGCTAAACAGTGTGTACTTTGATTCATTAAAAATTGGTAAGCAATAACTAAGCAGTATAAAAAAATCAGAACTAGCTAAGATATCCCTAGACATGTAAATAAAGGGTTCAGTTCAGAATTCCCTGTAGGTTACCCAGGTTGATATGCACCTGATGAAGGCCAGAGGGCAAAATGGATGAAATGTTGTAATAACAACAAAGAGGAGTACAAGAGACTGAATGTAAATAGTGTAAATAATTATTCAGTTTTTTCTTCTTTTTTTTTTTTTTTAATGTGTGGTAAAAGAAATATTAGAATTTTTAATTTAATAACATTCAGCTTAATCCCAAAATGCATCCCACACTATCTACAGCTACAACAGAATATCAATTTAAAATGTTTTCATTACATATTTCAATTGATAATCCTTGATCTTCTTTAGGTTGTGCTAAACTAGTTAGCATTAATCCCTTAATAAATTTACATTTTTTTAATTTTAGAGCAAATCTTTTTGTTTCATAAATTAAAGATGTAACATAAGAATCATAGAAATTTTTTTATTTTTTTTTTTATTTTCTATTCAATTTTTTACTAACAGAAAAAAGTAGGTCACCACCAGATTAAAACAATATAACTTGGGCTATATGCTACATACAGCCAATATATTAGAAAAAGAAAATCCATTGCGAAGTCAGCTGTCAAGAAAGTTGGTTCACTGTGTTATGCTAGACAATTTTTCTCTCCAGAATCTATCTTACATATCTATAAGTCTACCATTCACTCATGCTTAGAATATTGCTGCCACAATTGGTTCAGTGCCTCTTCTATTTACCTAGAACTCCTTCATAACATCCAAAGAAGAATAAGCAATATTAATGGCTCTGTTCTGACATCTCAGCTTCAGTCTCTTTCCCACTGCAGTAAGGTTACCTCTTTATGTCTTTTCTATAAATACTTTCATGGTAATTGTTCAGATGCGCTCTTCACTGTGGTGCCTAGACTCTTTGAATTTAAATGCAGTACTAGAATGTTAATGAGGTCTCATCAATTTACAGTTGAGTTGGCTAGATGTGGTCATAAATTCTATGCTAACAATTTCTTTTCTCATACCTCTCACTTGTGGAACTCCCTTCCAGCTCTATGCTTTCCAGCCAATTTTAATCTTCAAAAATTTAAATGAATTGTCAATCACTATCTTCTGTCTTCCTGATTACTCTTTTGTTCTCGCTCCTTAGCGATGTTTCTGTTTCTAACTCTTGCACACCCAGTAATCCCTTGTGGCTCAGTGGTTTTACTGCCTTGCTCATGGCAATATCGAGATATATATATATATATATATATTTCAAGCAAGCATCTATAATCTATCAGGTTTCTTATTTTAACTAAAATCCTTACAAACAAGTGAAGAATTTTTTCTACTTTATAACAATCATAAAAACTTCATATTTATCTCAGAAATAAGTAATTATAAGTCTAGGTGTTGCTACTGATCTCTTAAAATTGATACTGCCAAGTATAAGAAGTTCAAAAACATAGTTCTATCAAAAATCAAGTTGTTTTATTTTCTGAAAACATTTAAGAATACCTGTAAGATAATCTAATGAGTTAACACTAAAAAAAAAAATTAATAATTTCAAGCATTGATTTAACAGTCAAGAGATTGACAAGATTGAGTCTGTATTCCAGGTGTGCAAAGTAGTTATTGGATTGAAAATTAGATGCTCAAACAATAAAACATTCAAAATGGCACAAATCCAAAAGAAAGAAGAGCAATTAATAATCCAGATACAAGTCTTGTTAATGTAATATACCTTTTTAAATTGTTTATTTAGTGGCACATCAACTCCTTATGGGTCATTTAATGCAGAAATTTAATTTTCTTGGGAGCATTAGTAATTTCTTGCGTATTGCTGGTAATTTTTTTTCATAAATGTATTGCTGATAATATTTTTATTTTTTTACAAATGATCACCCAATCCAAGGCCCAAGAGCCACTCAAGGTAGAAGGCTACTGTGTGAACTTGTATTAGCATAGGAAAGAACAAGCATCAGGTGTATAGAGCTGAAGCAAACTTTAGAATTGTTATGGGATCTTACCCATAATAATAATAATAATGGACTATTCCATACTTAATAAAAACTGCGCCTCAGGAGTAGGCAGGGAGTCAGTAGTTCAAGTCAAGTAAAGAGTCGAGTCAGAGGCAGTCCGAAACAGTCGCGTTCAGACAATTACTGCAAGACATTGGAATAGTGATACTGATCGAGACTACATTGTTCTCTCTACTAAACCTGATTGTTCATACTAACACTTCTACTTCTCTGTATATATTCCTGTTTGTAATATATCTGCGTTATTCCATACCTGTATTCGAGTTCTTCATTGGTTCTACCTTGGACTATCACCATGGTACAAGGAACCGGACCATAACAAGTGGCGACAAAGATTCGAATTCATTTGGTGGAAGAAAAAAAAAGTTTGTTTGCCACAGTATAACAAGTGGCAACGAGGAATCCAACTCTCTACATGGAAGACATACCTTTTTTTAGCTATCCGTCGCGCATAACAAGTGGCGATGAAGAAATCCTAAAAGGGTAATACGAAACTAATTCTAAAGAAAAAATTTCTTTTTTTTGATATCAAATTTTCACTGACAACAAAGGAGAGTTTGTTTTTTTTTGTTGCATGCACAGGCTACAGAATATCAGGTTACTCAAAAAAATAAAAAAATACATTAACATGGAAGATTTTAAGTCAACCATTATGGAACTTACCAAAATCCAATTTGAACAGCAACAAAGGTACGAACAGAAACGTCTGGAATTGCAAGAATTATTATTACGTGCAATGACAAATAAGGAGCAAAAATCCGAGAACGAAACAGTTCTCTCACAAGACGCTATTTGGAGTAATATCGAAGATTTCAAGTACGCACGCGACGAAGATAAAACTTTTGCAAATTACTTCCAAAGGTACGAAGGTCTATATGATTTTGACTGCAAAGATTGGTCAGACGCACATAAAGTACACCTATTACTAAGAAAATTAGGCACAGGTGAATATACCAAATTCGTAGATTATATCCTTCCCAGAAAAACAAGTGAGTTAACGTTCAAAGAATCCATAAGACTGCTAACGGAACTTTTCAGCCATAGTACTTCACTATTCCATAAAAGATGGAAATGCTTGAACCTTACAAAAAAGGACAGCAAAGATTATATAACTTTCGCATCCATTGTTAACAAATATTGTGACCACTTCAGATTATCGGAACTCAGCGCGGACAATTTCAAATGCTTAATTTACGTCCAAGACCTGGTTTCAACCAAAGACACGGAAATGAGAAACATACTTTCTAAATTGGAGAGTGAACAAGATCTGACACTTCAAAAACTAGCCGAAGACTGCCAGAGATGCATCAGTGTGAAGAAAGACTCAAAAGACATAGAACAAGCTGGCATAGCACACGTACGCAAAGTATGAAGGCAAACAAGTTTTCCCTCTTCAAAAACAAACCAAACCGATTTTCCCGACTCAAGAACAGGTAAAACAAAATTCAGTAGTTCAAGTCGAGTCAGAGGCAGTCCGAAACAGAGTCACGTTCAGACAATTACTGCAAGACATTGGTATAGTGATACTGGTCGAGACTATACTGTTCTCTCTACTAAACCTGATTGTTCATACTAACACTTCTACTTCTCTGTAGATATTCCTGTTCTTCTTTATTGGTTCTACCTTGGACTATCACCGTGGTACAAGGAACCGAACCATAACAAGAATCCTAAACAAGAAACAAGGGATAAACTTCTTCTCCTGTTTATACGACTGGAGAGAATGTGAACAGGAAAATAGGTGAACCTATCTACTCCTATTTATGGGGGATAGAAAAAATAAATAAGTAAATAAAAATAGAATAAAATAAATAATTAGTGAATAAAATTTCAGAGTTCAGGCACAGCAATTAGATCAGAATATATGCATTTGGGTAGAGTTAGTTATAGAATTGACAGTATGACATCTGTTAACTATGCTGGTAAAGTTTGTTTTTTTTTTTACTATGAAAATGTATTGCTCATATTTTTAGCATAAAAGTGCATTTTTATACTTTCATAGTGTTTTGACCCCAGTTTGGGGGTTAACTATTTGCCCATATTTGAGACCCTAACAGATGTTACCACCCCAAGTCAAGGCGAACCTGGGAACAACAGAGGCAGTTCCATGCACCTTAAACCCTTCCAAACAAAAGGCCTCACTGCTGGATGTAGTTTATAGTCATACCAGAACACCCTATTTTTGAATTAATAAAATATATCAAAGTTCACCAGCATATAAAAAAATAAATATTTTTAATGACATGTCCTTTCTGAAGATTGATGCATAGCGCCATGACTGTCAATTTCTTTACAATCGGAATTCACAAAACTTTTCTTGGAAAAGATAGTGAAGTGGTTTTCCATTGCCTCCTGTTTTAAAATTAAAGTTGTCCTTCTAGATTGGCTGTCACCCATATCTAGAGAGCCCAGTCTACATTGTTATTTAACCCATAACTGAGAGAGAAATGAATTCATGCCTTTCCCAAGAACACAAGTGCAAAGCAAACCTCGACTTTGGTAATTCAACTTTATAGATTTAAGCACCATACTAAATTGGTAGCTAAGTCATTTTACAGTTAAGATTGCTTGACATAACCTTATGTTCTAACATTTTCTTTTGTCATACTTCTTGCTTGTGGATCTTCTTTCTGCTTCTTGCTTTCCAATCAAGTTTGATATTTAAAAATTTAAATGCAATGTCAATAATTATCTTCCATCTTCTTAAATCCTGATTTTTTTATTGTTCTCTATCATTAATAATATTTTTCTTTTTCTCATTATTTCACATTGATAGCAGTTACTCTACCTGCATGCCATTGCACCATTTTACTCCATAGCTGAACATAAACAGATAAATTTTATACCAATAATCAAGTCACCTGTAATCAAATTTTAACACTAATCCAGACAAAAGTTCAGATTTCTCTTGTACTAACAATGAATTGTCATTAGTTTGACAAAGTTAGTAAAAGAAAAAAAAAGGTAAACTGTTCCTGTTTGTTTTTTCTGCATTTATTTTTGCCTCCAAGTGAACTAAGGAAAATGGGTCAAATGTAAATATGATACATTATCCATAACATGCAAGGTCAAACTTACAAAAGAAATAAATGACTTGGCAAGCAGCAGTGTGTCTGAGAGAATCATATATTATATATATATATATATATATATATATAGCATTTGTTTTTGTATTGGAGTCATTTATTTAACCCAGTTAAAATAGGCAATCTGCTGTCCCATCTAAATGATGCCATATTAGCAGTGACCAGCCTGTATTTGTAAAAATGTACATACAGTAAATGTTTAGTAATTGATCATAAAGAGAATGGGCAAAAGAATAAGGTCAACTTATAATTATATCAGAGTCTATATATCTCAAGAAAAACAAACAAAAAAAAAAAAAAAAAAAAAAAAAACAAACAAAAAAAACAGAATACTGGCAAATTTTGGTCATTGATCTGATAGTGCCACGCTTCTTCATCTTGTTTCTTATTTCTACACTTAATTTGATTCATCATTATGAGAATAAGTAGCTCAGAACCTGCATAACAACCACTTGATGGGTTAAACAGAATAGTCTAAGAAAAACACTATTTAATAATGGAAGAAAAACAAACGTAATTCATAATTGAAAATGTCTATACATATGCAGACACACAAACAATTTTTTCCCTTAACCGATTAATTACATGAAAAGCAAACAAAGATAAATCTATATACTCTGGAAATTAAGATTAAGTTTCTAAATCATTCAAGTATTGTAGTAGCAGAGAATGGATGTGCAAATAGAAGAAATATACAATATATTTGAACATGACTAAGAACAGATAATCAGTTATCCAGATTATCCAAACAAAAAATTTCAATGTCCCATGAGTATTTAAATTTACAACTTTGTCCCAAATACAACTTGAAATTTGATTGGTTTATTGTTGTTTCAATGTCTGTTAAGAGAAAAACAGTTGATTGTTTAAAGCAGGGGATTGAAATTAAGCGAATCTTGAAATAAAAAAATAAATAAATAAAAAGATATGTTGAAGAATAAAAATCAAGGGAAAATCTGTAGTAGTATCTTCATTCATGCTAGAAATTTATTCTGAGTATTTCATTTGTTTCAACTGAGAGAGTTTGCCATGTCTGAAGAGAAAGATGGTAAGATTGTACCGTCTGAATCATGGTGTAAAAAGCATTGTGCAACATGAAGGGAAAAAAAAAAAAAAAAAAAAAAAAAAAAGAGAATGACAATTAAGAAATTCAACCAAGCCATTCATTGGTACTGGGGAAGGGGGCTTTGAAACAAACAAAAATTAAAGCATTCCCTCCACCAACTTTATATTGCAAGACAAAGATACAATTTTCCACAAACAAATTCACAGTGGTGAAGCACTACAAATGTTTAATCATGGCCTATTACCCAATTGGTTAAAGTGTTTCAAAGAATATTATGGCATTAGACAATATTACATTTTTGAAGAAGCCTATGGATGGAAGAAATCAGATAGAAATTACAAGCCATCATATATGAAGAACATTAGAAACTTGTACAATGCTGATGAAAGTGGATTGTTTTGGTAGACAAAACACTTGCATTTGCAAAAGAAAAAAAAAAAAAAAAAATGCATACATTGAGACAAAGTGCAGAAGGACTGCATTGTTTTTTTTGTTTTGTTTTTTTTTTTAATTACTGCATTCTGCACTGGGAGTTATGTTAATCCACAGTGCTTAAAAAAAAAATTCATAAGAACTTGTTTTTCAAGTACAAATCATCAAACAAGACATCAATAACATTCACTTTTTTGTCCTAATTTCAGGAAGAATTGGTTCTTGCCATCTGATTACATTTAGAAAGTGTTGGATTAAATGTGCTCTTGTCAACAATATGGCAGAGAGAGCTAAACCATATGAATCAATTTCAATTTGAAGCACCAGGTGTATATATATATATATATATATATATATATATATACATACATTTCTTTTCCCCACCACTGTTACAATGAATTGATCAGTGGCTAGGATCAAAGTGTAGTATCTGCGCTTTGTGAGCTGCCGGGTCGGGTGTCTGTCAAACTCTCTGCTTGCAGAGAGGAACCCGAACGAAGCTCCACCGAAGGGTGGGGTTTTCGCTCGGGGAGGTTGATTTGAACTAGCCCGCTTGGACGGGTTTAGATGGGTTTTATTTTTGGCTGGGCCTACGGGCTCAGACATACCCACATTAAAAAGGCCTTGTGCCACATTCAATTCCTGTGGGTGAATTGATAAATACCATCAGGGAATCATTGCAACAATCAAAAATTATTATTATTGCTATAACATGTTTCATGCTGTTAGTGAAGACAGTATAGATTATTACAAATTATCAAGTCATTCACAGTGAAAGAGACCTTGTTCATGATCATTGATTCTTGGGATATCATCAAGCCATCAATAGAAATTGGTGCAATGAATTGCATGTCAGTAGCTGTGCAATAAAATGGACACATGTCTAGATCAAGAGATGACCCAGGAAATCATTGGCAATTGCAGACAGTTGGTTTGGTTGATTTTGTTTAGCAGCATATCAACCGCTATGGGCTATTTAATGCCAAAATCTAAACATTTTGTATGCAATTTTTTTTTTTTAGATATTAATGGTTTAGTGATACAAGCCTTACTAATTAACCCATAGCTAGGGAGAGAAGATGTAGATTCTTACTTTTCCCAAGGGTATTTTCATGCAGGTGAATATAATGAAAACAATTAAAATTAGAACTTGTTGATTAACAATTCCAAGCTATTATACATTACACCACCAGCACATCCAAGTTTACAGCACCTAGTATGCCTAAGTGGTCACCCATTTAAGTACTGACCATGCTTGACATTGCTTAACTTTGGTGATCATATGGGAACCAGTATTTCAATGTGATGTGACCATACACTGCAGACAGTTGGAATTGGGAGATTTTGTCAAGATGAAGATTGGTACTTGGGTAATAGATGATAATGACATTGGAACAGAGACAATCAAGAATGATCAGATTATTGACATAGAAGAACATTCAGAGATTACAAACAATGTAGATGATTAAGAAAGTCAATTACACTTCCTGCAATCACTATTAATGAAGCTATGGAGTGATATGAAAGAAAATACAAAATCAATGATGTTAAGTTGTTGCATCTTCAAATCATTCAAGCAATATTGACAGGTTTTCCTCACAAAACAGTGAGAATCATCAACTTAATGAACTTTATATAAATTTAGCATTTTCAATGAACTCTGAACAGAAAAGTTTTTAAAATTATGTCATGATTCCTTGAATTTTCAGTTCCATTTATTTTCTTATTAAAAAATTTCATAATGTACTTATATTTTTAAAATAAAATATCACAAATTTTTAAGCATTAAAAGTGTTTTGATGCATTTTATCAAACAAAAGTAAACCTTTTAAACCTGCTTCATTGTCTATTTGGTATGGCTTCCATTTTCATAATTGGATCAGTTATCAGAACAATCAATTATGAACAAAACACTTCCTGCCCATCTCATTCAGATAACCAATGTTCAAACGTATATAAAATTAGGTTTTCCACAAGCAGAATACAGTTGCTGACTTCATGATTAATATCTCCAAGATGGTAATAAGCAAACAAACAAAAATAATTATTTTCCTTTTACTAACTTTTTTCATCTTAACATTACTGGAATGAGTTTATGACTTATTTCAATAGGTAATAATTTGCTCATGTCTCAGCTCAAAAGGACTGTCATTATAACTTGTTACTTAGTGGGGGGGATGAAACATGTTGAAAAAATGAGGATATTTATATTCATTTTGTTTCCGTTATGGTGCATAACTAGAGGCAGGAATATGATGAATAGCAGCGAATGTACTTAAGAAAATGCCATCAGTTTACTACATAAGTTACATCATATATAGACAAGAAAGAAACTTAGGAGAAAGAAAAATGTCATGGTAACATCAAATGAAGTAAACAATTTTAGAACCAACTTCTGTTAAGTGGCTACAACTATTTTCAAGAGAGAAATAAAATAAGTGTCCATTTGGATCTGGACAAATGATAAACAATAACTTACTGACCTACATACCA
This sequence comes from Acanthosepion pharaonis, assembly GCA_903632075.3. Lineage (NCBI taxonomy): Eukaryota > Metazoa > Mollusca > Cephalopoda > Sepiida > Sepiidae > Acanthosepion > Acanthosepion pharaonis. The sequence continues at coordinate 7,744,923 of CAHIKZ030004896.1, read as the reverse complement.
TTTACGTAATAAAATTCATGAGAACTGAAATTGGAAAGTACAAATAATCATTGTCTCTCAAGAAACACATTTCTGTTTGTTTTTTTGTAAGCTGGGGACTAAAAAATAAAACAAATTTGTTTTATCTTTTAGGTTTTCTTATTTAATAAAAACAAAACAAAAACTAGAAATTTTTGTACATATTTACAAAATTAAAATCTATTTAAAAGTTTTAAAGCTTAAAAAATAAAGAAAGGCAAAGGTGTAATTTTATATAAAGAATCAGTTTACAGTACAACAATCCTTTCTTTAGCTTTTACTTCTCTTGGCTATGAGTAAATATGTAATCTTTGTTATGCCATTAATGACTTTTTTTTTTTAATTATCACCAATATATGCAAGTAAATATTCTAAGATTTTAATTAACAAGAAACCCTATTATCTTTTCTTGCAATCAAAATTAGTTTTTTCTGTTTCCATTTTCCACTGAATGGATATATTCACCTTTGCTTTTACAAGTACACAAACAGAACAACATCCACTCAAAAATTCATATATTAGAAAATTAATACCTCTCTGTGTACATATTGTTAGTCAATAAGATTACTATCATCAAGAAATAAACAGAAAAGTCACATTAGAAAGAGTTTAAAATATTTATTCATTAGATTAATAACACAGACTATCTTTTCATCTTGCTGGTGAGCACCAAAAATAAGATCTATATGCATAAAAAATAATTTCTTACAGCAAGAATGTGAGGGGAGTGGTTCCCCAACAAGAGTCAGCCAAATAGAAGTCTACCAACAGAAGAGACGAAAAAGAAAAAAGATGTTTTTAGCTTTTTTATCAACACTGAGTGTAGCTTGAATCTGCAGCCAATTTTTAAAGCAACCAGAATTTATGTTATTTATGTTTTCATTCCTGATAATGTAATTCAAAACCTCTGTTAGATACAGTCCAGATTTCTTGGGACATCATCTATAAGGGTTATCTTGTTCTGAGCATCAGAAATTTTCACTGGGGCAGGTTAACTTATAAAGTATGATCATTTTACTAACTTTGGTTACTATTGCAAAAGAATGTATTTATATATTTATGACTGCATTTGACAAAAATATGCTATATGCTAAAAACAGTCTGGAATGAATTAAGTTACAATACCCCCAGAAAGAACTTTTAAAGCTATTCCAATTTTCCAATGTCCTAATTTTCTTTTTCTATATGCAATCACATTACATTTTTCCACTCCTAATAAACTAATTATGCCATTATAATTGAAGGAATTAATAAACTATTTGAAACAAGCAGTTGTTTAGACAGTATGATTTGTCAGAAAAAACTTAAGTATTCTTTATCAAATATTTTCTTGCAACTACAAACATGCTTTTTTTCAACAGGCACACATACACAACTATATTATGCACTTAAATAAATCTCACATTCCAAGTACATCATTGTCAGTCATGTGACTGAGTGTAGTCAGAGGGTTGTTGTGAAGAAGAGCACCGAAACAATTCCCTCCAGATATATTTGGGTTGGAAGCCAAAGACGTATATATTCATGCATAGTGTGTCTTAGGCAAGTAAAACAGACAGAGTCCATCCCTCTCCAGATCAAATCAAAGCTGATGTCCTCCAATCTTAAGGTTTGTCTTGACATTTGGTTGTTGATTCCATCAAGAGAATGCTTCACTTTGGCCATTAACTAGAAAGCCTTCCCTCAAGTGATGCCATGTTATCACTTCAATGGCCACATACATAGCCTACCCTTTGTTAGATAGCTGTTGACCCTATAAGAAGGTTCATCCTCCATTTGATAGGTCATTGTTTTTTCTTTTAATACTGCTGGTTGTTCTTTCCACCAGAAAACCCTGGTGGAAGAACCAGTAGCACTCATCAATTGACTGCACATAAATAAATGTGTATGTATATAACACAAAATTCTGATGTGCTAGTTGGAAAAATTTTGTTTCCTCATGCTACTAAAGAATGCAATTTTCAACAAAATCAACAATATCATTTATGCAGTGTCAAACATTTTTGTTCAGTTATTGTAATTATATCATTTTCTGTACAATGAAGAATGTCAAATGGGCACAACAAAATAGTAACACATTTAATTAAACTGTAATTTCAACTTCAACATATAGCAAGTTTGTAAATCTCATTTTAAACAAATTCAAAATCACCCTTTCTCCCCTTATTAATATAAATAATTGTATTTAAAACCAAATAAATATGAATAGGTCTTTTAATGTTACAAAGTCAAAAATATTAAATATAAGTATTTATATTATTAATTAGATAAATGGTAATTTCAAAATTAGTTTTGCTTCTATATATAATGTACAAATGTGTGCATATGGGATAACGATATATAAATTTTTATATATCAAAAACAGTTTGGAGGAAAGATGTATGACAAAGTGAAAAAAGTTGTTGTGTCATGAGTTTCATCCTTTAGGATTCCATCCGAGGTTTGTTTGCATTGATGCGACTATACATGTACATAAACAAGAGATAGGAAAATTTTATTTTTTTTTTAAATGTGTTTTGAGTTTTTTTTGTTTTTTTTTTTTATTAATGTGTTTTGGGTAAATAGTCTAGCCAGTTTGGTTTAGATACTTTTTCTCCTTTTGTTTCCATCATCTTTGTTATTAAATATCCCACATTGTGATAATAGAAGATCTGCCAAGAAAGGTGAAATGTTGTCGGAACCTGGATGCAAATTTACTTTGGATGAACTAGCAATTAAATATATCCATTTGATACTGATTTACTTGATCATGTAGATCAGGTAAACATACAATAGAATTTACATATGAAATGGAAGAAAGCAACACTTTACCTTTCCTAGATATCATGCTCTACTGCATGGACAGTAACTTAAAACTTAGTGTCCACCAAAATTCACCTAATAAAAATGATCTGATAAATTTCTATTCCCATCATAACGACAAAATAAAATCTGGAATAATCATTAAATTCTACTTAAGAGCACTCAGAATTTGCAGCCCTCAATATTTACACAAAGAACAGAAATACATTGAAAAATACTTTCAAGACCCTCCAATACCCTAAGTATTTCATATTCAATGCAAAACAAAGAGCTTGTAAAATATAGTCCAATGAAGTCCTAAAGGACAAAATGTGTTGCACAAAAACTTTTTCATGTATGTATATGTATATACACATACACAATAATTTCCTTGAAAATAATACACATATTTTTACTGTAAATTACAGGTGATGGTAGGGGGGTGCATATTATAGCTTTAAGCAAAAATATTTTTTTCATTCTTGATTTATAATAATAAATATGTATATGTTGTTCTAAAATAAGAATTTTTATTTTAAATCCAATAATAATAATTGTAACATTTTTTGTCAATAAATTTATGTTTATCAGTAACCACATTTTTTATTTGGCAAAAAAATAAAAAATCTATAAAAAGGCCAGTTTCAAAGAAAAGAGGATATCAAGTTAATAATTTATTGAAATTTTAATTTTTATCATCATCATCATCACTTTCTATTATAGATTCTATATCTAAATTGTCATTAAACAAATTATCATTCACAATATTATCTTCATCCTGTTCAAAATTATCTTGGGCCTCTTCATTCTCTTGCCAAAGGATATCATCTTCAGAACCATCCATAGTTGTGAGATTAAACTTCTTGAAACCTCTCTTTATAACATCCTCACTGACAAAATCCCAAGATTCCTGAATCCATTTTTCTAATAAGTTCCAACTCTGGTTTTTTCCTGAAAATTCAAAAGCTTATCTTCATATTCATCAGGCAAACACTAGGTTATGGATGTTCTTCTCCTAATAGACATATCAAACCTCTTCATAAAAAGAAGACACCAGTTTGCTGAGGCTTTAAATGTGTTTCCAGGATACATGGTTCTTTTGCCTTCATCCTTATTTCCACAGTATTTATGGAACATCCACTTGATCGGCTTTCTTTCCCAAATTCAAGTAAACTTTGTTCCATATCTGGATATTGAGCTTTTCTTCCTCTACCTATGGCTTTGGCACTTGATTTACACTTTTTTAATACATTTTTATTCTTTCTCCATGAACGCATGTTAGTCTCATTCAACTCATTCTCTAGCTGCAGCTCTGTTTACTATTCTTTCTGATAATTCTAATACTTTTTGGTTAAAATTTGCACTATAACTTGCACGTTTTGATGACATTTTGGTGGTAAAACAAAAAGCTATACTTATCGGAAAATCTGTATGGTAATTTTCAACATTATTTTAGCTGCTTAGTTTCAATTTTATTCTTAATCTCAAGGTCGACAAAATATCTTCATAATTATTTTTTTGACAAAATTTATAGATGCATATTATACATAGGGATAGATATATTTCTTAATTTTTGGATCATTTGTTGGGGTGCGTATTATTTATGGGTGCATATTATTTTTGAGAAATTACAATGTGTGTATGTATATATATATATATATATATATATATATAAACACAACATGACTATTTGTCTTTTCAATTGTCATAGAGAACTCACTAAACTGACAATTGTAATCTTAATTTTGAAAACTAGGCATTTAAGTGTTTATAAAATAATTAGACTTTCTGAAATGAATGCAGTCATTTGTATTGAAAGTCTTGACAAGCAAAGACAAAAAATTACAAAACTCAAAGTCAATACCAATAAATATTGAACTTTATTATATTTGATTAAATAATTATTGCAATGCTTCTATATTCAAGTTAACCTTTACTGAAAATGTATGTAAATTGAAAAAAAAAAAATCTCAAGAGAACTCCACAGGATATAGAGATTTGTCTATTTGTTGATGTGAGTCAAAATAAACTAATGATATCCACAGAAACCATACCAATTGCCTGACAAGATTTCAGATAAATAATATCTTGACATTTCGCATATGGGAATCAGTCCTTTTATATATATATATATATATGCATTAATTTTAAGTAAATAAAAGAACAGACTTCCAGAGTAGCTAATATTTCTGTCTTCTTTTTGTTTTAAGAATTTCCAGTCAATTTTTCTTTTAAGACTTTCACTAGTGAATCATTTTCTACCATGAATACCATGCAGACCTCTGCCATTCAGGAGTAAATTTTATACAAACTTCTTCCCTAATTATATAAATCAAACAATTTCTTGAAATTCAATAGCCCCTTAAGCTAAAGTTGATCTGTTTCATTGGGTATTATTTATTTACTCACATGAAAAGAAAAAAAAAAAAAAAAAAATGGTGAAATAATCAAAGGTCATTTGGAAAATTTACAGTCTGATTAGTTTCCAGTCCAATTGATTTCAGGGAAATGAATGGTCTAAATTAATTTATGAGTTTACCTTAAATAAGGCCTTTGGCCACAGTTTGGATCAATGATGAAGATGATTGAATCTGATCTCAACTGATATGTTGTTTTGTATTGTTTATTATATAACCACAAGTACAGAACTTATATATGCAAGTAAAACAATAAGTCCATAGACTAATGATATAAAAAAGCATTGTTTTAAAAAAAAACAAAACAAAAAAAAAACAATTATTTATCATTATAATCTCCTTCATTGTCATGGCACTTAACTCAATGCTTATATATATATATATATATATATAAAATGTCAAATTAGAACTTACTTAATAATGATGTTAGGCTACAGATTTATTGATCCAGTCTTACAAATGTCAAGAAGTTGAAACTGGTTTATTTTTCAAAATCATACTTCAGTTTTGTTCATTTATTATGTACTAGCTTAAAAGCTGCTGTATTGGAGTTTGAGAGTCTAAGTCTTTGTATATTCTTAGCATTGGAAGCTTGCCTGTTATCTGGGACTTTCTTTTCCTGGCTCTTTTGAATCCAATCTGGTCCTCTGTTGGTGGAGATTTCTTTTTGCAAGGTATACTACTGCCCTATACAATAGGCAACAATAAACTACAGAAGTCAAAATTGATTGCTGCATTTAACTAGTGCATTAATATTTAAACTTACCTTTTAAAAGTTCAACAATAATTCTTCTGTTACCACTTAATTTAAAGAATTTGATGTATGTAGGTCCTTATTTCCTTACAAACAATTTTTTTTTTATTTCATGATTTACTTTTGCTGGTGTTGCAAATCACATAAAAGAGAAAAAAAAAAAAGCACAGAAATCAATTGCAGCAATGAAAACTTGGGAATCCAAAATTTCAGGATTGCAGGTTCAGATCCAGTCCAGAATGTTTTTAATTTGCTCATAGAGTTGGCCTGATTCCAAAATGGTATGATATGTTGGGTTACGACCTCTAGGAGTAAAGCTGAAAAAGTGTGAGGCACTGACACATGCATTTATTTATATAGGTGAGTGCTGAAAAATCTCCAACAAAGTCTCTTCCCAAAACCTGATTCATTCATATATTCAATCTACTTTTGATGTAACAGCTGGAATATTTGTTTTATGAAATATTTTTGCATATGATGAAATATGAGACTGGAGAATTTAAAAAAAAAAAAAAAAAAATAGCAGGAATGAATAAGAGATATTGCCAAAGAAAAGTTAAGTTTCATGAGAAACAAAGCAATATTCAAATGAAAACAGAAGTAGTCTATAAACAATTATTAACTAACCATGTATTTAAGATGAGAACAGTGCAATTATGATCTTTTTTCAGAATGGGTATATATTTTCTCATTTATGACATTAAAGGAGTTTCATTATTTAACTATCAAAATTTCCTTAAATGTTCAGATTAATCAAGTTAAAATTGAAATCATCCTTATCATCTGTAATCAATCAAAAAGTTAACTGATAATAAACTGGATTCACAATCAAGTGAAATAACTGAAAAGAATTTAATGCAAAATTTTTGTCCACTTTTCCCCTTTCAACTGTTGATTTCCACACAATATGATACTTATATTTTAGTTTTTTTCTACTTCTTATTCTATGTCATATTGTTTAGGGCTACCTTATAACAATCATGTTTCATCATGTTGAAATTACTATTAAGAACTGATAATGCTATTTCTTCAAATTTGTTAAGAAAAAAAAAAAAAAAAAAAATCAAATTTGTACTTGTTCAATGTTGATAAGAGGACATTATTGAACTAGATTAGCCACAAAACCAGGAATTTATACTGAGAATGAAACACTAAGAGTAGCTCACAATATTTATCTGGTAACTGTTGTTTTACATCAGATGTTGTTCAGCACAGTTATTTAATATATGTTTTGAATAATGTCAAAACAAAAATATCAGTTTAAACAGTGTCATTTCCATCAATGCTAAACTGCAAAAGCTTTAACTCACTTATGCATAAATACAAAACAGTAAGAACTTTTTTGCTTAAACTGATTTTCTTACTGTGTTTTGTTTTTCCATTCTTATATTCATTTGCTGTAAAAATTGTCAATAGAATCATAATCTGTCATATCTTTTACATTTATTTTTTTTTTGTGCAATGTGGCCCATCTATTCTTACTCATATCTAGCTAAACATATACAAATAAATGTTAAACAAAAATAATTTTAATTACCTAAATGTACAACATATATCTTATCAAGAAAGTTCTACAAAAGAAAGATCTTTATCACATGCCATATCGCTCATAGGTTTATATCTTTATACCAGTTTCAATAATGAATAATGTGCCAGTATCTACACATCAAAATTAATGCCAACCACTTTTACACACAGATCTTAGAGTCCTCAAATACAATCTTACTTTTGAAGACATATTTGCATAGATCTATAAAGATAAAGATTATAGATAACTGTCAATCTTTAAGTGAGAATGATACTACCTCTTTTCTATAATTTTTAACACTTTGTATATGAAACATGTATGGAAATGTCACAACTATGATGAGACAGTATTGTTACCTGTGCTGCAAAGTACTTTGTTTCATATAATGTTTTCTTTTGTTATTTTGCAAGTGAAAATTTTAATTATAGATTCCATGTTGAATTTATATTTTAATTAGAAATTTGTTTCATGTTTGCAAAGACAAGTTTTTATATTATTTTTCTATTTTAAATAAATATCCTAACATTAAAAAGTTGTATAAGAGTTTCTAAAAATAAGTCTTAAATTTTTTAACCCATAAAATATATGAAAATATTAAAATTGAAATGAACAAGAAACATTTTGATTCGCTCATGAGTACTTCAATTTCAATACGTACCGATTCTTAAGATTTTAATAACATTTTTCTAAAATTAAATTTAAAGTGCTTGTTGAACATAATTTAACTATATGTAAGTTCTACTTCTGAACAGTATTATTCTTTAATTAGAAACACTTTAACTGTCAAACATAAGCATAATTTAAAAATTCAATTTTGAATGTCTGAAGTAAATGCTGACTCTCAATGAACTACATCAAGATTTCAAATGATTTGAAAGGCTTGAAACAAGACATTAAATTACTTTTTATGTGTATTCATTGAAGAAACCAAACAATCTTTTAACAGGTTTCTTCTTTTTAATCCACTGTGTCAAGCAGCAGCAATTCAAAGAATTCTCTGATGCTGCTATTTTGGAAAAGGTAGAAAGAAACGAAATGATTTAGCTTAATCATAATCCTCATGTAACCTTGTTTCATTTGCATCAATGTCACTTTTAGACAAACGCAAATTGCTTTAATTTGCTTTCATGAACAACAAAAAAAAAATCCCCAATATCTAACAGCTAGATTTCTAATGTTCATATTTAGAAACACACAGGAAAGTAAGCAGCTTATTAAACATGATAATATTTTGTAGCTAATGTCTCAAAAACTTTTACAGATTGTTTTTCTATGAAATATAACTAGGATTGATGAGGTTAAGGAATGGCTATTTATAATGACACTCAATAGAGATTTTTTATATATTGATAGTAAGGTTGTCTATTATTAAGAGAGAAAAATAACTTTCAGGATAATTTCTATAATTTCTTTCACCTTTGAGTAATTTTATTTTAATAAAACTTTATTTTTCAACATGGATCAGATACTGACCAAAATTTCAGAAATGAACACTGATGATGAGGTACACATTCTCATACCAATCTTAAAATCTTTTTCTAAATAACCATAACGATTAACCATGAAACTTGACACACATACACACACACCACACAGTATATATCACTTTTAACATTATTTTAGTGGTACTCATATTTGAGTAGATGTTCCATTTCTTTATTATTTTCATTATTATTATTTTCATCTACTGGGCAGGATTTGAACCTGCTTTCCCCTTGGTAGGAGAATCCAATGTGCTTATTTTGTTACCCAGCCACCTGAAGAGACCTAGTATGTAGTGTGTGGTAGCATAGTGTTTTTTACCTCTTTATTATATATATATATATATACATATATGTGTGTGTGTGTGCATGCATGAAAGAAAGCTGTTTCTTATTCCTATAGGAATTTAATTGTAGAGTTGATTTAGTTTAATCCAGATAGGTAGTAGAAACTATCAGCTCTTCACATATACAAAACTGGTTAATCCCTGTTACTAACTTGAGTACATTTGTTGCTTCAAAACCCACAAAGCCAACCTGTGGTTTATACTGCAACTATGCTGAGCTGACTTTAGTTACAGTTTATTTTCTGAAAGAGAGTAATTGGACATGATCAGCAGTTGAACAAGGCCAGTTGTTCAAGATTATTTGTGGCTTACAAATGGTTTTGCAAGGCATGAGTCAACATGTAGTATGATTTTGAAGTATTTCCCAATGGTATCACAAATAGATACCAAGTGAGTCTCCCAAGGCCAATATTATCAAGGCATTACTTAACAAATCAACCATGGTGAGATTTAAAAATGGGTCTCTTGGTTGGAACACTTAATGTTCTAAACACTCTGCCATGCTCATATATGTATATATATATATGATTAATATGAGTAAAATTTTGTCACTTAGCTGAGTGATGTTACATTCAGCATCCTAACATCAGAGTTTCATAAGCAGACATTCCCGTCATCCACTCTTCAGGAGATATCAGCAATTTACTGCCAATATTTTTGATCTTTTTCTTTTTATATATTTATCCTTGGTGTAATTTTTTTCCATATATTTTGTGTTCATGTGCCTGTCAGTGCGGATGTGTATACATGTAGGGTGTCAATCATTTGTCCATTTCATGTTCCCTCCCCACTTTACACTCGCTCTTCAGCTTTTTCTCTTTTTTTTTTCCTTTTCTTCTTTTCATTCAACATTTGCAGTTTGTGGCAAATTGTTACAATCTTGAGACATGCAACCAATTTTAATTTTTGGGCATTCTAGTCTTTTTTTTTTTTGCTAGGAAAGTTGTATTTCATTTTTTTTTTTATAAATAATTGATATTAATGCTTAAATTATATATATATATATATATATATATATATATACATACATACATACACACTGAGTATAACAGCATAATTGTCCATCCCACAAAATGTTTAATATCTAAAAAAAAAAATAAACAAAAAACAAACTAATTGAGTTTTGTGAGTTTTGAAAAACTATGTTATTCAGCTAGAAAGAGAACAGATTAAAATTATTTTGTGATAGCCCCACTTTCTTCTCAACTGAGCAATGATGAGAGGAAAAAATCCTTCAGACCTTCAGTAATGGTACCAACATTCATACTATCTTCCATCTTCAAAGTTCATTCAAGAACCATCAAGAGAATGCTGAATAAGTTTAAAAAAGAGGGAGCAGTAGAGAGGAAAACTGAATCAGGAGATCACAACAGGAAGAGGGATCATCATTTCAACTTAGAGCTAAAGAGATAAATCAAAAAAGATCTAACTCAATCCATAAGATGTTTTGCACATGAGAAAGGAGTTTCAGAATTGAAAAAAGAATTGAAAATGAAATACATGAAACATGTGAGGCAACTAGTTAGGTTATGGAAGGCAATGATCATCTTGAATAAGTTGTAAAATGATCCTGGAATTATATATTTGAACTTCATTTCAATCCTTCATGAGCTTCCAATCCTTAGTTATGATTAATTAATGATGAACAAGTCATTTTCGTTTAGGATTGATTTCATCACAATTCTTCTGTTAAGCTTGAGGAGTTATTGCTCATTCTTATTACTCAAAGTAGAGTCCAATAGTGTTATAAATACCTTAGAGAATTCCAGTAAGATATCTAATCATTTTTAAGATATGTTTCAAAGATTAATCTAACAATCAGACAATTTTTACACCCAGTATATGATACTAATGCTTACATACACTATAATGTATGAGCGTGCATGTATCTAAAAATATTTGAATGCTTTTACTTTTCTACAATATAAAATGCCACCATTTTTGCCTTTTGAACTTTGCATTTATTAAACTTTGATTTCACAAATGAAATCTAGGTTATAAATTTTCTTCACACAATTGAACCAGTTGGTATTGTAATCTTAGTTTGTTTTTGGATAAAACCTGTTTCAATTTTTATTGTCATTTATGCTTGTACAAAACATTTGTTAAATTACAAACTTGTACACTATGTACTCTCAGTGTTTCCTTTCCTAAATTTAAAAACAAAATTTTATTAAGTTATTTGGGGTTTTATTTGCACAAAACTAGCAAAAAAAAATTATTTTTTAAAGATGGAATATAGAAAATTTTATTCTTATGACAAACTTTATTTTCTTGCAATTAAAACTGAAATTAGAACTTCCAAAAAGAAAATTTAAATCATTGCAAATCATTTTTTTTTTCAAATGTCATGACCTTTCAGGACATAGTCATGACTCCACAGCTTCCTTTTTTTAATATCTGTGAATACTTGAAGGTGTTTAAGAAATTCATTTCATTTATGATTTTGAATTCCAAATTATCGTTCTCTTACACTAGTTGACTAACCAACACTAAAAGATATCAGATTACCATATAAATTACCCATCGCTGTTGAGAGAAAAGATTGTTTCATGCGTTTTTCAATAGTATTAACAAAAAATAAATGCAACAACTTCAGCCAAAATTTTAACTAATTCCATTTTCTACACTAATAACTATTACATCACCTACATAACTACATGATTATAATACATGTATTTATAATGGAGGTTTAAATAATTCAAATAATTGTGACACTGGGATCTCTGGCAGTTGATCAAACAAAAAGAGATAGAAAGGAAGAAGGAAGAGGAGAGAGTCTACTAACTGGATTGAAAATGCAGGAAGATGGATTAAAAAGTTAAAAAAAAAAAAAAAAAAAAAGACAAGATGCATTGAAAAATCATGTTTTTAAAATAATTCCATGGAGAATTGAACCCAAGATTAACGAGATGCAATTCAGTAAGATTAAGCGAAAACAAAGAGACTGCCCGTCCTTCCCCAATTCTCACTGATAATAGAGAAAACATTAAGGTATCCACAAAGATATCAGATAAAATAAAAACATGTGACTTTAAGGAAATCCAGGTGGTCATCAAAATAACATTCACAATTCCTCTGGACAAAAAAAAAAAAAAAAAAAAAAAAAAAATTTCAAATTGGCCACCCAGAAGAAAAGTATCTCCATGCTTTCATCAGTATAATTTAGGTAACATTTTCTCAGAGAAAAATTTTATATCCAAACATTAATTCAGACTCCTTTGGAAAGTGGTAAAGAAAAATTAATTATTATTTTGAAGTGACCATAGACAAGAAGGTTGAGTGGTCTATTGATCATAAAAAACTGCATAAGACACAGAAAAGATAAACTTTCATTTTAAGGAGCATATCGAAAAATACATGACCAACTAAACATGTATCACACATGGCACATAACTTACTGATTGAGTTTCACATAGTGTTGTGTAGGAACCTACCACCCCTCTTGAAGATGAACTCGTCTACAAACAAGGACGTAAAAGAGTGGTATGTCAAAAGACAATGTCGAAGAAGTTCTGAGCTGAGTTAGTTATAGACTACTCAGGCGATATCTGTACCAACTTACCAACCGAATAAACACCATTTTATTGTTACATGTTATTAACCCCAAAGTAACATCATAACACATAGTGAGGTAGGTTTGTTGAAATTGATAAAAATAAATGAATTCCAAATCTAGTATAACATCCACATCATTATAATTTGTAAGTGAATCTAACAAAAAATATCCGAAAGTCAATATTAAAAAGGCTGCATTTTTGATAAATTCAATAATACTATTTATAGATTTTTCAGTCATAAATACCAAAGGAAGATTTTACAAAACTATATTTTGTGCAATGTTCAAGACAACACAAATTACTATAAATATTTCATTTTATGGCTACTCTTGAGAGAGGAAGTATAAAAAAGTTAAAATGTTGTCTAACACACTGAGAAATATTTAAATGCTAACTTCACAGTAAAACTGAGATTTTGTATATAAGATTATCTGACATTTGCTTTTTACAGTATCAAGATTAAAGCAAAAAATAATTTATATTCAATCTATATAAGTAAAAAGTATCAGCTACAGAAGAAAAGGAAAAAGTTCAAAGACTGGCCTAATAACATTAATACAGGCCTCCTCAATCATTTTAAAACTCTTTATAAACAAGAAAAATTAATCGAATAATACTGTTGAGTATCAAACAACAAAAAAGACACAAATGATGCTTACAATAAATAATGGAAGGTTCTCTTATTATTTTAGCCACTTTCATATTCTCTCTTATGATATTGGGAAAATATTTACAGAATAAAAGAAAGTGATATTTTCAGTTCAAGTTGAAAGAACACTGACAAAGCCAAACATTAGGACATCATATTGCTATGAATGAAATAAATGGATTTGTCTAAAAATAAGTAAATAAAACTAAGAGCCTCGAAATGAATAGAGAATACACAGGGCAACACAATAAAAACAAAGTGGTGATCTGAAGAAATTACTGGCCAAGTTGTAACAAGAAAGGGTGCTAAACTGCTCTCTAATATTAATTCTCTTATATGGTAGTGAATGCTGGTGGAAAAGACTTGAGACAACAGAAATGTGGTTCTAAAGAAGGATGCTAAGAATAGTATGGATGGAACATGTAATCAATGAGGAAGTTTTAAGGAAAATGGAGATAAGAAGGACACATCTAGTTAAATTTCTAGGACACACGAAGAAAGAAGGCTTTGAGAATTTGACACTAACAGGACATATTGAAGGCAAGAGGAGTAGAGGGGAAACAATAAATAACACACCTAATGAGCTCATGTAAATGGATAGTTGAACAAGAAGTGGAAGTGTTAGTAAAAAGAGATACTGCTAAGAGAATAGCGAGTTGTGGAGAGACATGATCGAACACAAAGAGACAGTGCATAAATGTCAATCGGTCAAGTTCCAATGTTACAAAAGTACTTATTTTTTTTATATTCAATTTTTAGCAACAGGAATTGTCCAAACGAAAAGAAATGGAACTAATAAAACAATTTCAAAGTTATACATTAGTTTAATTATGTAATAATACATCAAATCTTCTATCCCAGTTTCACTGATGACCATCTTATCTAACATCATCAACCAAGTGATGCAGTGTAACATGGGGGGGGTGGAAAAAAAATAAATAAAGATGTTGTGCAAAATTCCCTCGTCATAATATAAAGCAAACAAAAATTTGCCTTCAATGGGAATTAAAATTATCTCTACAAGCTTTCGTTATTTCATGCAAGCCCGAAAACATATAACAGGAAAGACATTTCATTGTTAAGTAATTCTGTTTCAAGGTTTTCTAATAACACTGATTTAAGAAAGTATTGCTATAGGAAGATTTACAAATGAATCTATTGATATTAGAAAAGATGAAGCAAGTAAAGAAAAAAACAGTTAAATGTCATGATCTTTTCAAAGATAAAAAGTGTTGTTTGGTTAAGTACCAGACCATCAAGTGATCGGCTAAATTTCTACCAATGCTTTCATTTGTTTACATATGATGTGCCTTCAAATATTGGCTATAAAAAGATTGCACACATGTATGCAGTTACAATTCAATCACTTAACACATTCAGTTGAATACAATTACAACAGTGCCCAACCTGTAATGTAAGGTGAGGATTTACAGTCTTACAATAAAGCACATACACTTGCTTTACTAAAGAGTCTGTCTCTCGTCTAAGGCGAGTAACAAAGATAAAGTGAGTAATAACAATGGTTACAAAAGACTTAAGTGTCCCCTGCCCCCTATAATTTATTAGTAACTTGAGCGAAGAGACAAGAAAAGATTAGGTTTGAAAATCGTGTAAGAAAGAGAAACTGAAACAGGAGATGCAAAAAGTGTGAACATAAACGTCATCCAAGAAACAAAAAGGAAAACAAAATGAATCAAAGCAAAATGATAGAAAAAGGAGTCAAAGAATTTTAGGGATTTTTATTAATGGGAAGGAGAATAAGAGACAAAACCAGGAAATAAAATATAAAATGTACATCAATTAGTCATTAAAAAAAAAAAAATACCCCCCCCAAGAATAGCCATAAAATAAAATATATATGCACAGTAATTTGTGCTGTCATGAACATTGCGCAAAATATAGTTTTATAAATTCTTCCGTTGATATTTATGATTGATAAACACCATATGGACATATTAGATTTCAGGAATATAAAGTAAATTAAAAATTAGTACATATACTTAAATTAAGAAATAAAAAACATTAAGCCTTAAATTCAAAGAGTCCATCACCAAATTACACTTTACATCACTTAGGTATACAAATTGCTCAAGATTAATATAGAAAAATCAAGATTCATAAACAAATTAGGACAAAGTGATATGCTTAAATTAAAACCAACAGAAAGATTGTTATAATACCTGAAAAACTTGTACAAAATTTACACTATTTAGAAATTATAATAAATAATGACTTAAATCAACTTAAGAGAATTATATTCATTAATATTACTAATAAATACTATTAATAATACTACATTGCTTATGCCATCAAAAATAGCAGTAAGAACATAAGCTATTATTAGTTTTCATAAATTTTAAATATATAGTATCCATTAAAAATGACAGAATTATTTATATATACAAAAGAACTTTTGCCTCAGATCAAAGTATCATCGTCTTGCTCATTTGCTGAAGCTCAGTTTAGTATCTTAATTTTACTATGTTGTTTAAGCAGTATAATGCTGGCATCATGGATATATTACAAACTCCAGGTTGGATGTTCAAATTAAAGGCTGGATTCACTTTTATATATCCATGCCCTTGTTAGAGATAAAACTAGGCAAATATATGTAGCATACTGGTATATAAATATATGCTTACAGAAGAATTTTGTACACTCATCATGCAGTGATTCTTATAAATTGCATGGATCTGTTAATGTTTCTAATAGGATGGAGAAAAAAAAATCTATATATTCAGTGAGAATATAGTTCCAGACAATTTTATGGCTTTTTATTTATCTTGCAGTATAGTTGTATTTCTCAATCTAATCAATCTAGTACACATTTTTATTATAATTTTTCATTTAATTCATTCTTTAGACTTTATTCAGTTGCATTTTTTCTCTCACTTTTATACAGTTTTAGAGAGCATCAAAGATCTCTATAGTGAGAGGCAATCCAGTAATCAATTTGGAAAAAAAAAAAAAAAAAAATTTACTCATACTGTTAATATTTAAGCTATTTCTTTTTACCGACACATGAAATACTGACATTGTTATTTTTCAATAACAGAAAACCTTAATAATAATTGTTTAATGAGCAAAGATACTCATCCAGCACTAAATTCTGCCTCCATTTTTTTCAGCTCTTTGTCAGGTTCATATACACATTCACCGTCATCTTATGCATCATCCAGCCAGATTGCTTACATAAACAACTTTTGGAATAATGACTCATTACAAAATTTCATATAATATTTAACATTCCAGTAGTTGAGAATGTCAAAAGTTAGGTTAAACATCCCAATCCTAAAGTTTAACATGAATTCCTATTATTAATATACTATGATCACTGTCTAGCAGTTTTATAATCATGTTTTATCTATCAGTTTTAGGTTCATAGAACATCAAGAAAGATAAATAAAAAAATAAAAAAAAGGCAAGCCACTGATAAAGAAAAATGAAAAGGCCAGATTTCTAATCAAGCTTGTATGTACAGTTGAGAAATTAATAAACTTCAAAATCATCTTATTTTTAAAAAATCAGCATCACCCCATGCAAGGCAGTAAAGCCACTAAGACACAAGAAGTTACAGGGTATGGAATAATTAGGAACAAAAACATTAATAATGAGCAGAAAAAGGAAAGAGAAATCAGGACAGTAGATAATGATTGACTTTGCATTTAAATTTTTGAAGAATAAATTGGCCAGAAAGCATAGAGCCAGAAGAGAGTTCCACAAGCGTGAAGTGCGAGAAAAGAAACTTTTGACTACACAACCAAGAATTTAGTTACATATAGCCAGCTCCAATTGATGAAATTTCTATGCCAGTCTAGTACTGCACTTAAATGAAAAAACCTTACAGTCTAAAGTACCATAGCAACACCAATAATATTGCTGATTCTTCTGATATTTATTTGTAAATATTTACAAATGTTGAAACTGCAGTAAAATCTCAACTGGCTTTCAGATCTTTGTCATAGAAAATAAAAGGCCAGAATGGGGAAAAGGATGGTCTTCATCTGTCTTAACTTTAAACTTAGCTAGCCAGAAACACTGACCCAGGCATACCATAGCAGAGAGCACATCCAAACAGTTACCATGAAAGAAAATAAAATAATTTTTAAAGGTAAAGAGTAATTGCTTAAAAAACCCTTTTCAAAAGGCACAGAGAGGCAACCTTAATTTTATCAAAATAGTGGGGAAAGTGACTAAAGCTGGGTCACCAGATCAACACCAATAATATTGCTGATTCTTCTTTATCAATATGAATTTGCTTAAGATTTACCACTCTCTTTTACTGTATATGGAAATATTTCCCTTGGAAAATAAAATAAATAGTGTTTTAAAATAAATATTATATTTCAGTTCTATATATTTGAAACTGCAATAAACTGGCTTTCAATTTTAGTCAAGATTTTCAGATCTTTGTCATAGAAAATAAAATTAAATATTTACACAAAATAAAATAAATAAATATTTCAGTTTGATCTTGAAAAATTCAAATTCAACTTGATCATTGGCAGGACTAAATATTTTGCTTAAATAAAAAAATAAATATTTCACCTTGATCTTGGAAAATGCTAAATAAATAAAAATAAAATTGCAGTTTGAAAAAAAATTTTTCAGCTGTCCATCAATCCTAACAGATCCAAACATATTTCTTTGCAAAATTGTTATTTCTTTCTCATCAAACCAATCACTCTAAAATAAAATAAATAAATATTTCAGCCTGATAAATGAAACAAATAAATTTTTTTGATCTATTTAAATATTTCAGTTTGTTTATCAAATAAATATCTAACCTTGAAAATATCAAATGGTTGTTCATGTCTTTGTTGGTCAACTATCTTTTCATACTACAGCAAAATACCTACCTTTACTATAATTTTTACTAGGTTAATATTATTTTTTTTTTTTTTTTTTTTTACTTTCTTTAAGGTTACAGAAAATTGCTTTTTGCTACTTTATTAATCTTGGAAAATAAAATAAATTAAATTGTCTTGAAAATAAATTGACTTAGGATAAAATTAAATTTTCGAACGTTTTTAAATCCTGACTTTCAACCTTAAATTTTCATCTTGGAAAACCACTACTTTGATCTTGGAAAATAAAATAAATAAATATTTCAGACAAATAAAATAAATAAATATTTCAGTTTGATCTTGGAAATATTTTCAGTTTGAAAAAAAAAAATAAAATAAATAAATTTTTTGATCTTGGAAAATAAAATAAATTTTTCAGTTTGATTTTCAGATCTTCCAAAATAAAATCTAAATACATTTGATAAAATAAATAAATTTTTCAGTTTGATCTTGGAAAATAAAATAAATAAATATTTCAGTTTGATTTGAGTCTTGGAAAATAAAATAAATAAATATTTCAGTTTGATCTTGGAAAATAAAATAAATAAATATTTCAGTTTGATCTTGGAAAATAAAATAAATAAATATTTCAGTTTGATCTTGGAAAATAAAATAAAAAAATAAATATTTCAGTTTGATCTTGGAAAATAAAATAAATAAATATTTCAGTTTGATCTTGGAAAATAAAATAAATAAATATTTCAGTTTGATCTTGGAAAATAAAATAAATAAATATTTCAGTTTGATCTTGGAAAATAAAATAAATAAATATTTCAGTTTGATCTTGGAAAATAAAAAATAAATAAATATTTCAGTTTGATCTTGGAAAATAAAATAAATAAATATTTCAGTTTGATCTTGGAAAATAAAATAAATAAATAAATTTCAGTTTGATCTTGGAAAATAAAATAAATAAATATTTCAGTTTGATCTTGGAAAATAAAATAAATAAATATTTCAGTTTGATCTTGGAAAATAAAATAAATAAATATTTCAGTTTGATCTTGGAAAATAAAATAAATAAATATTTCAGTTTGATCTTGGAAAAAAATAAATAAATAAATCTTGGAAAATAAAATAAATAAATATTTCAGTTTGATCTTGGAAAATAAAATAAATAAATATTTCAGTTTGATCTTGGAAAATAAAATAAATAAATATTTCAGTTTGATCTTGGAAAATAAAATAAATAAATATTTTGAGTTTGAAATAAAATCTTTCAGGATCTTGAAAATAAAATAAAAAATAAATAAATAAAATTTTTCAGTTTGATCTTGGAAAATAAAATAAATAAATATTTCAGTTTGATCTTGGAAAATAAAATAAATAAATATTTCAGTTTGATCTTGGAAAATAAAATAAATAAATATTTCAGTTTGATCTTGGAAAATAAAATAAATAAATATTTCAGTTTGATCTTGGAAAATAAAATAAATAAATATTTCAGTTTGATCTTGAAAATAAAATAAATAAATATTTCAGTTTGATCTTGGAAAATAAAAAAAAAAATAAATAAATATTTCAGTTTGATCTTGGAAAATAAAATAAATAAATATTTCAGTTTGATCTTGGAAAATAAAATATATAAATATTTCAGTTTGATCTTGGAAATTTCATGGTGCATTTTCAGTTTGATCTTGAAAATAAAAAGTTTGACTGTATATTTTTCAACAAAAAAATAAAAAATAAATCATAAATCATGCCTGAGGCATTTAGGAGTTTATAATTTCAATAACAAATATACATGTGACCATTAATTTTACAGAACTTTACAAACAATAATATTCTTTGTGTAAATCTTTCCCTTTTTCTGAATTTCTTAATGTTCTGTTTGTGAAAAAAAGCAACATCAAGTTATGATATTGCTTGTAAGTATATTCCAAACTTGTTGCAAGTTTAATCATTTACTTACTACCATTAAGTGGCATAATAACTCCAACAGAATCATTAATGAAACTACATATAGTAAGGTAACCAGTAGAATCAGTGTATTTTGAGGAAACACAGAAAGTGTTATGCATACCATAAATATATATAAATGGGCATATAAGTAAATTAATAATAATTCTTTTAAAAAAACTAAATACCATATGGACATGTATATACAGTACAACTCCTCTAAACCAAACATTATTGAGTGTACTGTTCAGACTTGAGGAAGAAAGGGCTGCTGTGATAAATTTAAAACTTTTTTTTAAGTTTTAGAGTTTAGGATAGAAACGGTAATAAAATGTTTAAAAATTTATGAAATATCTTATTCAAAAACAATTAAAATCTGTAAAGGAAGTCAAAAATAAGGATATACAGTACAACTCCTCTAAAATGAACATCCGAGATGTTTAGTATCGAGTGTACTGTTTGGATTTGAGGAAGAAAAGGCTTCATATTTATGCCAATACAAAAGTTTGGATTTGTAGACAAGCCCTAATTCGAGGAAGTCTAGCTTATGCTACGTTCAGATTTGGAGAGCTATACTGTATAAGTTTCCAGGAACATAAATAAATGAAACATTAGCAGATATTTAGAAAAAGAACAAAATATGGGATACTTAAATTAAGAAATAAACATTAGGCCTTAGATTCAAAGATTCCACCTCCAAATTACACTTTAGAGGATGCAGAGTGTTCATGGATCTCCACAGATTCCCTTCTCTTTATTATCTGTGAATTGCCATACCTTCTTAGAAAAATAGTGGAGCGAGTTCCTGTTGCCTTCCCTACAATTTGGAAATCAGAATTTTTCTTCTCTTCACTGGCTGCCACCCAAGACTAGGGAAACCAATCTAGCCTGCTAATTAACCTGTTATTTAGTTGGAGAAGCAGATAAGTAACATTAGGTCTAAGTTCCAAGTTTCCTTTGCTAAATTATCCTACAAGGAACATGGTCAAATAGATAAAAAACATTACCCATTATTTATACAATCACAGGGTTGAGTAGTGAAAAACGTCACATACTCAGGTTTAGTGGAAGAAACAAACAAAGATAAATTGATACAAGCAAGGAGAGCAAAATACAAACAATCTAATTGTGGATTGAATGAAAGTTCAAAATTCTCAAAGTTAACAACAACAGAAAACTGGCAAGTGCAATGTCCAAAACATTGTAATTATACCAATTAAGATGAGGATATTTGTCTTAGTAAAACATTATATAATAAGTAAGGAGTTAATTGATCAACCTATTTTTTCTTCATTTGTGAAATAATATTGCATTCCTAAAATATAGTACAAAGAAACCAACTTAAAAATTATTTTAATAAATTTATCCATCAAGGAAATCACATAAAATCTGCATTTCATCAAGTATGGTACCTGTCAGAAACAATGGAGATTAATTCTGAATTCTGATTAAAAAATTAAAACATGATTTTATTTTCTAAGCCGAGATATTTTCTCAAGAACATACAATTTACAGGTCTTCAGTGTAATATTATTAGTGTCAGGATATCTGACCAGTTTAGAGGAGTTGCATTTCCTGTTCAAATAAATGGGTGTAAAATAATGATAATTTTATATTTAAAAAATACAGAAAAAATTAAAGTTTAGATCACTTCCATCTTATAGTTCTGAAAATTACTAAGATGATTTTGTAAGTAGTAAGAATGGTAAAAAAATATTGTTGTAAAAGCAAAACATAAGAACCATTATATCACCATACCCAAAAGATTTATAGCTTCAAATGGAAAATCCAGCCTATGAAATGATTTGTGGGTTTGGTTATGCTACTAACTTTCACAAAACAAGTTTTTATAAAATCTTGTATTAGTTATAAAAATAAAAATCCAATTTTTCTTTTTATAAATCATTGATACCTATGCCTCATTTTTTGAACAATGGTCATTAACGTGTTAAAAAGATTAACATAAAAAAATGCAATCTTCCAAATTTATTAGACATTTTGTCATTTATCATTAAGATTTGATAGATTTTTTTCATCTTAATATGTCCGTTACTTTTTGCTGTCAGTCTCAAACTGTCATTTCATGGTCATATCAACATAGTTGGGTTTTTTGGTTTTTGTTTTTTTTTTGTTTTTTTTTTACATCCTATCAACCCTTTTGTGGGTCATTTGAAGTTGAAACATATTTCAAATTGCTTACACTACCCTGTGTTACCACGAATTCAATCACTCATCTAAGTAATGACTGGGCTCAACACCTTAACTTCAGTGATCATATAAGAACCAGTGATTTTGGCTTGATTTAATGATAAGCTCATGGTCATAAGAAAGCAGCAAAGAGCAGAACTAAAAAATAAGCCTCCAGCAAGATTTGAACTCACATCCCTCATCTTTGGGAAACCTATCTTTATAAGCCTTTTCTTTTTTTTTTTTTTAATTATTTCTGATTAACTGCTTGTTAACAATCATAGACTGAAGATATGAATGTTGTAATTAAAAACAACAAAAATAAAACTTGTTAATCATTAATATTTAATAGCCATGTAAAATTTTGGAATATTTACAAAATCAAAAAGCTGAAATTTTCCCTATTACCATATTGGCTGTAATCATTAGAATGAAAAAAAATTTTCATTTAATAAATTCTACTTGTGATATTAAGCGTTACTAGTGTTTAGAATTGTTATTAGACAAAATTTGATATTTAAATAAATACAAAAATTGACATTTTCATTCCTGTCCATTAACAATCAGGAGAATGGTCTTCCTAAATGTTACAAATATATATATATATATATATATATATATATATATATATATATATATTTCTAAAGGAACTTTGCAAATGAAGACATTTGCAAGTTTTAGCTCAACCATTTTCCTGATTCTGATCACAAGTAAACAATCTGTTTAAAACTATGTGCCTACTTTATGATGTTCAATAAGTTCTAAAACTCTTTATTTCAAAAACTATATTAAAGCTAAGGGTACAAATTACCTTAAACAAAAATTAAATTGATTCTCCAACATATGGCCTTCAAAAATCTGATTTTATTCCCAATAATAAACACTGAAACAGTAAATCCTAAACAATTCCAAAATCACTTAATCTGTCTTCTTTACAAACATATGGAAACAAAATTTCTATTTCCAAAGCATTTTCCTTATGTTCCTTTGAGGATTACATCTGTCATGAAATGATGCAGATAAATAGAAATGCAATGGCTGTTTGTTTCCAATAACAACAGGATAAATAAACAGAGACTGGCAAAAAAGCAACCAATGAAATTGGTGAACCACCTCTCTAGTTCTAAATCATTAAACTAAATTAGATTGAATGTTGTACAATATACAGCTTTGGATACAACTCAACAATGATTAAACATTCAGATGTGCTGCTAATGTTTAATCAGGCCAAATATAGAAAGTATCCGTTCAGTTTCTACATGCATAAGAATTTATGTCTATTAATGACAGAACTTCAAAATAAAACATGAATCATATCTGCTAGCAAACAGATGTTTGGTAATGACAGCCTTTTATTTAAATTTTTACTAAGTAGGTTTACATGTTACTTCAAATATATTTAAAATGACTACATTTTGATTTGCTATAATAAAAAAGTAAACCGAATTTAGTACTGGCATTTTATAAAAACACAATATTCATAAACATATAAAATTAAAACTATTTTGAGATATTAATTTACTTTTGCTTATGAGGGCACAAGCTTATAACAACTGTTAAAAATAAGGTCAGGAAAGAAAATGTATTCAATTTTTATTAACAGATTATCAAAAAAAATGCCATTTTCAAATTATTACTTTGAGTATTTCTCATAGATTATATTTCTAGAACCTATTATTATTTCTGCTTGTCCTAAAAATTTCAAAGTGAAACTAATTTCTATTATGTTCTAGAATAGTTTTTCTGAACATTTTTAAGCAACAACAAACCTATGATGAAATGAAAATTTCACATCACACTTAGCAAAATTTTTTAATGCTATGAAATAAAACCATAGATTTTTAAAAATACACACACAAACACGAACTTACTTTATTTCAATGTTTTTATTCAAATATTTGTGCAGCTTATTTAGTATGAAACCTGTAGCTGGTGTTTTTCTCATGATTTCTTAAATATTCTGTGAGAATATTTCACAGTGCACTTAAGAGGATCACCTGGAACACTATTGTACTCTGGCATGGCAGCTGAATCATTGTTCTAGAACATTCTTATGGACTTTAAATGGCAGATATCTTAAATAATCATTGTGTAATGTCATCAAGATACCTTAACAGCCAAAGAACTGAATGAAGATTTACAGTTGTACACTGTGGCTTCCCACAAAGGGAGTAAAAGGCATAAAATTATCAAGTAATTTAAAGTGTCAGATCTTTACCAATAAATAAGAAATTCATGACAAAAAATCTCAAAGAACATGGCTGAAAATTAACAGTGTCTTCTTGATTGGCAAGAAAAGTGCAGTATAAAGCTAACAAGAATCCAAGGATGGCAACAAAGTTTATCTTTAAGAATTTTAGAAAATCTCATCAAGACAGATATTTAACAAAGGTGATTTCTATTTTTGCAGATTAACATCAACTTCACTTGTCCAATGAAAGCAAACAAATACTTGTAGTCTTTGCAAAAGACTACCTGCACAAAAAGATGGAAGCTTTTGACCATCAGTTGAGTGAAAATTTACAAACAAAAATGTAATGATTTTTGCCAGGTCATCAATGAAACATGCAGTTTAGCATTATCCTGATAGAATATAATGCCTTTTTTTTCTTAATTCCTGATGTCTTTCATTGACTCCTGCCTTCAATTAATCCAACTGGAAATAATACTTGTTTGAATCAATCATGAGCTTTATCAGAAGGAACTCATATTAGAGGACTGTCTTCCATCACTTTCTTTTGCTGAAGACTCATCTTTGCTAGTGTTAATGGTAGTCCATCTGTTTGTCCCACATCTTTTGAATAAAGGATTCACTTTTAATTGTCACATTTTGTTGCAAAAGCTAAATTTTTTTGTTACGTGAAAGCCATACCTACTGGTTTAAATGATTTCCAACTACTTTGCTATTGAGAAAGTTGGCTCTCCCTTACATCATATAATGTTGCACCTCAACTTGTGTACTAAACCATGGAACATCAGGAAACTTTGCAAACCATTTTCAGTACCTTATGCATAAATCTTTCCTTTTGCATTTGAGTTGCATTCTTATTTTCCTTAAAATAAAAAAGGATAATATGCTGAAAATATTGCCTATTTTCTCCTAATTTCCATATTAGAATCAATAAATAAAAATGGCAGAAGTCAAACTACAAATCAAAGTTGATTTTCCCATCTAAAAACAAACACAGAACCAATATTTTGGTCATTTACTCTATTTAACTCTGGACTATTGTCCACATCTTTGGTGTTTTTATAACATTTCAGAATTGTTGCCATATGTTATACATATGAACAAGAATGTTAAAAATGAAAAATATATGCAAAGCAGTTTAGGTTTTTTTTTATAGCAACATTAAAGCAAAATACTTTATTAGGAAAAAAAAATAAAATTCAGTAGTTATTTCCTAAGCTTAATATGGTACAAAGTTCTCCCAATAATGGGGTCACTGTTAATAAAATTAGCTTGCTGTCATTATATATGTTCTGATAGAAAAGACAAAGACATCAAATCAAACATGAGTAACATGGTTTACAGTTCAACAATTCTCATATTTAAAGCAAAAACATGGGCTCATGTATTTTATAATTGTTTGAAAGAATTCCTTTGCTCAGATTTGAAATCAGTCCTCATTTTTACTGACAGAATTTTAGAATCATATCCAATTTAGTATAAAGCAAAATAGTGCTTAACTAAAAACTAAAACAAAAATCAATGACTTATGATAATTCTCATTTTTGCAAAAGCTATCAGTATGAGGTTTAATGGTCAGTCTTCAGTCTAAAGAACCATTCTGATAACATCATGAATACCAATTACCACCCATCTATACAGAAGGATTTCAAATTAGTATAAAGAAACCTTATTTTCAGTATCCAATTAAGAATGTGCAAATTCTGCAATATTCTGATGGTTTATACCTTAGGTATAAAATTAGAAATACAGACTTGACTGAGAAAAGAATAAAGCACAATAGGCCAATGGTTCTGTTTCAAGTAGTGAGCTCTACAAAAACATTCAAAATCAAAGTAAATTCAACTACAGCCTAATAATACTAAAACCTTTTAAAATTGGTGACATCTTTATGACAGATATTACATCAGTTTTGTCTTGAAGCAAGTTTTGAATAGTAAATAGAATGACATTATTCAGATGCAATCTCATTTGAAAGCTAAGGTTAATGTTTGATTCCACTTATATTGAGGAAACATTGTGTCAATATTTTTTTTCATATGTCTATGTTTATGCAGTAGCAATAGCCTCCATGTTGTCTACCCTGATTAGAAAGCAGAAATTTCTGGTGAATATTAGTGAAAGTCAGTTTTGCCTAAGGTTTTTTTTTTTTGGTTGGCTGGAAAATATCCACCACATATTCAGATGAGAGGGTGAGTAGAAGGAGCAGAAGAGAAGAGATTCTATCTAAATGAGCTGATAGAATTAAAAAAAAAAATTAAAAAAAAAAAACTTTTTATTATTATTATTATTGTTTTTCAGAGGATGGGTAAGGTGAAATAGGCATCTTTTGTCAGTTACTAAAAGCAACAGACAGATTTGTACAGATATTGGATAGTAACAGAATAGCACAATGATAAAATGTTACAATATATATATATATATATATATATATTTTATCAGCAGTTAAAACAAAAGCATGTTAAAATCCTTACACAATAGCAATCATGTTTCAATACTATAAATGTGTCTCCTTGTGCGATGGTAAATTACTGGTGAGTGAACGATTAATTTCAGAAGCAGAATACTTCCTCTTTTTTTGAAAGAGAAGAACAAGAAAAAAAAAAAAGAGTTAAAATGAGGCTTGTGGGTTTACTATGATTAACCAATCAAATATGAGGCCTATGCAAAAATCCAAACCAACTGAAAAAAATTTATATAGGTCATGACATGAAGTTATCTACACAGAATGCTATACAATTTCCTTTGCAACTGATATAAATGATTACATTATTTTGTAAAATATAGAGAAGTATGACATTCAAACTGTCACAGGAAGTTAAGGAGAAAGGGGTAAGGGGGGATAATCTAGTATAATGTTAACTAGCTATATGCTCGGTCATCTAGAATTTTGTGGTTGATATTTAAAAGACTTCTTTAAGAAACCGGTAAAAAAATAAAATCACGAATTCAAAACTACTTTGGTAAATTAATATGCAAGTGTTAAGTAAAGACCTTCCATATAAAATGTTAATAATACAATAATCAATATAAGATGTTAATAATACTAACTAGACATATATACAGAGCTATATTAAATATATTTAAATGAATTTTACACAATAGAATAGTAAACCATATAAGGTGCATCTTAATTCATCTACCAATTATTACTGTAAGAAAAAGTATTATGAAATTCGAAGTTTAACCAGATTGTAAGGTAAAAGGTAAACTATGCCTACAATTTACAGTTAGTTCACTTCTTTGGTTTAATAAGGAGTCTTTATCAATAAATTTGATAATTTCAATTTCCTCATGCAAGCATAAGAAACAATGGTTCATTTAAAGATCTACACATTATTGAGCCCTCTCTTAAATGTTACAGACAGTGGAATTATACTCCATTTCGTCTTGTCATTTGGTAAAAACTTTATCTTACATTTTTCTCTTCTGTTCTGGCATGCATGTTGTCTACTCAATACAAACTGTCGCAGGTGAATTAATAAAATCTGTCGAATCTTTTACATACCTAGAAAGCGATATAAATTCTACAAATAAGGATGTGAAAATTCGTTTAGCTAAAGCCTGACCCACCTTGAATAAAATAAATGTAATCTGGAAATCTGATCTACCAGGCAACCTCAAATGAAGATTCTTTTGAACCACTGTAGAGGCAGTTTTAATGTATGGTGCCACTGCTTGGACATTAACTAAAACCCTAGATTCAAAGCTTGATGGAACCTACACTTGGATGCTGAACTATACTTAAAATCTCTTGGCAACAACAGACAACTAAATCACAGCTCCATGGACTTATCTCTGATATTTGTACAATCTTACACAAACACATAATGTGCTTTGCAGGACACTGCTAGCAAGCAAAATTCACAAAATATCTATTGTTCTGGACACATAGCCATGGAGCAAAAAGAGTTGGTCATGCAGCAACCGCTTACATTGTCCAACTATATCATGACACAGAATGCCTTCCTAATGACCTTCTGACCTTGATGCAGGACCGTGACTGTTGGTGTGATAGACTTATTAATGAATGAGCTAAACTGACCAAATAATAAAAAGATTGTTTAAACAAATAAAAGGATAATAATCAAATAAATAAAGCTCTAATTCTAAAAATGATTTTCCTTTTTCATCTTTTTTTTTTTTTTTTTACTCAAATAAAAGAATGTGTTGCTTTCAAATATTTAAAAAAAAAAATCATTTTTAACCCATATCCTTCTGTGTCAGTTTATCAATACCTTCTTTATATATATTCGACAACAATTTTGCTTAAAGTTTATATTTTCTTGATTTCAGATAAAAACATGATAATTTTCCAATATATTTCAGTGAAATTATTACTTTCCAAAGTTAAAGTTTATCATAAATTAAAATAAATGCAAAAAAGGTACCAGGAGGATATAGTTCAAAAGAATATCTTTGGCAGGTTACAAAAAAAAAAAAAAAGAGTTTATTTCAATACTTCCCACTCATTATCAATTAAATATATTGATTGGCAGACTTTATGTTTTAAACTAATAAAGTTTTTATTAGTTTTCAGGCCATTTAATATACACTTTATACCATTCTTTTGTGCCCACAAAAAATAAATTAATAAATAAATGATGTTTCAAAATGATGATGTTTTTTTTTCTGTTGGCACAGCTATTACTATATACTACCATTCAATGTTTGTTTACAAGATTATAAAAATATGTGAACCAAACACAATGTGATATTATTTACCATTTTATGAAGATTGATTATTTATCATTTCCAGACATTATACATTTTCTTCTCAAATTATTTTATATTTCAGATTACTTCTTGTTTTAAATTTTCCAATTTTTTTTTAGAATCATGATTTAGAATCGAGGATGTCTAATCTATAGAAATCCAAGGCCTGAAATTTCAACAATAATTTCTTATTCTGCTGCCTATGTTTTTGAAAAACTTAATTTTGAAAATTCTTTTAATGCTTGCTAATTCTTGTAAAAATACCTAGAAAATCTGCCAATAGATTATTTGTTAGTCAAGTGCTGACTGATGAAAAAATCTTAAAGCACCCTGACTAAAGCAACTGGAAAAGCTGATGAATTGTGTTCTTTAGAATGTTTGGTAAAACATATACTAATTGCTAATCAATTCAAGCTTTATAAAATGGTAAATAAGGATATTATTAGAG
Organism: Acanthosepion pharaonis; assembly: GCA_903632075.3. Classification (NCBI taxonomy): domain Eukaryota; kingdom Metazoa; phylum Mollusca; class Cephalopoda; order Sepiida; family Sepiidae; genus Acanthosepion; species Acanthosepion pharaonis. Next base: position 7,715,100 of record CAHIKZ030004896.1, on the reverse strand, counting down.
TTGGTTCAAATATTTTTATAATCAAGTAAATTTTTATAAATTTATGAATAAAAAATGTGTTTTTATATTTATTTCTTTATAAATTGATAAACATTGCATGTGGTTGGTTAGCAAATTTTTATAATTGTGTAAATAATCTAATAGTGTTTAATATTTTTGTTGTAAATTCTCAAGAACAAAGAAAATGTATAAATTCACATTCATGTTTGGGTTTATATTAAAATTCTAATCATTACTTTTTAAAACGATAAACACTGCTGAGGGAGTTGAGATAATAGCAGTGTCAAGGGAAAAACCATCCTTTTGACACATCATTTCTTTTGCAGGCACAACAGTTAAACTTTGCCTATTTTACATTCTTAAATATTGATAACAATCAACAAATACTACAATGCAATTTCAGTGTGTCATCTACATGCTGAGTGCAATCTGAGAAAGTGCAGCACATTAATATTTATAATAAGAAAATAAAAGTATAATAAATATAAAAGAAATGTAGTTTTTTATTTATTATATATATATATATATATATATATATATATATATATATATATATATATATGTGTGTGTGTGTGTGTGAGGTGGGCACCAAGAGGTTAGAACAGCCAGTTTCCAACCACGAGTCCCAGTTCAAAATCAAAGGTCACTTTGTGGTGACTTCTTGATGCTACTATGCTGAGGAAGCAATCTCAGATGGCTGGCTGCACCATTGGAAAACTTCTGATAAACCACAAAATGTGTTGACCCAAGCTTTGTGAATGAAATTGGGTAGAGAGAACTGTTCAGAAAACATCAATAGTTGTGTTAGCATAAAGTCACAAGTCATCATGACAGAGCATACTGCCCTTGTTCAAACTGTTGATCACACCAGATGATGCAATCTCTCGCAGAAACTGTAACTGCTCGGCATAGTTGCAGTATATACTATAGGTGGGTTCTGTGGGTGATGAACAAGCACAAATATACCTGAGCAAGCATCTGCAATGGGGATTGGCTAGCTGCTCTAGCAGATGGGTGTGGTCAGAAATGAGTAATATATATATATATATATATATAATATGTGAAAATATATAGAAAATAGGAAGGAACTGGTTAGGTAAATTGGAATCATATTTTTAAATAAATAATATATATATATATATATATATATATATATATATACATGCATAGGTAAATATCCATGGATAAGTAGATCCTAATAATATAAAATATTAAAACTGATCCACAAAAGAGAAAATCGATTAAACCACCATGTTTATATTGGGATTTCTGTGGGCGAATGGAAGAAAAGACTTCATAACCACAGACACTCTTTTTCCAACACAAGACTGAAGCACCAAACTCCAACAGATTTTAGGAATTGAGGGAGAAAAACCTGAACCCTCAAATTGACTGGAAATTCATAGGTTTTGCTCAGGCACCTAGTAGCTTTAAGGGTAGATGCAGTTTATGTTTGGAGGAGAAAATTAGAACGATTAAATTAAAGAATCAAAATATTTTACTAAATGAAAGAAATGAATTGGTTTCCAAGTGTCATCATAGAAGAAAATTTCAACTGATATATTCTTTCAATCTTGCACTTTGCACATTCACTTATCTTCAATATGTGATTTTTTTCTATATGTAGAATTTTCTTCTACATGTAAATATTTTTCTTTTTTGACTCTTCATATTGGTTTCTTTATGTTACTGTATTTATTAGGTTCTTGTAATTCCCTTATTATTTTTTCTATTTCTCCTTTGTTTTATTGTTGGCTATATCTCATCATATTTCTTTTATATCGGTAATTTTCTCAATAGATGCCCCTCCTCCTTTTTTTCATGTAAATTTTTTTATAGCTATTTTTCTATATTTTTCACGCCTCCTTTTTAGTTTTTTAGTTTTATATTAAATTGTTTTTAAAGGGTGTTTCTACATCTCATACACCTTAATCAGTAATTTTAAGTTTTATTCTATGAAAATTTTGTTTATTTCATATCCTATAAGTTATTTAATATCCTATTTTTAATGTCATATATCCTATATTTAGTATCATATTAAATTTATTTTTATATGCTTTTATCTAATTTATGATTTAATATACATTTAAAATTTTATCTGTTTAATCTATCATTGCTCTTTGAACTTTTATTATTCTTATTATTCTATCTAAACCTTTATATTTTATTCTATAATTTATCTACTTAATCTTGAAGTTTAAACTTTTTTTAAAATCTAGGTTTTAACTTTTTTCACCTATTTAAAATTTTTTTTCCCTTATAATTTTTATTTTAGGCTATTACTTATTAAATTTTCTTAAATTATTCCTTTATCTTATTAATTTTTATATTCAGGTCTTTCTTGCTTATTTACTAAAAATGTCAAAATAGTTTTTATTATAATTTTAAATTCTTTTTTTTAATATTGAATTTAAATATAATCCTTAATAGAATATTAAAATGATTAATGTAAATATGATATAAATATAAAATAAAATATAAATATAATATTTATTATAATAATTGATATAAATTATTATTAATATAAATTTACTTAATAAAAGTATAAGAATATATAATTACATTAGACTAAATAAATAATAAGCTATTAAATTATTATTTGCTATTTAATAAGGAAATAAATTTTTCTTAATAATTTGATATAAATATAATACTTTGAGTTATTAGTATTAAAATTTTTAATAAAAATTTCTTTATACAGTATTAAAAGTATATAATAGTATTATTTTTAGATTATAATTTTCCTTTATCTATAATCTTTAACTTTTTTTTCTTAACCTTTATGTTTGTATTTTCTCATTTGAACAAGAGTTGATATGTAAAATATAGGCCATTGTTAATTTTTAACCATTTTTAATTTGTCTAGACTTGTCTATGTCATGACTTCCTGTCCATCCTTTTCTAACTACCTTAGTTTTCTTTTGTCTCTCTTTTAATGCCATTTCCCTTATTTGTTGTTTGTTCCTCTTCTTTCTTTCCTTCCTAACTTCTTTAATTCTTATTTTAAAAAATAAACGTTAAAATTCATTTTTTTAACAAACGTTTTTGCATTGACAGGCCCCGGGGAGAATATCCCAGGGGTGAAATGGCCATCTGAACCTGGTAATAGAGTTTCATTTTATGTAATTCATATACATTTTTGTTATATATATATATATATATATATATATATATATATATATATATATATATATATATATATATATATATATAGTGAATAAATAAAAAAAAAAAAAGCCAAATGACTTTTCTCCAAACTCAGACTTTCACAGAAGTTAGATCAGCATATCAGGGATAAGATAAATCTATTCAATTCATTAACAGATATCACATTTCTCTCTCCCTCTATTTTATATATATATATATATATATATATGCATGCACACACTTAATTTAATCTTGTGTTCTTTTTTTCATTAACTTTCTAACTTCTAACCTTTCTTTCTTAACACCCATTTCATCTTCTCTCCATCACTTTTCCACGATTCAAGCCCATGTAACATTGTTATTTTGGTGTGTTAGAGAAAATGTAACTGATTCCAGCTCAAACAGACCAGTGATCAAGTAGAAACTACACTGATCCTTGATAAAAAAAAAAATATAATTAAAAAGGGGTAATTCAATTACAAACAAGCAGAATAATAATATAAACAATAAAAAAGTGTTTATCTTTCTCTACATATTAAAAAATATCCTTAATGTGATTTTTGCCTTATTAATGTTCTTGATTATTGTATATTTTTGAGTACTGATAAAATTGTTTAATATGAACAAATTGTGATGCATTTTCACTATCTTGACATTACATATTTAAAGTTAAAATAATCTAGTAGAATCCTTATTTTAATGTCTTTGGTTTAGTTTCTTTGAAACGTTTTTATGGGTCCAGAGCATCTTCACTATTTGGAACAAAGTAAAATGAAGTCAGAAATAGTTTCTATGCATGAAAAATTATAGAGGTACCAACTTTGTTTCATATTTATATAGTGTCAAAAATCAGCAAAACCATGATTTCAGTATGACAATTTGTTCTAGAAAAATGTTTTAACTCTGCATCCACAAATGAAACATGTCACATGATCTCAGACATGTAAGAATATATGGTAAAAATATAATTTTCTTAAAATACCTAACTGGTCTGCCAATGTCATAAAAAGAGGCAATTTTCTGGATGCTTTAAAAAAAGAGAGAGAGAGAAGAATTTTCAACAGTAATCATGACATTCCTATAACAGGAATAATTATGGTTACTCAATAGAAATAATCTGTTAAGTCATAAATATCAGGAAAATAATTTGAATGCTCTATCTGGCATACTTTGTAAATGAGAAGCTCTCAAAGTAGATGTCTTACTGTAATTTGACCATTTTTAGTCCTTATGAAAATAAAAATACATAAGACACACCTAAGCTGTTTTGTTTTCATTTTTTGTAGTTTACAGTAAATATTAACTATTGTCACCAAGTTTTAAATCTGTACATATATGTATCCTTAGAGCTATGAATGTTACAAGTTCAATAAAAGCCTTATTTACCAAGATGCAAAAATATTAAAAGATACAGATGTAATATTTTGGGACTTATCAATAATTTTGATCAAGCAACACCTGTGAATTTTTCCAGATTGTTCTGTGAGTGTCAAACTGTGGCTGTTGGTTAATTTCAGATGGAACAACTCACAGATCATTACTTCTGCTTAGGATCAGATTGTTGTATCTGTACACATTGCAATTCTATAAGCAATACTTTTCACAGAGTGCATACATACTGCACTATTCCTAGGCAGAAGAGCCAGGTATTCTGATACGAGACAGAAACGCCAATCCATACACAAATTAATCATTTTATGGGTACTATGCTAAATAAAGCTATAAATGATTTTATTTTTTTTAAGTAAATGTTTATTAGCAATATCCATTTTTTTCTATATACATAGGAAACAACAAAGAAAAAAATTTGTATCAAAAGGTTTTTATAAACAAATTCGTTATTAGATGCAAATCAAAAAGTTGATGTCTAATGAAATATGACATGAATCTCAAATTGACTTCGCATGACTTCGGAATTTAGGCATCTAAAAAAGTCAATAATCTTGAAGTTGAAAAAGTAGTAAATATTTGTAGTAAGCTTGACGGGATAGAAAAATAAACTTTCTCAAATATAAACCAATTTTTTTGTACCAAAATCTTAAAGATAAAACAGTTGAGTTATGCAACTGGTAATAAAAAAAAATTGGATCAAACTGTTGTTGATTTTTTTCCTTTGAGAACTTGACATTAATGTTATTGTTATACAAAAAAAAAAAAACAAAAAAAAAACAAAGCCTTAAATTAATAAATGTTTTTACATTTTTTTTTTTAAAACCCCAAGCTAAATGCCTTAATTCTTAATTATTCTACGGTACAGATCGATTTTATATTTTATCACATCCTTAAATTTTTACGCCTGAGATCACATCAGGGTTGTTATGTGCAGGTGGTGGTTACAACGAATTTTCAGAAAATAACTCGAAATGCAAGGAATTCCAATTTCGTACGACATTATTGCTGTCAATGTCAGTTCTTATATAAAACATCTGGAAAGTTTTCCAAAGTCCTTACCGGGCTAAAAAAAAAAAATGTATATATTTTCTATTTTTTTTTTTTTCAAGGATTACAAATACGAGAAGATTTTTTAATTACTTACTAGTTTTTTTAAGATTATTATTCGGCTTTTCGGGGATTTTGTATGTTTTTTTTTTTGTTTTTTTTACCTTTTGTCAAAGTTATTGGTAGGGAATAGTTATGAAAAATAAAGTGAAATCAAGCACATAACATGAAATTAAAAAGGAAACCCTATGTGTGTGAGCAACTGAGTGCAATTTTAACTTGAAAAAGTTATGTTCGGCGGCGTAGCCGAGAGTAATAATGTCCTTAAAAAGGAGCTTAGACATCTACAAGTCCACCAGTCTAAAAAAAATACAAAATCTGAACTTATAGATTAAATTAGAAATACCTTCAACAAAGCCTCAAGACTTTTCTAGCAAAATAAAAAAAGCAATAACTTCATAATTTAAAGTTTAAATTATGAAGTTATTGTTCCGCACTGTTACTAAAGAAAGAATATTAAAAAAATACTTACTGTACTGTAATCGAATTTTAAATTCAAGGATGCGTCAACATCCCATTATATTGCCATGTCGCTTAAAAATTCATTTATTTATTAATGAATTATGTAAAAAAAAAAATATATTTTCGCTGTCTAGAATAGGAGAAAAAGAGAGGTTTCGTTATTCCACATCATTATGAGCATCTCACACAAGATATCTCTCTCTCTATAAAGGAAAGATACTACCCCAAAGTTATCGAACTAATCAAATTAAACCATTAAAAAAAAAAAAAAAAAGTGATGATGAAATTCAGACTTCATGTGTGCTAAAAATATACACTCTATTGTTTGTATTATGAAGATTATGGAAATGAAAGCCGTGTTGTACCCGAGAAGAAATGACATGCAAAAATGGGCGGTACTCAAAACATCTCTACAAACATCACTAAAAAACTAAATTGATTCAGTGTAAGAATCTTCTCGCATACATGAATTGAATATAAACACTATATAGAGCTAAACAATATAAATCCTTTTTATACAAAAAAATTCTCTAAGGAACAAGTGTCATGATTTTGTCGCCTTAGTGAAAACAAGATTTGTATTCTCTATTCGATCGATGACAACGATAAACAAAAAAAAAAAAAAAAAAAACAGTTCGTCGAGTCTGACTATATCCTACGCAAATAATCGAAACGTCATCTTTACGTTTATTTCATAATTAAAAAAAAAAAAGAAAAATTACAAATATTACCACTGACTTTTTTTAAGGACTTCACTTAGTTAAAAAAAAAAAAAAGAAAAGTAAAACTGTTTTTTTTACAACGAAAAAGAAAAGATTTTTTTTAATCGTGAAGGATAAATTTCATAAATATAACTAAAAAAAACAATATTCTTGGAAATAATGACAATCATAAGTTGACCTCAAGAAAATAAAAAAGATCAATAAATTATTATTTTGTTACAAAAAAATTTCTTTGTATCTTTTTTTATGACAGTAGTTTCCCGAAGTCGACAGACAAGTGAATAATTTACTGAGGATAAACACAAACTTTTGTTATTCTTTATCTTGTAAACCAAAACACAGCACTTAAACTAAAAAATAAATAATCTATCAAATCGCAAATAGATTTTTTAATTCTAAAATAGGTAACAAAAATGATTTGTGCCACAAAAGTCAAAAAAAAAAAAAAAATTGTCATGAGGAGATGTCTCGTTTTTTTTAAGAAATGTTCATTGAATGAAAAAGAACTTAAAAATACAATATTCATATAAATACGGAGTTCCTTTCGGAATTTGAATTAACAATTAAGTTCATTAGCGTTTGTTTGAGAATAAGCAAGCCGGGTATTTTGTTTTCTAAACAGTTTTCGTGCCAAAAATAAGAAGTTGGACAAAAGAAATAACCACTTAAAAATAAATAAATGATAGTAACAGTTTGTGATTAAAAATAATAAAAAGGCAATTGTTGTTTAAGAATTAAATTCTAAGTGAAGAAGAGAAAACTCCAAAAAATCATAACACGACTGTTGTCGAGTACATAACACAAACAACAAACAAACAAACAAAACGCACCTGCTGAGCTATGTGATGTAACTTAAATTAAAATCATTTGTGGTGAAAATTATTCGCAATAATATATTAATATCAAAATATAAATGAGAGAGCAGTGCTTTTGAATAGCGTTAATATGCCAACCTGTTGTAAATTTATAGAATTTTAAAAATCCTCAGATTTTTACGCCCAATCTTTCACTACTCAACTGCTGCTTCAAGTCTGCTACACAATACCACACCAAAAGAAAAAAAATTAAATACCTCGATATTTATCCAGGAATATTTGCTTTACAGACGACACCTGGTCCGGCGCGGCCGGCTCCTGCGGATAAAAACGACATTTTCGTGTTAGCGAGATCATTGCAAAATGTTTCTGGCGATAAATATCAACTGATAAGCGAGTTCAAAGTTAATATAAGGAAAGCTTACGTCGTCATCTATCTCCCCCGCCGCCATGTTGGTCGGCAACTCGAGAGTTGATACAGGGAAGGTAACTCTTGGATTCACGCGCACAGAACCTTTCTCTTAGATTCAGTTCTTTTTACCTATTATTATCATTTTCTTTTCTCTTTACGACTTTCATTCTTCTTCTTTATATTTGATTTCTTCATTTCTTCCATCTGTTCAATGTACGCGTACATCGCATGATTATTTTTGCTTGTCCGTATTTACTTCATATTCACAGCAACAAACTTTAATTTTTTTTTCTGGAGTTTCCTTCATCCTCTGCTTACATCTTGCTAACATCTTTATATAGCTTTTTTAAGCATGATTCATTTGAATATTCTTCCTTTTTAATAATACGACACTGTACATCTTTCTTTCAATATTGCCTTCTCCCCTCTTTCATCTTTATGATTCTCTCATCTTCAAGCTGATCACAACAAGCAATTTAACTTACAAGAGTTACCATGTGGGAGGAAACATCTGTTGGAAAGTGCCTCTATTGGAGCCACTTATGCATGAGTGTCATCCCTGAGTAGGCCCCAAAATGACGTCAGCACTTCCTAAAATGATTAAGATGGATGGCTACATATTCATTCAAGAAAGATAAATATGCTCTTTATAGCTAAGCTTGGATTGTGAAAACACCTTTAAAACTTTTCACAATTGTAACTTTGTCTTCCAAAGACCAGAGATAAAAAGTAAAATATTTTTTTAAGAAAATATTAAGAAAATCTGATAATGGTAATCATAATATAGACCATTTCTTTTATACTGTATATTACAAATACATCTTAAGAGGAAACTATGTTCAGTTGCATAAACATATTGTCACCTCTATATAATATAGTTATAAATTAGTTAATTTCAGTAGGCTTTATTAATTACATATTTCTGTCTCTACAAATATATATTCTTTTTTGTATGTACATAAAACTACTCTATTTTTAATTCTTGACATAAAAGTTTTTAATATAAATGAAAAATAACATTTTGTTTTGTTTACCTATTAACAGTGCTGTTTCATGCTTCATAGGAATTATTCAAACTGGGTAGCTGTTTTTAATAAATTCCTAAGATCTATTATTCTCAGGTTTTAAAAGTTTGAAATAATTTCATTAACTCTTATTTATTAGATTATTAATGTTCTTAAATTCCATGATTTGTTATTTCTTCTTCATGTAGCAATGAAAATTGCATCTTCTGTTTCATTTTTTTTTTCATATGCCATTCTAATGTATATATATATATATATATATATATATATATATATATATATATATATACAGTTAGTGTCAGAATTGTTCACCACTCTCCCATAATTATGAAAAAATCTGTAATCCCTCAAATATTCATGGAAATGTCATATGCATTTTTTAACAAGTAATGAAATAATGGATTTGAAAGAATATGCAGTTATTCCCAAAACAAAATTTTATTTTAATGTCAAACAATAATACCAAAATCATCAATGAAACATTTAACATAGGAACAAATTATTAGTTCTCGTTCTTCAATAATCAATTGTATAACCTTTACTGTTTATTATTGCCTTTAATCATTTTTTATAGTTCCTTAAAAGATCACTACATACAATGACAGGTAATATGCTCCTTTTTGCCAATAGCTTCTTGTTCATGCTAATTTGAAGGACTTTCCCCTCCTACTTTTTCTTCAAATATGCCAATAAATTTCCACTGGGGTTTAGGTCTGAACTTTTTTGTGGGGTTATATCAATACCTTAATTTTGCTGTAATCTAAGTATTTTGTAATAATTCATGCCATGTGTTTTGGGTCATTATCATGTTGAAATGTCCAGTAATGCCACTTTGTTTATATTATTTTTAAGAATGCCAAAATATTGCTCTTTATCCATGATACCTTTTATTCTCACTAGTTCTTCTGGTCTAGAAACAGTGAAATATCCCCAAAGCCTAATGCTCCCATGGCCAGACTTCATTGTAGGGAGGGCATCATCTGACCATTAAACAGACTTCCAATATTCACTCCAATATTCTTCATGGCTTCTAGCATAAGCTAATCTGCTTTCTAGGTGTTTAACTTAAAGCAACAGAGTTTTTCTTAGGTGACAAAAGCTTGAAGCCTTGCTTGATAAAAGCATCTACTGCTGTCTGTGTAACAGCAAAATTGTCCAAATAGTGTAACAGCAAAAATGTCCAATTGCTAGATTAAGCTTTGAACCATTGTATCTTAGAAATGATTAAATATATCTTACTGGAATTCTCCAAGGTTTTATAACATTATAGGACTCTAATTTAAACAATAAGAATATATTTAACTTTAAGTTGAAATGATGATCCCTCTTGCTTTTGGGACCTCCTGATCCAATTTTCCTCTCTACTATTCCCTCTTTTTTAAACATATTCACCATTATCTTGATGGTTCTTGAATGGATGGAAGCCAGAGTATAAATATTGGTATATTACTGAAGGCCTTAATGATTTTTTCCTCTCACCATTGCTCAGTTTGGAAGATATAGTGGGTCTGACTCAAAACTATTTTAACCTGCCGTTCTTTTTCTAACTGAATAACTCAAAGGATTTTTCAGTGATTCTTATGACAAATGGTGTCAGCATGGCTAAATATCTTATCTAAAAATCTGGAAAAATGAAACTCAATTAATTTAGTGGTTTTGAGATATTAAACATTTTGTGTGATGGACACTTATCTCATGCTGTTACATGATTTGGGCAATTTTGCTGTTACACATGGTAATTGACAATGTCCTTTGCCATTAAGTAAGGATTCTTTGAGATATTTCTTTTCCTGTCCATTCTCTCAGAAATGAACTGTTTTCTGCCAGCCTTTAACTTATTCTCAACACAATACATCTTTTACTTCTTGATAATGATCTGAATTGTTAATCTTGGAACATTAAAATGCTTGGAATGTGCTCTATATCCATCACCTTGCTTGTAGACATCAAATATCCTCATTCAGAGCTTCTTGTCAAATGCAGAATGGTTGCAGAATGAACCTTCTAGAATATTATAGAATTAGGTCAATACTATTTAATTTTCAAAGAGTGATTATTTCATAATTTCCATTAGGAGGAAAAAATAATTTTGGACCACGAATTTTTAGAAAATCTATAACTATGACTTTAATTGATTGAAACTTCTACAATATTAATGAATTATTCAAAACTAAATACAGAATAAACTATGTAGAGCATATTCAGTAAGTACTTAAAAATATTTGCATTTCCTTAGAAAGTATACAGCGGGGATGAATAATGCTATCCCCAAATGTAGATATTATATCTGAAGATCATATTGAAGTATAAAACTAACAGTTGCCATGCATCCTATCTCCACACAGATCATGAACATCCTTCTTATATAAATATAAGAAAATTTAAATAATATAAACAATATGTAAACATATATATATATATATATATATATATATATATATATATATATATATATATATATATACATATAAATATGCATATATTAATACATATGTACATAGATATATACAAAATATATATATATATATATATATATATATATATATATAAGCATATATGGATATAGATCCGACAGTATGAAGAAAAATATACTGAAAAAACAAACAAAATATTTTATGAATCTGTCCTGAAGATGGTCTATTAGACCGAAACGTCCGACGTTGACATTAAACATTAAAACAGCATAATTGCATATTAGGATTTTTGTTTGTTTTTTCAGTATATTTTTCTTCATATACATACATATATATATATATATATATATATATATATATATATATATATATATATATATATACATACATACATATAAAAATGGCTGGCTATTCATATCCGAGGATGCCTATCTACTAGGGTGGCTAGCTAATATCTGTTTCAGATGCCTGTTCAGACACATTTGTGTTTGTTCAACACCCACACAGCCCACCTTTGGTTTATACTGCAACATTTCTGAGCAGACCTTAGTTACAGTTTCTGGGAGAGAGCATGTTATCTATCTTGATCAACAGTCTGAACAAGCCCAGCACACTCAAACCCATTGGGTCAACCCATTTTATGGTTTTCCAGCACTTTTCAAAGGTGCTGCATGCTGGGGTTACTTCTCCTCGACCAATATCAACAAGTCACCATCTTGACAAATTGACCATGGTGAAATTTGAACCTGAGCAAAATGGTCAGAAAGCAAACATTCTAACCACTTAGCCACATGTCCATATGCATACATACATACATATATTCAAAATTAAGTAATTCATCAAGTCTAGAAAAATCCTCAACAGAATGCAAAAAGCACTGGATGGCCATTTTGTCCTATTTTGGGACTCATCAGCAGTGCGTATCCACTACCAAGAATCGAGCACAGACCATTAGCATATTATTTATATATTATAAATGCAGTACTTATTGGAAAGCTCTCAATATCAGTGATAGAGCTAACATATTTAGTTGGATTGATGTGAGTTTGTGACCCTGAGTCACAAACTTAAATCAATCCAACCAACCTATATATATATATATATATATATATATATATATATATATATATATATATATATATATAAAAATGTGTATTTTATAAATAGTTAATGGCTGTTATTTTTTAATCTCACATATTTTATTACTTCAATTGTTATTTTTTTTTTAAATCTGAACAAGTGAATGTCCTTTAAAAGAAGATGGAATCTTGCTTGATTATGAAAATCAGTTGTAGCCAAACAGTCAAAGCATGCCAGATGAGAGAGTGGTTTCTGCTGCAAAGGGTGATGCAGGTTTGAATCCCTCTAGAGGGCACATTTTTCTCTAATTTTTTCTGAAGTATGTAGACTGGTAGACAAAATAAATATTGCTTAATACAGAGCATCTACTCAAATATGGGTATTCACAAAAAATAACGTTTAAAGTAATAAAATATATTGGATTAAAAAAATGAATTTTTTAGCAATTGCTTTGTTTACATTTCAGATAAAAACTGAATCTTAGTTGATTGTGAAGCTCTTTGTGGCCAAGCAGTCAAAGTACACTGGATCAGACAATGGTTTCTCTTACTAAGGTGGGGTGCAGGTTCAAATCCTGCTGAAGAGCACATTTTCTTTCTTAAGTATTTCTTGAGTACACAGGCAGGTAGACAAAATAAATATTATTTAAAATAAAGAGAGTGTCTACTTAAATACAGGTATTCACTAAAAATAATGTTTGATGTAATAAATATATAATGTGGGTGTATGTAGATATGTATGAATTCTAAAATCTATACAGATCCCTTCTAAAAGAAACTACAGCTGCTCAATCATCTCAAAATCAGCTTCTATTTAATCTATCTTTAGATACACTTTTCTTGCATCAATGATGATTTTTAATCATATATAGTATGAACTGTTGCATGAGAAGTATAGGTTTGATGTAAATATTCAGTATGTGGATAATGAAAACCTATTTACTTATGTCTATCCCATTCTTTGTCATCATCTCTGTGGGCGAGCAATAAGCTGTGAAGCTTCAGTATTCAATTTTATTTTCTTTGTCTTTTCTCCTATTGAATGCTCTTGGCAAAGTATTACTTAGTTTAAATAATAGATACACACTGTGTGTGTGTTTGTGTGGCCAAATGATTAGAACAGTTGCTTGCTTAATATGAGACCCAGGTTTGATTCTCAGCATGGTTATTTGTCAGGGAAATAAATAAATAAATCTCAGCATTCAATAATTGGAAAATGTCTGAAAGTCATACCACAGGTTGACCCAAGCCATGTGAGTGAAACTGGTCTGAGGACTTGTTTAAAAGCTGTTAATGGTTATGCTAGGGCAAAGACACAAGTTATCATGACTGAGGGTTTGAGCATGCTGGCCTTATTGAAACTGTTGATCATGTCAGATTATGTGCTCTCTCCCAGAAACTGTAACTGTTTATACCACATAGTTTGCAGTATTCAAGCAGGCTCTCTGAGTGCTGAACAAAGACAAATGTACATGAGCGGGAATCTGTAACAGGGATTAGCTACCCATCCTAGCAGATGGGTGTGCTCAGAAATTAGTTTTCTTCTTTTATATGCCATGTCTTTTCAGGAAGTAGGTGATCACAGCCCTCCACCACCTCCTGTCCATTGTAGCTCTTAATAAGTTTTGTTTTTTTGTTATTTTTCTATCATCCACTTGCTCACTCCAGCCCATTAAATATGTCACACGTTGCTTTCCCTTGCCCCTCTTTCCCTTTATCCTGTGAGTATCAGATTTTCCAAGCCCTTTTTTCTCATTACATGCCCCAGAAATTTCAGCTGCCTCGCATGTTCAGCCCATGGTATGCTTAGTATCTTTCTGTAGAACCACATTTCTGTCACCTCAAGTCTCTTCTTCATATTTGAAGATTGCATTTTGGGCTCATCTTTTTACTGATGACCATACTTTCTGTCTTCTTGTAGTTATGCTTAGTCCTTTCTTCTCACTCTCCTTTACTAACTTCTGTAGGAGGTTTTTTAGTTTCCTTTCCATGTCTTCTATCAGTACTGTCATTTGCATATCTTATGTTAAAATTGTGGTTGCTAATGATGAATCCTGTTAGGATTTCCAGTTCTTTCAGAATTGCTTCACTGTATAGATTGAATAAGTCCAGTAAGAAGATGCATCCTTGCCTTACGCCCTTTTCTATTTTTGTATATCTGATGAACTCATTTTTTATCCATATGCAAGCTGTTTGCTGCCAGTAGAGATTTTTGATTATTCTAATGTTTTACCTGTAAATATCAAGTTTGCTGAGCAGCTCTAACAGATCTTTGTGGAGTACTTTGTCAAACACCTTTACATAGTCTATAAAACTCAGGTACACATTCTTCTGCATTTATACAGCTCTTTCTGATAATATTCTAAGCATAAATATTTTATTAATTGTTCTGGTGTCTTTAATGAACCCCCACTGTTCTTGTCCTATCTCTGGCCTGATTCTGCTGTGAAGCTCTATTCATCAGAATTTGGATGATGAGTTTTGTTATGTGGCTGATTTTTTTGAGTTTTGTTATTAGGTTAATT